>JAQQAC010026072.1:3625790-3766781 GCA_029783875.1 Phataginus tricuspis
CAGTGACTGTAATGGGGTTGGTGGGGGGGGACCTGAGGAAGGGGGTAGTTTAATCACCATAATATTGCTCATGTTATTGTAGGTTAATGATACCAAAATAAATTGTTAAAAAAAATATGTAAGCATTGTTTCTTAATTTCTAAAACTAAATAATAATTCATTATGAAATATTATTAAAATTCAGACTTTGGCTAATTGTCAATGTCAGTTTTTAAAAACAAAAATGAAGTAGAGATCAGGAAACTTAACAAAGTCAATTATGCTTTATTTGGAAACACCTAATACCAAGATTCATTGCTATCAGGATAAAGAAGAAAACCATCCAGACCTCTGATGATAGAATTCAAAATCGAAAAAATAAAAGCAAATAAAACAAGAAATATTTCATACCTTTGCAAAACAAAGAGTTTCCCTCTTAAACACTGGGTCACTGAAGTCATAGTTCCTGAATGATTGCTGGAAGGCCGGGTCTTGCTGTCGGGCGTAGCCTCTGGGCGTGCTCTCCAGCGGGCGGGGAGGTGCCAGGAGAATAATGACCGGGTTTAGGACATGTCTGGAAGAGCTGTCTAGCCTAGATTCCTCCCGAAGTAAAGGAGCTGCGAGGGGCTGTCAGATCCAGGGAGGATGGTGGGCAGCAGCTAGAGCATCTGGGTCCCAGTTTGCAGGCATGGTCGGGGCCGAGGCAGAGAGAGGTGGGGGCACAGAGCAGACAGATGGGGCTCTGACCACAGCACTGAGCTTCTGAATCAACCCGCCCTGAAACCCGCCGGACTGCTGGACTTCCCGCTGTGCGAACTGATGCACGTTCTGGTCGTTTCCCCCTGTGTCAGGTGTTTTGGCTTCCTTGTGACCTAAGACACCTGAACCGCGTGGTCCTTCGTGAATGTTTGTTCACTAGATAAACGGGAAGTTGGATGAGAAGGTGATTAAGGGATGATAATAAATCTCTGCATGGAAGGGGTGCTGGAGGCCCCTCCCGGGTGTGGCTGCCGCGGGTCCCAGTGGGGAAGGAGGCGCCTCAGGGTTCCCAGCAAGGCCGTGCAAGAAGCAAACGGCTCTGCCAGGTTTCATCATGACTCAGCAGAAGCGGCCGTGTCTTGCTGTGGGGTGGGAGGCAGGGAGGGATCCGCCTCCTTCACACAGGTTCCATCTTCCGGACCTTCCCTCAGACCCTGAGGGATTGGTGGGTGTTAAACGCTCACCTTTAAAGGTCAGCACCTGACCATGGCGGACCTCACTAACTTGTCACAGCTGTCTCCCAGACTTTCAGGTGTTCCTCCGCAGGGTATAAGTTATCCTTAAGGACTTCCAAACTGGCCCGGCCAACACGTGAAGCCGCAGAAGCCCTGAGGATGGGGGATTTGGGGGAATGTGCTGGCCAGTGCTTAATCCAATTTCATTCGCTTTATTCTAAACTTTCCTGAGTGTAACAACAGCTGACACGTATTGAGTGCTTCCCGTAGGCCAGCCCCATGCCGAGCTCCCGGGGCTCAATGTCCTGGCCACTCTGAAAGGTGTGGGTTCTGAGCTCCACTTAAAGAAAAGGAGGCTTGGGAAGCTGGGGGATGTCCTTAGACGTCCCAGGGGCACAGCTGGGCGTCATGCCCTGACAGTGTGGACCCAGGGTCCACGCTCTGAGCTGCTAGTTCCATCACTGCTTCCCCACCAGGAGATCATCCTGGGCCCTGGGCAGCCCTCACATGGCTGCAACATGTGTGTGTGACAGACGCACAACAACAACAAAACACATAAGCAAGTCACGGGGTGGGGGTGGGGCTCGCATTTTCTGGGTGCAGGCCAGCTGCCAGGTGGTTTGAGAACACCCACACCTTACTTGTGAACAGAACTTGGGTGCTGGGACAGCCTGGTTATTCCCCCAGAGGCCTCCAGGGGAGGCAAATCCCTGCAGGCGGCGGGGAGCAGGCCCCAACCGCATCCTGGCCTGCAAAGTTAGAGATGGGCCCTGTGCCCTCCCCAAACTTCCTGGCTGTTCAGTTGGTACGCAGTGCATATTCAAAAACAATAATTGAAAATCACGTTTTCTGACTCCAAAAGAAACGCCAGTTCACTGTGGAAAATTTGGGAAGTGCTCAAGCGTGTAAGTTAGAACATAAACTTACTCATAATTCCCCGAGAGGAGGTCTGACGACATGTGGTCTATCTTCTTTCCAGCTTTCTTTCTTTCAAAATCTGTTTCCCTCACAGATCTATATGCATTTATTCCACAAACCTTTGCTGAGCATCTACTATGCCCCAGGAACTATCCCGGCCCCAGTACCACTGCACAGGGGGGTGGGGTGGGAAATGGGCGACTGCTCTGTGGGATGGTCAGGAAAGGCCCAGAGGAGGAGGCATTTTGGCAGGATCTGAATGGGGCAGGTGGGAGCCATGGGGGGCTCAGGCGAGTGAGTGTTCTGGGGGCGAGGGGCTGCCAGAGCAGTAGTTCTGAGATGTGAATGTCCTTGGTGACTGGGGGGCAGAGTGGCCCCTGGGGCTCGAGCAGGGGGAGAGGGCAGGTGGGCTGAGCAGGCAGAGACGTGGACTCCTGGTATGAACTCAGAAGTGGGCGGGCAGGGGACCTGGGCTTTGGAGACAGCCTGGGGCTAGGTGGGAGGAGGACCACATGCCCCCCTTAGAGCACAGCGGCCCCCAGCAACGAGGGGTCTGGACCTGTGGGAGCCCCGTGGGCTGAGCTGCCCTGTGTGTCCACAGGGCTTAGAGGCCCAGAGCGATGCACATGGAGCCCACCCCAGCCTGGCCCTAGGTGCCCCTCCACTTCCAGGGGGCCATACCTTGTCCCCCGGTTCCCCCCGATGCCTGGTCCTCCTGGCTTTGGGGAGTCATCGTGCCCAGAAGCCGGGGTTTCTCCTCTGTGCAGTGGGATTTGCACCTGGCTTCTCACACGACCACAGAGGGCACCACCTCCAGGACACCCCCTGTCCCCAGACTCAGCATCTCCCAAACCTAACACTCTGCTCCCACGCCTGCTCCTTCCCTGCTGCCTCCCACATCTGGGAGCCGTCCAGGTGGCCCTAAGGCCAGAAGCCTGGGGTCTCCCCAGCACCCTACTCCTGCTCCTCCTAAGACATCACTCAAGGTTCTCATACCCGACTTCCTGCAGGGTGCTGGAGTCTAACCCACTGGCTCCATCTGTCTTGGTCCCCAGCAGAATCCAAGGAGCATCCTCTCCCTGGGCTGCACCCACAGAGCACCTGCTCAGAAGGCACCTCCCGGGTCCCTCTCCGTCCACAAAGTAGACACAGCGAGGTTTTAAACCACGCACTTCTGATCTCACTGCCCCGCTTGAAACCCTTCACTGTCAGCCTCCCCACTGCTCTTAAGATAGTGATCAAAATCCTCAACAAGATTCCCCTGGTAAGTGCTCTCGAGGGGCCTGGGCAGCATTGCTCCGAACTGTAATGAATTAATCATGGCCCCTGACTGCAGCGAATTAATTGTGTATGAGTGCGTGAGTGTTGGTTTAATTTCTGTTCCCTACTGGAGTTCAGCTGTCACTGCCGTATTCTCAGCACCGAACGCAATGACATGTTTACATGTAAAAAAACAAGTGAGTAATAAAAACAGCGAACATTTGGGTACTTCTTATCTTGCAGGCAGCGAGCTAAGCGTTTTGCACGCATGAGCTTTAACTCAGCAACCCCCACGGAGCAGGTGCTGTCCTCACTGCCCAGGCGAAGGAACAGAAGCCCAGAGGGGTTAAATAACTTGCCTGAGGACACACAGGAAGGGCTAAATCCAGGCAGTCTGTCCCCCAAGCCATGATCAGAAATAAGCAAAAAGATACATTTATTCATCATGAGAAAAATCAGGAGATGCAGGGAATTACAGAAATGACCACCATGAACATTTTGGTGTATTTCTTTCTAGGCTTTTTCTTATGCTTACATATAAATTAGAGACTAGGTATCCCTAATACTCTATTGAACGCGATTGGCAACATACTGCCCATAGTGCTTGGCGATCTGTTTTTCTCACTGGACAGTTTGCTGAGACTGCCTTTTCATGACATCATCTAAAATGTTTTTATTCATATTCCAGGGTCTGGCTGAACAGCAGTTTGCTCAACTCAGCCCCTCTGGCAAACATTAAGGACCATCCAAGTTACCATTTACAGCATTGTACCAATAAACACAAGAGTAGCTAAGTCCTCCTGCATCTTGCAGGTCTTTCCTCCTTTGCTGTGATCCATTCCTGGAAGTGGAGTTCTGGGTCCAAGGGCATGCAAGGTTTTAAGCCTTGGGATCAGCAGCACCAGAGCCTGTCTGGCAGAGGGACCCAAGGCGTCTGGCCTCCTCAGATCACATCCAGGGCAGAGTCAGGTCTGCACGTGGCACCTCCACCCAGCCAGGTTGGGTCCCTGGCTTGTGGTTATGTGGAGCTACTTGGAGACGGCCTGGGGCTGGGACCATCTTCTCCTGCACCTTTCCTTGAGGACCACCTGACCGCCGTCCCTCCCTGGCCCCACTCCCTTCCCCTCTGAGGCCCCCTCCTGCTGAATCATGACCCTCCAGCCTGGCCAGGCCTACAAGGCTGTCCTCTGAAATCAAAACTGAGGGTGGGGCATGGGCCCAGAAGCCGGAATCTCCCTGCCTGCCCCGCTCCTGCCTTGCTCTAAATCGAGAATCCAGCCAGGATCACGCAGGTTCCATCAGAAACCAGAGGTGATCTTTTCTTCCCCCTCCCTCCTCTTTTCAAGTCTGGAAAATTCCTGCAGCTGCTGGGTGAGGACTGTTACGAAAACACTGGATTCCCATTAAAGATAGGACTTTGCATTTTTTTAAAGAAAAGGTTTTATAAGTTTTCAAATAACTCGGAACAGCTGAATAAACTTAGCATGAAAGTGGGCCCCAGGGTGGCCCCTGCTGGCCGGGTTTGAGGGGCCAGGGACTCCGAAGTGGCAGCCTGTGGGTGTCAGATCTGAGACTGGAGAAGGGGGCAGCCTTGGGAATGAAAAATGAAGTCTTCCTTGAAATCCTATATGCCAAAAATAGAAAATGCCAGGCTGGGGTATTTGCTGGTTATGAAAAAAAGAAAACACCGTGCACTTTGCAGGCAGGAGCTGGCAGCCCCTCCCAGGGAAGCCCTTCAGATGGGTTGGTAGAGACCTTTGGCTTTTAGCCCCCTTTCCCAGGCTCCAGAGGGGTCTGCAGGAAGAGAGGGGGGAGGTCGCGGCTCAGAGCTTGTTGGTGACTGTACATCGGCTTCCATCCCGTTTCCATCTCAGCAAGCAAAACACAGCACAAAACGAAGTCCTTGAGCGCCTGTGTGGAAGGCATGTCACACGCTCAACCTCATGTAATCCTCACAGGAAGCCTGCCAGGGAGACATGAGGAAACTGAGGCTAGCGAGGTGACGGGGCATGCCCAAGGACACAGGTAAATGCGGTTGGAATGGGGTTCCGCCAAAACCTGTCTCCCCACCTGGCTTCCCTACCCTGAAATTAAACGTGCAGCATCTGCTCTGCGTGGTGGCCGCTTTCCAGCACTTTCTTCTCCACCTCTGCTGAGGCGAATTGCTGAGATTCAGGCTCCCCGGGAGAGCAGTGAATGTCAAGTTGCGGGTGCTTCACTCCCAAATTTCCTTAAGTGGAGAATTGGCCTTTACGGGGAGGCCGGGAGCTCTCGCAATAGGCAGCTGTCATTCTCAGTTTCACCATCAGGGGGCGTGCGCCCCCAATCCTCTCCTCGCCGAAGGACTATATTGTCTATTTTATTGCCAACAGAGGGATGAAACGTACATCCTGGCTTAAAAAAAAACAAACTGTTGTTTTTCCATGGAAAGCAACACATCCTCATTAAACATCTTTGGGAAACTCTAGGAAGTACAGATAACTGCTGCGGTCCCAGTGTTCAACCAGGGCCAAGCCTGAAGCCTGTGCTCCGTGAATATCTGTTGAGTAAGTGAATAAGGAAAAAACCCCGCTGCGGGTCCGCCACGGAGCAGGGGCAGCACTGCGCTGTGCGCGTCTCTCGGCACGTCTCTCCGCCCCTAGTTTAGGGTTGTTCACATTCACTAGGCTCCCCCGGCGGGAAAGCTTTTTATCCTATTTCTCAGCGCGTCATTGGACACGTCTGTTCCCTCTCGTAGGCGGCATTTTAAACATCTCTACAATATTCTCGCGGGCGTGTGAGCCATAGTTTATTTGAATCTTCTGTTGTTGAACTTTTAGGCAGTTTTCAATTTTTCTCTATAAATGGCTTGCAGATAACTTTATGCAGAGAGCCGTCTCCATATTTCAGCATCTTTACTAAGGAATTTCGGAAGAAAGATGAACTTAGTCAAAGGTTTTTTAAAAATCTGATTTCATATTTCTTAAAAGTGATGCACCTTATGAAACAACTTTATATCTGTTGAGAAACCTGGTTAAGTTCTTTTTTTTAATATTGTTGTTAAAAATGATTTGTTCTGAACAATATCCTGTGCCTTTCAGAAAACAGCCGCGGATATGAAAGGTTTGTTCCCTCGGAGCTCTTAGGAGGCGATCTGGCTCAGGAAACACACGTATCAGATCCGCGTGTGTATCTGATGGTTGCTATGGGAACAAGTCATTTAACACAACACTGGGTTAAAGCATTAATCAATAAGGAGGGGGCAATATCGAAACAAATTAGTTGCTGTCTGAGCTCCCGAGAGATAAGAGCACTGACAGGAGGGCTCTGCCTGTCCCCCTGCGGAGGCGGCGCTGGGGCTGGCGGAGGCGGGGGCGGACGCTCTCCTCCGGGGTTGGGATGCGCGGGGCAGGGGGCAGAGAAGTCATAGAGGACTGAGAACCCTGTTTCCCAAACCGGATATTGTGGCTAGAGGGGCCCGAGACCTGGGCTCCCGGGGCCAGGGGCACAAGAGGCCGCGTGGGAAGAAGCTGGCCTGGGCCCCAGGGCCTGGGCGCGGCCAGCCGGGCTTTCTCCAAGCTCCTGCAACGTGCTGGGATGAGGATGGGATCCTGAGTGGGGAATCCCAGCCCCGGAGGCGCTACGAGCCCTTTCAGGCGCCCTGCAGCGCCTGCTCCCAGCCTGTCTCTCTGCAGGGGTGATGCGGGTCCCAAAGCGAACCCAACCCTGCTCGAGCTCAGGGGCTCCCAGCTAGCGAGAAAAAGGAGACAACTGAGCGCAGCCTTCATGTGCCTTCATTTATTCATCCGCAAGTACTTCCTGGGTGTGTCCCAGGGGCTGGGAGCCGCCTGGGCACACAGTGGGCACCCAAGTGGCCCCAGCATGGCCCATGGGGTCAGATCACAGATCTGCCATTTGGCAGGCGCCTCACCTGTCACAGGTCGTGGCAATGATGGAAAGCCTATGGTTATGATGTAAAAGTTACTACCACGTAAAGCCTTAGATGAGTGCTCAATGGCCATCACTATGACAATAATCTGAAAGGGAGGCAGAGTCTGTTGGGGCGAGGAAGAAGGGCCTTCTGGGGGAGGGTACCCACTAAGTACTTCCTGCATCCTGAAGGTTGACATGGGAGGGTCAACTGGAAAAGCTGTGTTGAAGGGCCGGTGGGTGCTGTTGGGCTGGGATTACTCGGGGAGTGAAGTGAGGGAGGCTGGGGTCACCCGCGGCTGTGCCAGTCCACCTCCTCCCCGCCCCCCCTCGAGGGAATGAGGTGGGCGGGGTAGGTCTAAGGGGCACCTGCCTGGCCTGGAAGTCCTGGGACAAACAGCTGAGAGGCCGAATCATAGGCAAGCTGCGTTTCCTGTGCACACCAGCCTGGATGCAGAAGGGGGGCTTCAGCAGCCATTGTAGGTCTCTTAGGGGCTGCTGCCACGGTTGGGGATGTGCGAGGCACCCTCTTGAAAATACCTCCCCACATGAGTGTAAGTTGGTAACTCTTATTAGAAGGCGATTTAGCAACACGCATCCCAAACCTAAAACTGTCGCAACCTTTGGTTTCATGGCTTGATTTCTGGGAATCTTTCCTAGGGAAATAATCCTAAACCCAAAGATGGCAACAGCCGCCTTCATTATTCACAGTGGCTGGGAACATGCATGCTCTGGACCACGCACTGGTTAGGTCAATAATGATTCATCTTCGTGCTTTAACTCAGGTGTCTGGTAAAGATGCAGTCACCCTGTGCCCTGGGTTTGGGCACGATGGGGCATTCCCTCCTCCTTCTGGGAACAAGAAGGACCTGGTCTAGCCTTGGAGTGGTCAAGGGCTCAGACTCTGAACTCAGCAAGGTCTGATTCTAACTCCTATCCTGGCCTCCTTGCTGTTGGGCTAGGCAAGTCAGGGAAGCCTCTGTGTACCCAAATATTCCCATCTGTAAGATGGGCGCAGGGAACCTGGCCCACTTCCTCTGAAGTAACCACGTGCAGTATCTGGCCTGGGCGCCTGTTACCCTATTTATGCCATATTCCTTAGCTTGGAACAGGCTCTGGGGGGCGCGCGTGGGAACTCAGCTGCCCTGGAGGCCACACAGGAGGAAGGAATAGCCTTTGGGATGGCAGAGGGGCTGGATTCCAGGTCCACCAGATTCTGGCTGTGTGACCTCAGCCAGCCAGCTCACATCTCTGAGCGCCCCTCTGCTTGCAGTCGCTGTGCTGAGCGGCCATGAGCGTGGGCGGCGCGCGGAGCCGGCCCCAGCCTGCGGCCCTGGAGCGCATACGTGCCTGGGGAGCAGGCTCCGGGCCAACACCTACTCCAGGGAGGCTGCGCCGCCTGCCGGGCGGCACCTGCGGAGCCGCTGCTCCGGGAAGCGCAGTCCCGCGGCCGGCAGGAGGCAGGCTGTCTCCGCGTGCCCACGTCCCCGGCCCGCGCGCGCACCAGCCCTGCGGCCCGCCGAGCCCACCGCCCTCCCCGGGGAGCCCTCTCCTCCACACCCGCCCAGTAATTTACATTTAATTTGCGAGCGGCTTAATGTTTAATTTCAAAAACGGAATGATTCATTACCATATTAATAAATAATAACATTTATTAATTTCCTAATGAGTGCCCAAAATACAAAGGCAATTACATGTCTTGTCTATTTCCTCATAAAATGAGACAGCAGAGCGTTAATTACTGAGGGTCCCTTGCCTAACATGTTCCAATGGGCCGACCCGCCTTCGCCCCCTTTTCTGAACCAGCTGCTTCCCCTATTCTTGAGCCCCTGGCATTTAGGGGACCCTTTGCCCCAGGACCCCAGGCACCACTCCCGAGCGCTGTTGCCGCCCAACTTCCTAGAATCCCATCCACACAGAGCCGTTCACCTCTTCGCCCCCACGGCCACCCTCCTGCCCCATCTCCTGCCCTCCTCTCCCCTCCCCCGGGTGGGTGGGCTGGGAACCTCCCACCCACCTTCTCCTGAGAGAGTCAGGGAGGAGGTGCCCTCTTTAGTTCATGCTTTCTCCTTAGGTTGGGGCTGTGAGCGCCCTCCCTGTGCACCGGGGAAACTGGGTCGCGGCAGAAGGTGTTCCATGGCCCTCAGTTGGTGGGGCAGAGGTGGGCGCCACACTGTCTGTTGGCTGCCAGCTGGTGGTTCTTGCTTCTGGCCCCGCTGCAGGTGGGAGCAGGCCCGGTGCAGGCAGGCCTGAGGGCTGCGGGAGTCGGGGCGAATCCAGAGGCAGCCGACGTCCATGGCCGGCTTCGCTATGGCTTTGGGGCTTGCAGATCAGAAAAGTTGTTTTTACTCATTGTAGAAAACGTGGAAGGTTAAAAAAACAATAGCAAAGCAGGCACGTGAGCAAGGCTGGGTAACCCCATTCCTGGGGGGGGCTGCCGGGTCTGCATGGTTGCCGCCCCAAGTTCGGAAGGGCAAGGCCTCTACTACCGGGCAGGAAGGGGGTGGCCAGCTCTCTCCCTTCCTGCTCTGACCTTAGATCCCCCTTCTGAGAGGGCAGGTCGGGCTGCCCTGCTTGGCCTCCAGCCAAAGGTCACAGACTGAGGCCCACCCTGGGCCACCCCACTGGTCTGCACCCCATACAGGTGATATGGAAAATTCTCAGGGGGGAAAAAGGCCCTACGGCTCCCCATGTAGACATAACCAGGCACTTGGGTATATATCCATGTAGGGCACTTTTTCCATGCAAATGATCAAAAAGAGACTCTTTTCCCCAATAGGCATGTGATCTTACTTCACAGGCAGTTTCCCATCTTGATTTCTTTCATGTGTGTGTTACTTCAAGCATTTCCCATGTCACTGAGTCGCTCCTCAAGCACCCGGGCTTGTCTGGCTGTGTAATATTCCACCACAGAGGCCCGCCTGGTGTTAGAGGCTGGGCTCCCATGGCTCGGGCCCCTCCCCGACAATGGCTATCCTGTGCGTGGGAGTCTGTGGGAATCCTTGATTCCCTCCATCCCTAGAAGTGGAATTACTGAGTCAGAGAGTGCGAGTATCCCCAAGGCTGCTGGCTCCCTCTGCCAGAGTGCCCGTGGGCGGGGCACACCCGGGCACACTCCCAGGGCAGGCCTGGCCGGCCCGTCTCACTGCTGCACCCTAGGCATCCTTGCCGCAGCCAATGTTACCTTCTGACAAGCTCCTCACAGCATTTGCCATGTTTTCAGAGGGCTGCTGTGCGCTCACAGGGTCGGTTCGGAATCTGCAAGTATAGGCAGGATGGTCGTGTTCTCACTATTTCATGTATGGAGAGACTGAGGCCCACTGAGGTCAAGTGCAGTTGACCAACACAATTTTCGAGTCTCTTTTAGATCTCAGGGACCATCTAAGACTCTTTGTATTTCAGATGATGGGGAATGGCTCAGCGAGATGTCATTGACAGGACACGGACTCTGGGGTTCATCTATAACCACGTACCCCTCCCCACCTATCTACCCATCCACTTATTCATCCAGGAGCTCACCCACCCACCCATTCCATCTACCCACCCATTCCATCTACCTACTCATTCCATCTACCCATAATGCATTCACCCATCCACTCATCCACCCATTCACCCATCCACCCATCCACCCATCCACCCATCCACCCACCCACTAACCCATCCATCCATCCATCCATCACCCATGTATCCACCATCCACCCATCTGCCCATCCACTCAACCACCTGTCCATCAATCCTCTCACCTGTGCCTATGTATGTCTGCCCATCCATCCAATAAATATTCACTGAGAATCAGCTGACGCAGGCCCAGGATAGGGAGTTCTGCATGAGTAGCTAGGCCTGTATTGTCTCTACCCTGTCCTCACATCCCCTTCTCCCCTCTTTGGAGCTTCTGCCTTCTCACCCTGTAAGTGTCAATCTAAACCACCCACCTGACCAGATTCCTCCCTGCCTACCACCATCTGTGGCTCCCTGTGCCCAGACTGGCCCTCACAGCCCTGCCTCTTCTCCAGTCGCAGTTCTCACACTCCTGGCCTCCCACCTATGCTCTGGCCATGCCAAACTGGCCAGAATCCTCCTCAAACACCCAGCCACGTCCAGTTTTCAACACTGCTGTCCCCTCCACCTTGAACTTCCCCCCACCTTTTTTTTCTTGACTCTGAACCTACCATCTGTGTTGCGACCAGGCAGGGGACTTCCCCTCCCCAAACCTCAGCTTC
The DNA here is from genome assembly GCA_029783875.1 of Phataginus tricuspis. Lineage (NCBI taxonomy): Eukaryota > Metazoa > Chordata > Mammalia > Pholidota > Manidae > Phataginus > Phataginus tricuspis. The sequence goes on from JAQQAC010026072.1 coordinate 3,637,291, forward strand.
CCCATCTGCAAAATGGGTTACTAATCATTGTATCCTTTTAAAAACTGGGCTGTTTTCTTCTTTTTCTGTTGTCGAGTTTTAAGAGCTCCGTGTATATTTTGGATGCCAGCCCTTCATCAGATACATGTTTTTTGAATATTTTCTGTGCCTGCGCCTCTGCTTACATTCTCTGAGCAGTGCCATTTGCAGAGAAGTTTTAAATGTTAATACAGTCCAACTTAGCACTTTTTTCTTTTATGGATTATGCTTTTGACATTGTATCTAAAAATTTATTGTCGAACCAAAGGTCTCCTAGATTTTTCTGCTATGTTTTCCTCCAGAAGTTTTATGGTTTTGCGTCTTACATTTAGAGTTTTGATCCATTTTTGTGTGTGAAATGTATAAAGTCTGTTTCTAGAATATTTTGTATTGCATACGCATGTCCAGTTGTTCCAGCGCCATCTGATGAAAGACTGTACTTTCTCCATTGAATCACCTGCTCCTCTGTCAAAGAACAGTTGACTGTATAAATGTGAGTCTATTTCTGGGCTCTCCAGTCCATTCTGTTGCTCTGTTTGTCTCTTTTTTCACCAGCCCCAGCTGTTTTGACCCACTGTAGTTTTATGGCACATCTTGGTGTTGGGTAGCGTCAGTTCTCCAACTTGCTTCTCCAGTACTGCTTTGGTCATTCTGGACCTTTTGTCTTTTCACACAGTTTCAAATTGTTTTGTTGATATCTACTGAACAGCTTGCTGGGATTTTGATTTTGACTGTGTTGAACCTCTAAAGTTGGGAAGAATTACCATCTCAAAATACCGAGTCTTCCAATCTTTCAACACAGACAATCCTCCATTTACTTAGTCTTTGATTTCTCTCAGTGTTTGTAGTTTTCTGCATATAGATCCTGAACATATTTTGTTAGATGTATTCTTAAGTATTTCATTTTTGATGCTGTTCTGAATGATACTGTTTAAATTTCAAATTCCAGTTGTTCATTGCTGGCTTATCATAAAGCAACTGACTTTTGTGTATTAATGTTGAAGCCAGTGACCTTGCTGTAACTGCTTATTGTTTCAAGAGTGTGTATATATGTCTGTGAATTCTTTGGGTTTTCTTTATGGACAATTATGTCAACTGTGAACAAAGACAGCTTTAGTTCTTCCTTCAAAATCTGGGCAATGTTTTTTAACCTTTACTTAGTCAATAGCTAGAACTGCCAGTATGATGTTGAGCAGGAGTGGTAAGAAGCAACATCCTTGCCTTAGAGAGAAAGTGTCCAGTTTCTCACCATTAAGAAGGATGCTAACTGTAGGGCTTAAAAAAAATACATATTCTTTATCAAGTTGCAGAAGCACCCCCTGTTCCTAGTTTGCTCAGATTTAAAAAAAAAATCACAAAAGAGTATCGGATTTTGCCAAATGCTTTTTTTGCTTTAACTGATATGGTTATATGCTTTTTCTTTAACCTGTTGATATAGTGGGTTACATGGATTGATTTTCAAATGTTGAGCCAGTCCTGCATGCCTGGAGTAAATGCCACTTGATCATGGAATGTAAATCTTTTATGTATTATTGGATTTCATACTATTTTATTGCAGATTAAAAAATATTTTTTAATACTTTATTTTGGTATCGTTAATCTACAAGTACATGTGCAATATTATGGTGATTAAACTACCCCCTTCGTCGGGTCCCGCCCCCAACCCCATTACAGCCACTGTCCATCAGCGTAGTGAGATGCTATAGAATCACTACTTGTCTTCTCTGAGTTGTACAGCCCTCCCCGTGACCCCCCCTATATTACATCTGCTAATCGTAATGCCCCTTTTTCCCCCTTGTCCCTCCCTTCCCACCCATCCTCTCCAGTCCCTTTCCCTTTGGTAACTGTTAGTCCGTTCTTGGGTTCTGTGAGTCTGCTGCTGTTTTGTTCCTTCAGTTTTTTTCTTTGTTCTTATACTCCACATATGAGTGAGATCATTTGATACTTGTCTTTTTTGGCTTGGCTTATTTCACTGAGCATAATGCCCTCTAGCTCCATCCATGTTGTTGCAAATGGTGGGATTTGTTTTCCTCTTATGGCTGAATAATATTCCCTTGTGTATATGTACCACACCTTCTTTATCCATTCATCTACTGATGGACACTTAGGTTGCTTCCATTTCTTGGCTATTGTAAATAGTGCTGCAATAAACATAGGGGTGCATATGTCTTTTTCAAACTGGGCTGCTGCATTCTTAGGGTAAATTCCTAGGAGTGGGATTCCTGGGTCAAATGGTATTTCTATTTTGAGTTTTTTGAGGAACCTCCATACTGCTTTCCACAATGGTTGAACTAATTTGCATTCTGACCAGCAGTGTAGGAGGGTTCCCTTTTCTCCACATCCTCACCAACATTTGTTGTTATTTGTGTTTTGGATGTTAGCCATCCTCACTGGTGTGAGGTGATATCTCATTGTGGTTTTAATCTGCATTTCTCTGATGATTAGCGATGTGGAGCATCTTTTCATGTGCCTGTTGGCCATCTGAATTTCTTCTTTAGAGAGGTGTCTATTCATGTCCTCTGCCCATTTCTTAATTGGATTATTTGCTTTTTGTTTGTTAAGGTGTGTGAGGTCTTTGTATATTTTGGATGTCAACCCCTTATCAGATACATCATTTATGAATATATTCTCCCATACTGTAGGATGTCTTTTTGTTCTACTAATGGTGTCCTTTGCTGTACAGAAGCTTTTCAGCTTGATATAGTCCCACTTGTTCATTTTTGCTTTTGTTTCCCTTGCCTGGGGAGATATGTTCATGAAGAAGTCACTCATGTTTATGTCCAAGAGATTTTTGCCTATGTTTTTTTCTAAGAGTTTTATGGTTTCATGACTTACATTCAGGTCTTTGATCCACCTGGAGTTTACCTTTGTGTATGGGGTTAGACAGTAGTCCAGTTTCATTCTCTTACATGTAGCTGTCCAGTTTTTCCAACACCAGCTGCTGAAGAGGCTGTCATCTCGCCATTGTATATCCAAGGCTCCTTTATCAAATATTAATTGACTGTATATATTTGGGTTAATGTTTGGATTTTTCTATTCTGTTCCACTGGTCTGTGGGTCTGTTCTTGTGCCAGTACCAAATTGTCTTGATTACTGTGGCTTTGTAGTAGAGCTTGAAGTCAGGGAACGTAATTCCCCCTGTTTTATTCCTCCTTCTCAGGATTGCTTTGGCTATTCGGGGTCTTTTGTGGTTCCATATGAATTTTAGAATTATTTGTTCCAGTTCATTGAAGAAAGCTGTTGGTAGTTTGATAGGGATTGCATTGAATCTGTAGATTGCTTTAGGTAGTATAGCCATTTTGACAATATTTATTCTTCCTAGCCAAGAGCATGGGATGCATTTCCATTTGTTAGTGTCCTCTGTAATTTCTCCTAGGAGTGTCTTGTAGTTTTCAGAGTACAGGTCTTTCACTTCCTTCGTTAGGTTTCTTCCTAGGTATTTTATTCTTCTTGATGCAATTGTGAATGGAATTGTTTTTCTGATTTCTCTTTCTGTTAGTTCATCATTAGTGTATAGGAAAGCAACAGATATCTGTGTGTTAATTTTGTATCCTGCAACTTTGCTGAATTCAGATATTAGTTCTAGTAGTTTTGGAGTGGAGTCTTTAGGGTTTTTTATGTACAGTATCATGTCACCTGCAAATAGTGACAATTTGACTTCTTCTTTACCAATCTGGATGCCTTGTATGTCTTTGTTTTTTCTGATTGCCATGGCTAGGACCTCCAGGACTATGTTGAATAACAGTGGAGAGAGTGGGCATCCCTGTCTTGTTCCCGATCTTAGATGAAAAGCTTTCAGCTTCTCGCTATTAAGTATGATGTTAACTGTGGGTTTGTCATATATAGCCTTTATGATGTTGAGGTACTTGCCGTCTATACCCATTCTGTTGAGAGTTTTAATCATGAATGGATGCTGAATTTTGTGAAATGCTTTTTCAGCATCTATGGAGATGATCATGTGGTTTTTGTTCTTCTTTTTATTGATGTGATGGATGATGTTGATGGATTTTCGAATGTTGTACCTTCCTTGCATCCCTGGGATGAATCCCACTTGATCATGGTGTATGATCCTCTTGATGGATTTTTGAATTCGGTTTGCTAATATTTTGTTGAGTATTTTGCATCTACGTCCATCAGGGATATAGGTCTGTAATTTTCTTTTTTGGTGAGGTCTTTGCCCGGTTTTGGTATTAGAGTGATGCTGGCTTCATAGAAAGAGTTTGGAAGTATTCCCTCCTCTTCTATTTTTTGGAAAACTTTAAGGAGAATGGGTGTTATTTCTTCTCTATATGTCTGGTAGAATTCAGAGGTGAATCCATCAGGTCTGGGGGTTTTGTTCTTGGGTAGTTTTTTGATTACCGCTTCAATTTCGTTGCTGGCAATTGGTCTGTTTAGTTTTTCTGTTTCTTGCTTGGTCAGTCTTGGAAGGTTGTATTTTTCTAAGAAGTTTTCTATTTCTTCTATGTTTTGCAGCTTGTTAGCATATAGATGCTTACAATATTCTCTTATAATTCTTTGTATTTCTGTGGGGTCCGTCGTTATTTTTCCTTTCTCATTTCTGATTCTGTTTATGTGTGTAGATTCTCTTTTTCTCTTAATGAGTCTTGCTAGGGGTTTATCTATTTTGTTTATTTTTTCAAAAAACCCGCTCTTGGTTTCATTGATTTTTTTCCATTGTTTTATTTTTCTCAATTTTATTTATTTCTTCTCTGATCTTTATTATGTCTCTCCTTCTGGTGACTTTAGGCCTCATTTGTTCTTCTTTTTCCAATTTCAGTAATTGTGTCTTTAGACTATTCATTTGGGAATGCTCTTCCTTCTTTAAATAGGCCTGGATTGCAATATACTTTCCCCTTAGAACTGCCTTTGCTGTGTCCCACAGAAGTTGTGGCTTTGTGTTGTTGTTGTCATTAGTCTCCATATATTCTTTAATTTCTGTTTTGATTTGGTCGTTAACCCATTGGTTAATTAGGAGAATGTTGTTAAGTCTCCATGTATTTGTGAGCCTTTTTATTTTCTTTCTAAAATTTAATTCTAGTTTTATACCTTTATGATCTGAGAAGTTGATTGGTAGAATTTCAATTATTTGAATTTACTCAGGTTCTTTTTGTGGCCTAGTATGTGGTCTATTCTGGAAAATGTTCCATGTGCACTTGAGAAGAATGTGTATCCTGTTGCTTTGGGTGTAGAGTTCTCTAGATATCTGTTAGGTCCATCTGTTCTAGTGTGTTGTTCAGTGCCTCTGTGTCTTTACTTATTTTCTGTCTGGTTGATCTGTCCTTTGGAGTGAGTGGTGCATTGAACTCACCTAAAATGAATGCATTGCTGTCTATTTCCTCCTTTAATTCTGTTAGTATTTGTTTCACATATGCTGGCGCTCCCGTATTTTGTGCATATATATTTATAATGGTTATATCCTCTTGTTGGACTGACCCCTTTATCATTATGTAATGTCCTTCTTTATCTCTTGCTACTTTCTTTATTTCGAAGTCTATTTTGTCTGATAAAAGTACTGCAACACTTGCTTTTTTTTCCTTGTTGTTTGCATGAAATATATTTTTCCGTCCCTTCACCTTTAATCTGTGTATATCTTTGGGTTTGAGGTGAGTCTCTTGTAAACAGCACATAGTTGGGGCTTGCTTTTTTATCCATTCTGTTACTCTGTGTCTTTTGATTGGTGCATTCAGTCCATTTACATTTAGGGTGATTATTGATAGATATGTACTTATTGCCATTGTTGGCTTTAGATTCGTGGTTACCAAAGGTTCAAGGGTTGCTTCTTTACTATCTAACAATCTAACTTAACTTTCTTGTTAAGTTGTTGTGAACACAGTCTGATGTTTCTTTATTTCTCTCCCTTCTTATTCTTCCTCCTCCATTCTTTATATACTAGGCGTTTTATTCTTTGCCTTTAGTTAGTATTTGGATGGTCTGCTTTCCTTGCTATGATTTTATTTTCTCTGGTGACCTCTTTTTAGCCTTAGGAGTGCTTCCCTCTAGAGCAGTTTGTTTAAGATATCCTGAAGAGGTGGTTTTTGGGAGGCAAATTCTCTCAGCTTTTGCTTTTCTGGAAATTTTCTAATCACTCCATCATATTTAAATGATAATCGTGCTGGATACAATATTCTTGGTTCGAGGCCCTTCTGCTTCATTACATTAAATATATCATGCCATTCTCTTCTGGCCTGTAAGGTTTCTGTTGAGAAGTCTGATGATAGTCTGATGGGTTTTCCTTTGTAGGTGATCTTTTTTCTCTCTCTAGCTGCCTTTAATACTCTGTCCTTATCTTTGATCTTTGCCATCTTAATTATTATGTGTCTTGTTGTCTTCCTTAGGTCCCTTGTGTTAGGGGATCTGTGGGCTTCCGTGGAGTATGAGACTATTTCCTTCCCCAGCATGGGGAAGTTTTCAGCAATTATTTCTTCGAAGACACTTTCTATCCCTTTTTCTCTCTCTTCTTCCTCTGGTACTCCTATAATGCGAATATTGTTCCGTTTGGATTGGTCACACAGTTCTCTTAATATTCTTTCATTCCTAGAGATCCTTTTATCTCTCTCTGCCTCAGCTGCTTTGTATTCCTGTTCTCTGATATTTATTCCATTAACAGTCTCTTGCATCTCGTCCAGTCTGCTGCTAAGCCTGTCGATGGCTTGTCTCATTTCTGCATTGTCTTTCCTGACTTCTCTCACTTCCTCCCTCAGCTCTTGCATCTTTCTCTGTAGATCCATCAGCATGGTTATGACTTTTATTCCGAATTCTTTTTCAGAAAGATTGTGCATTTCCATCCCTTCAGGTTCCCTCTCAGGTGTTGTCTGCATCTGGGTAAGCTTTGTCTGAACCATATTCCTCTGTCTTTTCATGGCGATAGAAGTGGTCACTGATAGGTGCCACATATGTCAGCTGGGCTCTTTAAGACAGCCTCGCAGGGTGCCGAGTTCTCTCAGGTGCAGATGCAGGCTGTGCGCTGTCCTGTAAATTCTGGTCTCTCTTTTAGGAGTAGTTGTATTTGCTGTATTTTCATAGATTTATATGGTTTTGGGAGGAGATTTCCGCTGCCCTGCTCACACTGCCATCTTCCCGGAACCCAGTTTATTATTGCAGATTTTTGTCTTTATGCTCATGAGAGATATTGGCCTGTACTTTTCTTATAATATATTTATTTGTTTTTGGGATTAGGCTAATGCTGGCCTCATAGAGTGAAATAGGAAGGATTCCCTCTGCTTCTAGTTTCTGGAAAATATTTAGAGATTAGTATTGTTTTTTCCTTACATGTTTGAAAGAATTCACCAGTGGAACCATCTGGGCCTGTTACTTTCTTTCTTGGAAGGTCACTAATTATTGACTCAGTTTCTTTAATAGGCATATTTTTTCAGTTTTATGGGGATATAATGAGTAAGAAGAGATCTAAATAGATGATCTTATTCTCCTTATGTGAATTTTAGATGTGTCTTTCAAGGAATTAGTCTATTTCATCTAAGATATCAAATTTATGGACTTTAAAAAAATCATTAATATTGGATTTTGCCAAATGCTTTTCATAGTATTTTCAGAGTATTCCTCTGTTATTCTTATCCTTTTAATGTCCATGAGATTGCTCCTAATGAACTCTCTTTTATTTCTGATAGTAGTAGTTTGTGTCTTCTCTCATATTTTCTTGGTTAGCTTTGGTAGAGGTTTATCAATTCTATTGATCTTTCTAAAGAACCAGCTTCTGATTTCACTGATTTCCTCTACTGGTTTTCTGATTACATTGATTTCTCCTCTAATTTCTATTATTTATTTTCTTGTGCTTATTTTAGGCTTAAGTTTCTCTTTTTTCTCAGGCTTCAAAAGATGGATACTTAGGTTATTGATTTTAATTTTTTTCAAATATATGCATTTAATGCTAGATATTTCCTTCTAAGCACTGTTTTCACTGCATCCCACACATTTTGAAAGTCATATTTTCATTTTCTTTTAAAAATATTTAAAAATTTATCTTGAGACGTCTTACATGACCCATGTGTTATATAAATGTGTATTGTTTAATTTCCAAATATTTTTGGATTTCCAGCTATGTTTCTATGACTGATGTCTTGTTTAATACCACCATGGCCTGAGATGATGGTTTGTATGACTTCTATTCTTTTAAATTTGTTTTATGTTCAGAATGTGGTCTGTCTTGGTGAATGTTTCATGTGAGCTTGAGAAAAGTGTGCATTCTACTGTTGTTGGGTGGAATATTGTAGAAATGTCAATTAGATCAAGTTGATAGTGTGGTTCAGGACAATTATGTCTTTAGTATGCTTCATCTACCAGTTACTGAAAGAGGGGTATTGAAGTCCCCAACTATAATAGTGAGTTTGTCTGTTTCTCCAGGTAGTTCTATCACTTTCTGCTTCATATACTTCGATGCTCTATTTTTAGGCACATACGTATTAAGGATTATTAGGTCTTGAAGAATTGACCCCTTTATCATTTTGTAATGTCTTTCTTTATCCCTGGTAATTTTTACTCTGAAGTCTGCTTTGTCTGAAAATAAAGCTATTTCAGCTTTCTTTTGATTCGTGTTAGCATGGTATATTTACATCCCTTTGCTTTTAATCTCTATGTGCCATTATGTTTAAAGGGTTTTCTTGTTGATACCATAAAATTGGGTCATGTTTCCTTAATCTTCTCTTAATTGGTATATTTAAAGCACTCACATTTAAAGTGATTATTGATAGAGTTGGATTAACATCTACCAAGTTTGTAACTGTTTTCTGTTCATTGTACTTGCTCTTTCTTGTTTCTTCTCTTCTTTTTTTCTGCCTTCTCTGGTTTTAACTGAGCATTTTTTGTGATTCCGTTTTCTCTCTTCTCTTAGGCATATCTATTATACTTTAAAAAATTTTTAGTGGTTGTCCCAGAGTTTGCATTTATAACCAATTTAAGTCCACCTTCGAATAACAGTATACTATTTTACATGTAGTGCAAGTACCTTATCGCAGAGTTCTCTCAAACTCTCCCTCCTGTATCTTTTAAAATTGCTGTTATTAATTTTACTTATCCATATTCTTTAAGTATAAAATACATTATTACTACCATTACTTTGAACAGCTGTTAGATTAATTAAGAATAGGAAAAATAAAATATTTTATTTTACTTTAAAAAAATCCTTCTCTGGTACTTTTTCTTTTCTTTTTTTTTTAAATGTAGGTTCAAGGTTCTGACAATATATATATATATGTTTCCCTTTCCCTGAAGAGCTTATTTTAATATTTTTTCAAGGCAGGTCTGCTGGTGATGAATTCCATCAATATTTATTTGTCTGAGAAAGTTTTTATTTCTCCTTCACTTTTGAAGGATAATTTTGCTGGATATAGAAATACACATGTGCTATTTTCTTCTTTAAACTCTAAATGTTTCATTCCATTCTCTTCTTTCTTGCTTTCTGAAGAGAAGTCTGATGTAATTCTAGTTCTTTTCCCTCTCTAGATAAGGTGTCTTTTTCCTCTTTCTTCTTTCAAAATTTTCTTTTTTTCCTCTAGCTTGAATATGATATGCCTAGGTGTATGATTTTTGGTATTTGTTCCTGCTTGGTGTTTTCTGAGCTTCCTATATCTGTGCTTTGCTGTCTGTCATTAATTTTGGAAAATTCTCAGCCATTATTACTTCAAATATTTCTTCTGCTCCATTCTCTCACTCATGTGGTATTGCAATTATGTGTATGTTACACTTGTCAAAACTGTTCCCTAGTTCTTGGATGTTCTGTTCACTTTTTTTTCCCATTCCTTTTCCTCTTTGACTTTCAATTTGGGAAGTTTCCATTGACATATTTTCAAGCTTCATATATTCTTTCCTTGGCTGTGTCCAAACTACTAATTAATCCATCAAAGGCATTCTTCATTTCTGTTACAGTGTTTTTAGTTTCTAGGATTTCCTTTTGAGTCTTTCTTAGATTTTACATCTATGTACATTAACCATTTATTATTGCATGTTGTCTATTTTGTCCGTTAGAGCTCTTAGCATATTGGTCATAGTTAAATTCCTGATCTGATCATTCTAAAGTCTGTAACAGGTCAATTTAACAGGTAGGTGACAGATGAAGAGAGTTCACCTGCAACATCTAAAACCGACCAAGGATTAATGTCTAGAATATACAAAGAGCTATAAGAAAAAACCTGGAAACCAACCGGAAAAATTAGTGATCAATAATAGGTACCATTTATATAGTGATCACTATGTCCCAAGCACTTACACAAATGTCAGGATAGAATGCGGTAAGGCCCGTGAGGGTCTTGAGGGAGGTACCGTGTCCATCTTTTCATGGGTATAGGTGGAGATTGAGAAAGGCTATCTGGAGCTGATGGACGGAATTCACTAGGGGAGGGAATGTGGTATAGGCATTCTAGGTTGTGGGAAGAGCTTGAGCAAATATGTGAAGAGAGTAATGTGCAAGTCAAATTTCTCAAAAATATGTGAGAGGCAGTGGCAAGAGATACAGCCAGAGAGGCAGGCAGGGGAGCTAGGATGTGATGCTGTAGGCAATAGGGAGCCATGGATGGTTTCTGAACAGGTGCACAGTAAAATGAAAGTGCTAATTACGAATACAAATTGGACAGTCAGGGTAGAGAGATTTGGGAGACATGGTCAGATAGAGTTTGTCTTCAGGCCAGAGTGAAAGTTGTGGTGGACTGGAAGTGGATAGAAGAAGGAAGATTTTGTGACTTGGGGTGAGGGCTTGGGGAGAAGTCAGGAGCTATGCCTGGGTCTCTGGCTAGGGTATTGGGCCCATGGAGCTGCTGGTCATCAAGAGAGTGGAGAGGCAGGTGGGGGAGATGAAGAGAACAGGCTCAGATGGGTCTGATCTGCTATTGGGTGGCCAGGGGCTCATAGGGGGAGAGGGGGCTGCTGTCCCAAGGTGAGCACTGGGAAGTGGGAGGGAGGCCTTTTGGAGACTGGTCTGAGGGTCACTTGCACTTAGCAGGTGATTGGAGGCCAAGAAGGCAGGAAGCAGAGGAGCAGGTGTGGCTGGGACCTACATCTGGAACTTATGATTTGCAAGTTCTCTAGGGACTTGGACCTCAGAGCTGGCGGGTCGGGTCCTCCCAGGAAGATCATAGCACTGTCCCTGATCTACCAGCATCCTTCCCCTCCCCTGTTCCAAGTCCCAAACTTCCTTCTTCATATGTTCCCTACCCCCCATTTTCCCTAGAAGAAGTGGAAGCCCATAGTGCAGATAAGATATGGACTTTCTGATGGACTGGGAGGGAGAAGAGCTTCTTACCTTGCATTTCCCACAGGCCAGCCCCTCTACAAGGCTCCTTGGTGAAACCCTGTACTTCAGAGACAGCCCAGGATAAAGGCTCTTCCCTGTCTGGGCCCTGTGGCTGAAGGCCGGTCCTGCCCCCACTCTCTGCTGTGTCCAGCCTGACCATCCAGCCTTATCAAAGCTGTCCTTCCTTATTATCCCTCACACCTTTCCACTTCAAACATCCTGTCCCATTCTGCCTACTGAGTGAACTCTAACAGATCCTTCAAAGCCCAGCTTGGTTTCTCCCTCTCTAGTATGCCTTCTCTGCTCCTAAGCAGTACTTTTAATTCTTCCCCTGAGATCCCCTTACACTGGATATGCAGCTCCCCTACAGCAGGCTTTGCCCTGTGTTATCATTATGTGCTGTTGTGTCTGTCATCAGTGAAGAACCATGGTAATACTTCTCTTTGTGTTTCTGGTGCCCCAAAGCTGCTGGGCCAGGAGGGTTCGGCAAAAGCAGGTACTTAAACAATATTTATTGATTCAACACATGGATGGATGGATTGGTAGATGATAGATAGATGGATGGATGATGGATGGATGGGTAGGTGGATAGATGGCCTGGCTGATCTCAGGCATTGAGCCCAAAATATTGAGTTCCCAGAGCACTGATTTATGCCCCTGCCTCCCCAGGGGCATGGCCAGGCAAAGGACACAGCAGCCAATGGGTAGGAACTTCCCTATCACAAGTGTGGTTTGCAACCCCACCCCAGCAACATCTATGTGTGGGTTGGGGTCTGGGGATGGGAGCTGGGGAGCAGGGCATGGGGGATACTCACCAGGCCCCAGACAACCTGCCCTGGTTAATAGGGAACCTCCCCGCCCTCTAGGAGTGAAAAGAAGGAAAGTGGCCAGGCCTCTCCTGAGAGGGGTTGAAAGCTGAATAGCAGCTGAGCTCCATCCTGGGAAGGGAGGACTCTGGGAAGCATTTGCTGTGAGAACAAAGTTCAGAGAGTCTTGGGGATCCCTCCAGGGCAGGCCCGTGGGAGTGGGGGTCTCCTTTGGGCCTGGCCCTCTGGCTGCTCTCCAGAGGCCCTCAGGGTTGGGATGGGCTCCCCAACTCCGCCCCCCCTCCTCCTCTCCCTGTTCGCCCCCTGTTTCTGCCCAGTGACCCGGGCTTCAGTTCCCGCCAGCACACCCCACAGACCAGGCTGAGGAACCCCGTCGGGAGGACCAGCACTGAGGCAGGAGTCCAGGTGGGCGGGCGCTGCATGGGGTAGGCTCCTGGTGTCTGGCAGAGGCCCAGAACATCGCCGAGCCCCTGAGAGGACGTGGCAGGGGTCAGGGAGGGAAGCTAGCTTGGGTCGGGGTGGCTGTGGGGGGTGAGTCTGGGCCAGGCTACCAGGGGCCTTAAAGGTCACAGTGAGATGGGTGGTGCCCTTTCCCGGAGGCAAAGGGGAGCCGCGGCAGGCTTGAGCAGGGCGGCGATGCCCTCGGCTTGCCCTTGAAGGGCCGTTCTGCCTGAGGTGTGGGGCTGCATTGCTGGGATGAGAGAGCAGGCTGGGAGATGGGAAGGGACCGAGGTGAGTCCCCAAAGCAGGGCAGAGAGTGCCAGGCTTAAGTTAACTGCCTGATGCGCCACAGAGTAAAGTGGCTGCCAAGGAGCCCTGGGTCCTTTGCTGCCCATCAGCTGCAGAGGTCTTCACACCTGGAGACCCTCAGTCCGCAGCAGACAGGGCTGTAGGGCTGCCTTCATTGCCGGGCACAGCTTTTTCCTTTTCCTGTTCCAACATGGAAATGTCCACACGCTTGGTGCATCCAATAGTTGGGATGCTATTCTCCAGGTTACAGGAGGGTAGCCAGTGGGTGTGAGGAGACAAGGTGTTTCCTTGACTCACCTGTAGCAGTACAGAGTCTGACACAGTGGCGTGGTTCAGCAAAGCAGCCAGCAAGTGCCTGGGTCCCTGAGATGCGGCTCTCTGTGCCTCCCTCCACACTCCAGGGCTGGGGGACCACGGGCATGTCACAGACTATGGCTTCTCCAGAGACCTTGACGTGGCCCCGTCCTGTGGACAGTGTGAGTCCTGTTATGTACCGCTTTTAGCTTTGGATGCAGAGAGCTCAGTGCCCAGACTGGAGCCCGGTTTTAGGAATATTCTTATTGACTTTCTACCCTTATTTCTTTACCTACATCTTTATTCTTATTATACCACTTCTGACTTCATAAGTGCTTGGGAACATACTAGGAGAGCCTCAAACTGGCTTGTCTTCAAGATGGGGAAATTTCACCCCCTTAGGTTTTTCTGAGGACTATAGGAAAGGAGGGTGTGTGCAGAGGAGGCTGGCCAGTAGGGGGCTGCACTGATGCAGCAGCAGGCGCGGATTTGGTAAAGCCACACTCGGGCTGTGCACTCTCGTTGGGGCGGCCTCCGGTGTGGCATCTGCAGCTCTTGGAGATGGAGCCGGCTCTGGGGTGGCTGGCCCAGATCCAGCACATAGCAGTGGGACCAAGAACAGTGTTCCTTTCCCCGGATCCCCCCTTTCCCCCGGGGTGCTGACCTTTGGGCCCCCATCCAGGCCTCCACACAACCTCTTCCCCCAGTGGATGCCCTCGGGACCCAGGAAATGGGGGCCACCCAAATTGGCATCTATAATTTCCTCCATCATATGCATCTTGTTTTATGGAGGTGGGGCATGGAAAGCTCTTTCCTTCCTCTGCTCCTGAAAGATCTCAGGGTGTCCACAAACACAGAAAGCTGTGGTTTCTTGGAGGAGGAAAGGGCTGCGTTCTGGGGCATGGGAATCTGTGGATCCACATGGCTGAGCTCTGGCCTCTGAGAAGTGGGGCCTCTAAGCTGCTTTCAATTCTCAGGTGGAACTCCCCTGGGCCGAGGGTGCTGGTGCACAGCAGGCACCTTCTCATTGTATGTCAGATGAGTGATGCAGGGTTCAGCCAGTCTGAGTGTGGCTGTAACTTACGCCCACTGGTCAGGGTCCGGTAGAAACGGAAATTCTTCCCAGACTCAGGCCACACATACTGCAGCCCCTTGAGGTTCTCTCTGACCCCCTTCTCTTCTCCCTCCTTCCCAGGATGGAAGCAGGAGGGGCCCAGTGACCCCCTGGGAACGCTGTGCTTCCTGGACCCTCCTTCACAGAGGGCCTGAGCCCCTGTCAGTGAACCTTCTGCGGACCAGGACTCTTACTTTTTATTCACTTATAGTCACAGTTTATTCACTTATAGTCACAGCTGGCAAGGGAGCACCAACAGGCGCCCCGTGTTTCACCCGCTCCCATGTGTACCAGCAGCCCTGCCCCTTCCCCTTGACCAGAGTCACTCCTGCTGAGACAGGTGATGCTTGCCTGGCTGCCTGTGGATCTGAGATGGTCAGCCGCCCAGGTGACAGCCACAGCCCATAATTCAATAGGGCTCTTTTTGTGAACCCCGGTGAAAGGCTGTCTTTTTGGGGAATGAGCCCAGAGGTGTGGGAACAGGAAGCACAACCTTCCCAGTGGGTCACCGGGCCTTCTGCTTCCGTCCCTTGGCTGCTGGACCTGTACATCTGCTCTGCCTGTTGAGTGGGTACAGCGCACATGCCTTGTTCTGGAGGACAGGCCCCATCCTCCCAGTCCTGCCTCCATGCTGGGGCAGCAGGAGCGCCTTCAGTGTGCGGTTGCAATGCTGTCGTGCTGCTGCTTCTGGACGGTGTGCTAGTGATATGACCAGAAGGCCCCGTCGCTGTAAACCTCCCTCCAACGCTCTGGCCGTAAAGTGGTTCCCTTGGGCTCATCCCATGCAGGTGGGTCAAGCACTCGCAAGCCCTCGGTCAGTGGTGCTGACTGAGGCCCTGAGGGCAGGGGAGGTAGACCCCTACCCAGAATAGGTGTGGGTGTCTGCTCTTGGGCGAGCAGAGTGCTGGCCCTTCTAGGATGGAAGTGGCCAGGGCAATCAGGTGCCAGCAAGTGGCTGTGGGTTTCCTCTAAGGATGGTGCCATATTGGGAGTCAACGATGGTCTCTGTTGCTGTCCTGTTGGGTGCTCTGTGGTGCCAATGGCTCTACTGGGTTAGGCACTTGGAGACCATGCTCCTGGGTCCGTGTGCACCCTGCATTTCTGCCACCATGGTCACTGCGTTCAGGTGTCCATTGTGCCAGCGCCAGGGTGGCCTGTGGTGGAGGCTGGCTGGGCCATCTTGTCCACGTGGTAGCTGAGGGCTGTCTTGCTGGCTGTTTCCCGGTGTCAGCCTTTGCATCCGTGCCCTGATGTATTACGTCTCTGCCTCGGAATTTCTTGCCCTGATCACCCTCTTGTTTCCTTTTTTCTATTCAGGGTCCTGATAAGTAGCCCGGCCACCTGTGGCTCACTACCCACAAGCCCGTATTTATATCGTGACCTTTGTCTGCTTCTTGCTCAGTGTGAAGTAAATGGCCACCTGCTCATCTTGAGGCCAGCCTTGAGTGAGGGCTAGTGCCACTGTCAACTGTTTTGGGCTTGCGCCCACGTGCAGAGTGACCCGCTCAGAAGCCGCATTCAGGTGTTTCCTCCTTCACGAGGGCTTCCTGCGCCCACAGCCTGTGCCCTCTGGCCCCGTGGCGCTTGGCCCTCGAGCTCCACCCCCATGTGATGACCCACTGGGCTTGGCCCATTCAGTCGGATGGTTTGGGGTCTGATATACGTCAGGATAGGCACTGAAGGGACATGGCCGCTGTGACCCATGGTCAGCCAGCCTGTCTCTGTGGGGAACAAACAGCACTGCAGAGCTGGTTTTCCAAAGTGTAACTTTCTATTATGGATGGTGCGGCCTTGCTCCAGAAGCTCAGGGGCCGCTCTGATGGTCTCACTGCATCTGGCCACCAAGTCCACTGACATCTTTTCCTGCTGTGGACACATCCACCCCAGTGAGTCTGCTGGACCCTACGGCCCACAGTGCATGCCAGGCCGGCAGCAGAACCTGCTCCTGATCTGGGCCCTACTTAGGCCTTTTATATCCAGGACGTGGCTGGAGTGGCATCTCAGCGTGGTGTGAACCCGAGGCTCTCTGTTCCCTTCTACACGGTAGGAAGTGCGAGGTGACACAATTCGTCTTTCACTTTGGAGGGATGGCCTGGAATGCCCCTGACCACCCTGAAAAGGACAAGGAAATGGGAGTCCCTGAGCTGTCACAGGGTTTATCTCCTGTCCTCCGGGCATATGTATATCACCAGAGCCGTTAGTGGTCTGGCCCTTCCTTGCTTATCTGGTCGAATCAACGTGATTCCATCGATGAGACTGATCACTGACTGTCTGCGGGACCAGCCAGTCCAGACTCTTTGGTCTCCCTAATGACAAAGGGCCAAGAGGTAGCACGGCCCTGGGGGAGCTGTGGGTGTGTGTTCTTGTTCATTCCTTGTGAATGTGCACTACTTGTGATCCTCCTTTCTGTCTGGGATAGAAAAGAATGCATTTGCCAAGGCAGTGGCTGCCATCTTGATCTGCTTTAGCAGATGCCGTCTCTGGCACAGTGGCATGATCTGGGCTTCTCAGTGGGGCCGGGGCAGCTTACATCATCCTTCGGGATCTTTGGAGTTTCTGCAGGGGCCAGATTGGTGAATTAACCGCAGACAGGATGTGGACCAAAACCTGCCTCCTTATCTCCTGCAAGGTGGACTGATCTGTCATTCTCTTCCCTGGGATATGACGTTGTTTCTGATTTATTATATTGGTCAAGGAGGGGTTAGTTTCCAAGGCTTCCCTTTGGTTTTCCCATTCCAATAGCTCTTACCCCACAGACCAAGGACCCACTGTGGGCACGGAACCAGTTGCTAAGTATCCCTGTTCCAACTGTTCATTTGGGGATGAGGGAGATCACTTCCGGGTGGGCGTGCAGACCCCTGGTGTCACAGTAAGGGAGACCTCGGACAGGACTCATTCATCACCTGGCCTCCACAGGTCCCCGCTGCGTGACACGATGACCCTTCATGTCCCCAGAATCAAAGTCAGTTCAGGCCCTGTGTCTCACAGTCCCCTCATGTTCGGGTGACCCCATTCCCCATTACATTAACTGAGTAAGTGGCTGTAGGTCCCCTTGGAGGAAAAACAGTGCCGCTATATGTGAATATATGTGCTGCTCTATGGCGGGGACTCTCTTCCTTGGGACCCAGCCACTTTTTCAGTGAGTTCTGCTTCTAAAGATTGATTCGGGGATGGAAATCAGGCGAGGCTGGTGACTTTGTATTGCTGGGGTCTCCCTTGGCCCTTCTGCCCTGGCACTTAGCATCTCCTGTTGGCACAGCTGGGGAATGCCTTGTCCGGTCATCTTCTCTGGCTCTCAGTCCTGGCTCTCTGCAGGCCAGGCTTCTGTGGCTGCCCTCCAGCCTGGCTCCCGTGCATAAGTGCCACCACCTGGCCTCCACTGCTGGGGCCCTGTGTCCTGCTGCTGTCATCGGCCGGGCTCTGTGGCATCTGGTGCAGCCTTTCCTGCCACCGTCCCTGGCCTCCTTCCAGGGGACGGCCCCACAGGTGCAGTTCAACTCTCTGCAGGTGCTGTGTCCTCTGGGTCTCTTCCTGCAGCAGGAGCCCATTTCCCTGGGCCCTGGAGGCCCATCATCAGCATTTGCCATGGACCCCTGGCATTAGCTCCACCTGGAGTGGCCAGTGCTGACTCCCGCTCCCAGAAGGCACCCGACAGTGAGTTGGCACCATGTCCTGGGTCCCCGCCGGGACTTAATCCTGTGCCTTGTGAGTGCTACCAAGTCAACAGAGTCCTCCCAGACAGTCTGTGTCCACAGCTCTGAGCAGACGGCAGTCCCCCGAGGACTCTGCCAGGCCCTGCCAGTGCAGCATCCTGCAGCCCCTGGGAGTGCTGTCCCTTCCTCCCTTATCAGGCCCAACCCGTCCCTAACCCTTGTCAGAGGGGTCGGGCAAGGGCAGGGCCATTGCAGGGGGACCACAGGCCCTGGGGGGGAGGCCCTCTGCCATGTCCTGGCCTGCAGTTCTGACTGGGAGGGCCAGGGCTCTCTCCACAGCCTCCTGGGTCCGCTCTTTGCACGTGGCACTGCTGTGTCCCTGTCCCATCCCTGTGCCCAGGTGCCCAATCCAAGCCTTAGCGTCAGACTATCTCTGATAGACCCCCAAACTGACTTTGTCCCTGGACTCCCCACTTTGGAGCCTCCCCACTTTGGGTTAAAAGCCACCCATGGAGATGTTTGAGCCTCTGTCAGGATATGGGAGCTGCCTGGGGGCTGCCGCCCGAATGCTGGAATACTGTCACCTCTGGGGGGGTGTGCTGGATTTTCCAAGGGGTGGAGGATTTGATGGAGGTCTAACAGTCTGTTTGGAGGGCTGGCCTCTGTGTCCCCTGATGTACCCCTGGTGGAGCCAATCTGAGACCTGACCTTCTTTCCTGGTTCAGTCATTACCTCCCACGTGACCCCCAGTAGCCGGATGGTCTCTGATGCAAAGTGCTTCTTCTCCGGGCAACTCTGCCTTGTCTAAACAGTTCGGGTTCCTAAGGGAAGGCATGTCAGCCACTTTCAGGGGCTCCCAAGACCCACTCCCAACCCTCCCAGGTTCTTGGCCCACTTCCTATGAGACCATGGGCAAACCCAGGGTGAGCCCCACACCCCTCGAGTCTCTGCAGCCTCATCTATGAACTGGGCTTGTTCCACTGAGAAAATACTTGAAAAGTGTCAAGATAGTTGGCAGGACAAGGTTGGTGCCAGAGCTGTGAGCTTCCCCCTTGAACGAGGGGAAAGGGTCCAGTTCTTTGCATGGGAAGGTGGTTTGCAGGGGAAGTGGGTCACTTCTTTTTGTCTCGAAGCTGCAGGAGGGTGTGAACACTGGGTCCCTGCTTTGGAGGGGCCAGGGGTGGACGGGAGGCTGCCACAGAGGCTGGAGGCCCACTTCAGAGCTGCCCCACTTTGGGTTAAGAGCTGCCCTCTCTAGGCTGTAGAATACCCCCTCCATGCTCCCCAGGCCTGAGTTCTTGGCCCAGAGCAGTGGTGGTTGTCCCAGGGTGGGCAGGCAGGCAGCCATCGGATGCTGTCCTGGCTGTGGGGCTGGCTCCCTGGGGGCCTGGGGCAAGTCACTTCTCCCAGGCCCTCATTTCCTCATCTTCTCTGACTGGCTACCTGGGGGAGCGGGAGACCCTTGGAAGCCCCTGACAAGGCCCTTGAGGAGCCGTGACATCTACATGGAGACCTGAGATAGCCCGCCTTCTAGGGCAGCCATGCTGATGAGATGAGTTGATTCCTGGCACACAGTAAGCTGTCAGTAAGGGACCTTTGTCATAATTGCACTTGTCCCTTTTGTAGAAGGAAGGCCAGCTTTAGTGGGGATGGGTGACACAGGACTGCTCCCAGCCTCCCAGTGGGCGAGCAGGTGGGCACAGCTGTTCTGCAGACATGTCGGCCGCATGACCTGTGTGGCCGCCCTGTGTCAGCGACCCACTCCTGGAATATCCCGACGGCGCTCTGAGCTGCCCCTCGAGGGTGATGTGCCGGGACATCCATCTCAGAGGTGCTGGAGGGGGTGGGAGCAGGTGGGTGAGAGGTGGGCAGGTGCCCTCTGGAAACTGAGCAGCCACTGGAACCAACAGACACAGCAACACAGATGGGCTCAACAGTAGTGGGCCGAGTGGAAGAAGTAAGAGAAAGCATGTGAGCTCCTGCACATGCTGTTTATGCAAATGCAAACGACAGGCAGACTAAGCAGAGAAGCGGCCTGCAGGAGGAGCATGTGCGCCCAGAGTGGCCTCATCCGGGCTGCCCTGTGTGGGCCCGAGAAGGTGCCCGGGGCTGTGGCCGGCCCGCGATGACCATGGCTGTGAACTGGGGTGCCACCTGGCTGTTTGCGCTGACGGTTGTTTCCCTTTGTGTCCCTGTCTCTAAGGACAGGGACTTTCATTTTGATGACTGCCCCGTTTTACAGAAGGGGAAGCTGAGGCCTGGGTAGGTGAGGTCACTCAAGGTTGCACATCAACAGGGTATGTAGGCCATGGAGCTCTCGTGACGCAGGTGACGTGGCTTGCCCACGGCTGCACAGCTGGCAGGCCTTGCACGAAACCCCGGCCGTCTCTGCTGCCTCCAAGTCCTGCCTGCACCCCCTCCGAGCCGAGAGTTCATCTGAATCTAAGCAACCTGCACACCACCGAAGCCTGACATCGCATGCCCTGTTCTCCTGCGTGGCTCACTGTACAGGGACAATGGGTATTTACAGCAGCCCTGAAACGCTGCGCCCACCGCAAGGCCTCTGGCGTCCACTAAGGACAGTTCAACAGCATGGAGAACAGGTTTAGCCACGAGAGTGGTTATCCTATTAGCATTCTGGGGAAATGGCAAATCCCATTACCGGAAGCAGCCACATGACGGAGCCCAGCCCCCGACCCATCTGGATAATCTCTACGGATTCTTTTGAGCTCAGTCTGCCCTGGCGGCCTGCCTCGGCTCCTCTAGGCCTGTTTCCGAGCTGCTGTTGTCTACAAGGAAACATCCAAGGTCATCGCCAGGATAGTGAAGAGCCCGCACTGGCCCAGGTCTGCAGGCTGTCACGCTCTCCCCCAGCCCTTTGCCCCCAATGCACGCCCCAGGCCAGTGGTTCCTAGAAGGGCCGAGGCAGGCCCACACCAGCCCTCGGGTCCCCGGCCTTCGCTCTGGGTTTCCAGTTGCTTTTGTGGGTCGGCGTAGACACTTCCCCTTGGGTGTTATTAGCAGGGCACCTGGGGGCCTCACTGACCCATCCCCCTGGTCTGGTGTAGCATTCACCCCATGGACACAGGACGACTTCCCAGGCAGATGGGAAGGCTGCTTCTCCGCTGAACTTGTTTCAGGGATGCCTACGGCTGCAAAGGAGAAACCCCTGTGGATCCCTTCAGGGCTCTGGGGAGACCGGGCACGGCCGGTGGGGAAGCTTCTGTGACGCTAGCACAGGGTGGGTGGTGGGGTGTGTCCCCTGAGCAGAGTCCCCCAGGGCATAGCGTGAGGCAGAGCCCGGGAGCAGGGCCATGTTTGCGAAGTGGCCCAGGGGCAGGAGTGGGGCTGGGGGTGAATCAGGAGGGAGGGGAGCCCCACCATGGGGGCCAGCTGCTCAGTCCCACACAGGGTCCTCAGGGAAGCCATGGCGAGGTCCCAGAATCATGAGCGCCAAGCAAGGGGGAGCAAGGTCCCCACTCTGTCCTGCACAGTCAGGGGTTCCCAGCAGGGGTGACGGGCCCTGCACTCTGGGTGGATGCTGGTGAAGCAAAGTGGGCTCTCCGGGAGAAAGCCCAGGGCAGGGGCAGGAAGAGAGACTGGGGGGTGCCCGAGGTGAGCCGACGCCTGTGCGGCGCTGTGACCACAGCTGTGGCTGAATAAGAGGTGGCCCGAGAGGCTCTCAGGTGTTGCCCAAGACGGCTCCATGCTGCTCTATGTATGAAAAAAATTATCATAGAAAATTGGAACATATGAATGATACAAACAAGGAAATAAAATAATCTGTAATTCCTCCCACAGGGGAGGCCACAGTTAACACTTTATTGTGTTTAGTTTCAATCTTTTTTCTCTGCATATGCACTTCAGACATACACATGTATGTATGCATATGGGGCTGGGACCACAGTATAACTTCATTTTTCCTTCGATATTAATTACCATTTCTGGTTCTGCTTTCTCTTTGTCTTTGATACGCACTGCTTTGACGTCCCTCCCGCCATCCATCCTCACTGTCCTGTCTGAGACCATCCCCCCGGGCTGGCCCTGCAGAGGTGGTGTGATTACTGTTCACCATGAGCGAGGCTGTCCTGCCGCTGGTTTACATGTCTGCCCCTCCACCCGACTGGACTGCGGGCTCACGGGCTAGGGGATGTCCAGCCGTGGCGCTGTAACAAACAGGGGAGAAAGTGTACAAAAAGTATCAAGAATAACTCTTTGCATAGAACAGGTGCCAGAGCCCTTAGCTTCTCTTCTTAAGAAAAGTATGCAGTTGCTCACACTGGGTGAAGTGGGTCTCACTCACCTGTCTGCCTCCGTGCCCAGAGCATGGACCTTGGCTATAGGCATCGATAAATGTCTATTGACTGGGTAAACATAGCCATAAAGTGTCAGACAGACTCTTTATTGCAAATAAACACAACTCAAACTAGATTGATTAAGCTAAAAAAAAAAGGGAAGCCTGTGTGCAGCTCTGACTTCAGGAAGAGCTGAATCCAGGAGCCCAGCCATGGCACAGAGACGCAGTTTCTCTCTTCCATCTTCTACTTACCTCTCTCCTGTCTCTTAGCCTCCTCTGCACGGAGGATAAGAAGGCCTCGAGACTGTATTTTAGCATATGATCCATCACAGCTGAAGCGGAGAGACCTCCCACGGGCCTATCTAGCAAATCTCCCGGAAGTTTGACAAGGCCAGCCTCTGTCTTGGGCCCTGTCCCGGAGTGGGCTAGGACCAGCCCTCGAACCTCACTGACTGCTTCTCCTACAGGAAAGGGGGTTCATTATTGAAGAAGGGGAGGGGTGCTGGACACAGTGAGAGTCCTGTGCACTTCCTGTGGGTCGGTTAAAATATGGAGTGTAGGGCACAGATTATTGAGATGGGGTAGCAGTCGATGCCTCGGAGGGGTCTGTCGGGGGGCCCTCGCAAATCCATCCTTCCTCCACAAAGTGAGTCATTGCCATCCCACCGTCGCAATGTCCCAACCTGCCAGCAGGTGGTCGTGGAGAGTCACATGGCCCAGCTCTCCTGGGGGCCTCTGGGAAATTTCCCCTGCCTCCCAGAGTCCCAAGGGAGAGAGATGTCCTCTCCTTCCCGGGGCAGCATCAGGTCTGCACGCCACACCAGAGCGGCGGCTGCCATCTCCCTCTCCAGGCCCCCCGCACCCAAGACGCTCGCGTGGTGCCCTCCCGGCTCCTGGCTGACCATCAGGAAACCTGTTTGAATCAGAGTCCGCCGAGACTGGAGGCAGGAACCACTCTAATTGGTAACAGCTGTCCTGTCTTCTGCGGCACTGAACAGAACTGAGATTCATGTTTCACAATTTACTAGCTGAGTTCATGAGCTTTTGATAGCTCTATCTCATTTCCGGAAGTTATAAAAGTGTTTCTCTGGGGATGGGGGCTGTCCATGCGCCCCACCCCACAACCTGGGTAAAGGAGGGGTTTTGCTGCACAGATGGGGTCCCCGAGATGTGCAAATCATATTTATGTAAAAGGAATCCCATTTCCTGACGGACTTTCATAGAATGCAGAAACAGATGCAGAAATCAGCAGGCCTCATGGAAATTGTGTAACCCCCCTCCAGGGCTCTGAAATCTTTAAGCTCAGGGAAGACCAAGAGGCTGGATGACATCTGCGGGTTTGGGCAAGAGGTGTCACCACATCGGTCTTCTGAAGGATTTCCGTCCGGGCCGAGCCCAGAGCGAGGCATCACTGAACTCTTCGTCAAGTGCATTATCCTCCCCAAGGCAGCCAGATGGATTGTTGAATTGGATGGGTGGTGGGTGGATGGCTTGATGGTAGGTGGACAGGTGGGTGCATGGGTGGGTGGGTGAGTGGGTGGATGGGTGGCTGAATGGGTGGTTGGGTGGGTGGGTGGCTGGATGGATGGGTGGTGGGTGAGTGGGTGGGGGATTCTGGATGGTCGGAAAGGCAGTGGGACTTGGTCCGCTGAGGTGTCTGATTGGGAAGCGGGTGTTTAGGCTTGGCTCTGGCTCTTCCAAGGAAGCCCAAGGTTTTTGCCTCTTGTCGAGGAACACATATCCCCTCACCCGCACCCCAAGTTCTGGCGACTCTCAAAAAGGGGCAGGTGGGATTCACTCTGTGAGTTCAGGGCACAGTCACTTCACCCAGTTACTCCCCAGGCTTCCTCCAGAAGGCTGGGAGGAGGGATGAGGGCAGGGAGGCAGGGCCTGGATGGATCTGCCTCCTGATCCCCGACCCTGGGTCCTGGGGATCCCCCATCCTCAGGGACCCCAAAAACCCCACCTATTTCCCATGGTTCTCTTGGATCCCTGGGTCCCCCGACTTAGTGTCCCCAGACTGCTGGTGGCTGGGCACATGGGTCTCTGAGCAGGTGCTGGATACCTGCCACAGACTGCCATCTGCCTTCCCCACTGCAGCAAGAATAAGCCTTCTAATGGGTCTTGCTAAAACCTTACTCTGATGTCAGGACATCTTGCTGAAAGGCCAAGGCAGGCCCTCCACTGTAGCTGGAGCGGACGGTCTTTGGTGAGCGCTTGCTATGTGAACCACATATGCCATTGATACTCATAACCAGCTTAGCAGCTAGCGAGGTAACACTTTGAACCCTATTTTTTCAGAGAAGAAATAAAAGCACAGAGAGGTTAAGTTGCTTGCCCAAGGCCGCACAGCTACAAGTAGGGAGCAAAGATTTTGAACCTCTGCAGTCTGGGCTCTCAAACACTCATGTATGGGCGCCCCCACCTCTTGCCCAACTCAAAATGTGCCTCCCACTGCAGCCCTGTTTCTTGCCCTCCCTATTCCTTCCACGTCTCAGAGAAGCGTTCCCTGACTGTCCCATGTGAAGAAGCCATCTTGCACTGGCCCACCTGGGCCCCCAGGGAAGATTAACCTGAGGCATCTCTGTAGTAGGAGCGGACGATCTTTGGTGTGTCTCCCTCTAAGGGAGCCTTCCACGGTAGCTCCTCCAGGCCGACTCAGCCAAGTCAGCAACCAGCCTTGGGCCTGGCACAGGCAACCAGGAGACCGGGGCAGGACTGGACTGGTCCTGAGCAATGCAACTGGGCAGATAAATACTTAGGAGCCAGAAGCTGGGCCCTCTAGCGTGGGACTTGCATCCACTTCCACCGTACGCTCTGCGGCGTTCCCTGCGCCTTGCTGTAGGGCCCAGGCATCTAAGAGCCTCAGAAGCTCCCGGGCTTTCCTGTTCATTGCAGGAGGTACATTTTTCAGGAAGACAAAGACAGACAAGTTATGGGTGTAAAGCAAAACACGTTGTCCGTCCTGGATGGAGGGGAGAGAACCACTCATGGGGCTGGCGACCCTGTCCCTCAGCTCGCAGACAAGGGGGCATGACCCGCAAAAGGAGGGGCTTGGATAAATTTCCCTCCAAGCCCCTGTCTGCTCAGGTGCCCAAAGGCTATTTATAACTCAGGGGTTATTTGTTGATACCACTGGCTGCTTTTCTTTCTCAAGTGGCCTGTGTAATATCTGAAAAGAATGAAAGGCGGTGAAGAAGCTTCCTCCTGTAAAGGATTTGTTTTCCAGGTGTGCCGTGACCATCGCAGTCCCTTCTGGTGCTCGGAGGCTTGTAGACCTGGGCCGTATGGTTCAGATGGGCTCTTGCTGAAGAGATACGAGGCTTCCTTGGAGTGGTGGTGGGATTCTCAGTGGGGGTATGGCCGCAGCGATGGCCCGCATCTGTCCCGTGCTCTGTGCCCAGGCACTGCCAGGCCCTTCGTGCTGTATCTTTCTCACCAGTCCTCGCAAAGGAGGAAGCTGAGGCCCAGGGAGGCAATAAGGGTCTGTCCTCCATCACACGGTCCTTATCAGGCAGGGAAATCTGGCCCAGAGGCTGGGTGTGCTGGTGTCTGTATTCTTTCCCTCTGCAGGGAGGGAGCTGGGCTTGGCTGTTCCCCAGCCCCTGGGTTCAAGTCCCACCTCTGCTGTTTCCTGACAGCTGAGCCCTGTTTTACTGCCATATCTAGATATACCACTCCTGGCCGCCACTCCCTGGGTCCTCTGGCCCTTTACAGGCTCTGCTCCTTCAGTCCTTACAGAGCCGGTGAGGCAGCTGGCGCCACTCCAGAGGCACAGAGGCAGACACCCGGGGTTGGGGCCCTGTAACACCCGGTGCCTTGCACTTTTCATTCCAAGCCTGAGCAGGGGCGCTGGGGGGACTGCCCAGAGCTGAGGGTCTTGTTTCATCTGTCGCACACCCCGCGGCCCGCCCCTGCCCAGCACCCAGCTGGTCTCTCCGCTTGGGTGGATCCCGGCTGCTTCATCTGCGCCTGGCAGAGGCTGAAGCAGTGGGAGCTACGGCGCGGCTCTCTCCACTGCTGCCTGGACCGAGTGGCAAGGGGGCTGTGGAGCGGATTCCAGGGCCTGTCAGGAGGCGGGACGCGGCGGCCGTGGGTGCTGCCCCTCCAGCAGGTCTACGGTGTGCTCCCAGCCCCGGCTCAGGAGGGTGCCTGGGATATGCACCCCATGTGACAGGCGGCCGCCTAAGGGCCAGTAGGGCCTCCAAGATGCTGAGGCCTTTTTCTCCTTTCTGGGAGGTAAAGTGGGGTGGCGTAGCGTGAGTGCGCTCTTTTTTCATGTTAAATT
Organism: Phataginus tricuspis; assembly: GCA_029783875.1. Taxonomy (NCBI): domain Eukaryota; kingdom Metazoa; phylum Chordata; class Mammalia; order Pholidota; family Manidae; genus Phataginus; species Phataginus tricuspis. The sequence continues at coordinate 3,663,771 of JAQQAC010026072.1, forward strand.
ATGAAAGATTTCTCACATACCGATGAATGCAGAGAAGTCTCACCAGGACCGTGACTGCCATGCAGATCAAAGCATAGTGACGTTCACTTTGGGTTTCGCACACGAAATAAACATTAATGTGATTGGGGCCCCCTGTCTTCCTTCGCCCCGCACCCTCCAGGAGACAGCTTTTTGGGGTGGCTTCATCTCTCCCGTATGCTTTTACATGCTTTTTACACGTGTCTGTGAGTACCTTTCCATAAATATATTTTACATAGTTTGTGCACTTTTCACAAGCACGGTGTGTTCTGTATACATCCTTCTGCAGCTTCCTTTCTCCACACCACATAATTTTCTTTTATTGAAGTAAAAGTGACATAACACAAAATTAACCTTTTAAAGGGCACCCTTGGTGACATCTAGTGCCGCCACACAGTTGTCACCTCTATCTAGTGCTAAAACATTTCATCGCCTCAGTGAAGACCCTGTACCCCTCAGTGGTCACTCCCTGCTCTCCCTCTGTCAGGCACCTCCCCAACTTCTGTCTCTTCTGCACATTTCCTAGAGTCCCACAGAATATCTGTGTTGTGTTTCTGAGGTTCGGCTGGGGTGAGACGTGTAGATTCTGGTTGTGTAAGAGGTCTGTGGCTCCAAGGATCCCCCTCACGCCCCTCCTGCATATGCTTCACCAGATGGGGGACTTCCCTGTGCTCCTGCGGAGGGTGACCTCCTTACCTAGCGCTGGAGGACAGACCACCTAGAGCAGTGTGCTTAAAACAACTGTTTTCTTATTGTTCACTGTCTGCTTCTGGGGCTGGTCTGGGCTTGGCTGGGCAGGCCTCCCCCGGTCTTGTTAAAATTTCTTGCAGTCAACAGTGGCTCAGGTGACACTGGGATGGCCAGGTCTCTGTCCCTTTTCAGTAGGGGAGCCCATCCCTTGCATGGTGGCTCTGGACCCCAAAAAGCACAGAAGCAGAAGCTGCCTGTTCTTTTTCAGTCCTGGACCCAGATGCCCAGAATGTCCCTTTTGCAGTCTAAAGCCAGTGCCAGGCAGCCAGGAGCCAGAGTGGGGGGCCCACACCAGGAGCAGCGGTCCTTGGGGGCCATCTCTGGGGGTGGGGCTCAAGGAGGCTTCCCGGAGTTGTGGGCGTAAGCACGCCCAGTTTCCTGGGATGCGATCGAGTCTCCCAACGCTCTTCCCGATGTGGAGCCGCCGTCGGGGCAGAGGGTCAGTGCCCGGGTTCTCTGTGTCTGCACCCTGCCGTGATGCCCATCCAGCTGAGAAGGGCTGCGGCCTTTCTGTTTCAGTCTGCAGCTCCTGGATGCCTAGTGAAGGGGTAATTGTTTCCTATTGCTGCTGAAACAAACTGCTGCAAATGAGTGGCTTAAAACTTCACAGATGTACCTTCTTGTGGCTCTGGGGGTCAGACGTCTGACACAGATCTCAGTGGGCTGAATGCAAGGGGTGGCAGGGCTGCGCCCCTTCTGGAGGCTCCAGGGAGAATCTCTTACTTTGTTCCCTCTTCCAGCCTGTAGAGACACCTGCATCCCTTGGCGTGCGGCCCTTTCCTGCCTCGTAAAGCCCAGCAGTGTGGCATCTTCCAGTCTCCTTGAGCCTCCTGGGGATGACATGGGGCCTGCGGGGAAAATTCGGGACTGCCTCCCATCTCAAGATCGTTCAGGTTGTCACATCTGCGAGGTCCCCCTTGCCACATAAGGTGACATACCCACAGGGTCTGGGGGTCAGGGTGGAGGACATCTTTGGGGGCCATTGTTCTGCCCCGTGAGGAGGGTGGGTGGCTGCACATCTGCTCCTGTCCACCTTTCTGCTTTGGGAGGTTACTGGTTTACTTGTCCAGCTCGCTACTGTCTAACACCTTGCTGTCCTCTTTCTTCTCTTGGCTCTCTGTGCCTCAAATATACCTCCGGCCCCCGCTTCATCTTTTTGTAACAACCAGGTGCTGGCAGGAAACAGCAGGCTCCCTCAAATCAAGGATTGGTGGAGAGTTTAGCAAAGGGACAATTTGCTAGGGACACAGAAACAAGAAGAGAGAGTGCAGGACGCCAGGCTGGCAACATGGGGAGCCACTGCCACCCCGAGGCCCTAAGGACCAGGAGACAGGGGCCCCGACAGGAGCTGTGGCGTTATACCCATGGCCCACCTGAGGCCGTGGGGATCTGGGACTAACTCTCAGGGCCTCAGCCTCCTCCTGCCTCCACTACTGCCTCCAGTTGGTCAAGCCCACCCCACTGATGGAGAACCCAGACGAGCTGAACGGGTGGTGATGGGGCTGGAGGATAGGTGTAAACAGCAGGGCAGACTCAACTGTGTTTAGAGCACCTCTGGTTATGAGACAGTTTTAATTTTGTCATATAGCAATTTTCCCTTGTTTGCTTTTTCTATTTTAAGTAGGAGAATTTCCCATCCTAAGGCCAGAGAGACATTCCTGTGTGTGGGTGTGCATACATGTCTATACATTTTAACTGTGGTAAAATACCTGAAGTATAAAATTCACCCTCTGAACAATTTTTAAGTGTTCAGTTCAGGGGCATTAAGTACATTCATGCCATGCAACCGTCACCACCGTCCATCTCCAGACTTTTTTTCCTTTTGCAAAACTGAAACTCTGTCCCAGTGAGCACTGACTCGTCCCCCTCCCCAGCCCCTGGCACCTGCCGTCTGCTTTCTGTCTCCGTGGGCTTGACTCCTCCAGGGACCTCATACAGGGGGATCATACAGGACGTGTCCTTGTGTGACCGGCGGACCTCACCCAGCATGATGTCCTCAAGCGCCGCCCACGTGGTAGCGTGTGTCAGGATCGCCTTCCTTTTAAGGCTGGATAATCTTCCGTTCTGTGGATGCCCCGCCTTTGTTTATGGATGACCGTTCATCCACCAGTGGGCCCTTGGGTGGCTCCCACCTCTTGGCTGTTGTGGCTCACGCTGCCATGAACGTGGGTGCGCGAGCATCTCTTTGATTCCCTGCTCTCAGTTCTTTGGGGTGTGTGCCCAGGCGAGGAGCTGCCGGATCAGATGATAATCCCATGTTGGATTTGTTGAGGCAATGCCATATTGTTTTCCGCAGTGGCTGTGCCAGTTGATATTCCCACCAACAGTGCCCAAGGGTTCCAATTTCTCCACATCCTCAACAACACTTGCGATTTTCTGCTTTTTTTTTTATAGCAGCCATCCTGATGGGTGTGCAGTGACGCCTCCTTGTGGCACAGAGATATTCTACAGCTTCTAGACATGTCACCGTTGCTTTCCATATTTAAATCTTTATCTCACTGGCAATTTATTGTTGTATGTGGTGTGTGACAGGGAGACAGTGCGATTTCCTCCCCGTTGGCCCACAGCCGGCCAGTGCCCTTCAGCGTCCATGGCGCTTCCCCAGGGGCGCGGCCTCTCTCTGGGCTCTGCTCTGTGGTTCTCCATCCTGAGCTTTCCCTTCCTTCCCTATCATTTTGTGAGTTGCTCTGTTCCCTGCTCCTGGCTGTGGTGGGGTGTTTCTCTCTCAAGGAGAACGTGCTCCCAGCCACGTTCACATACCTCCCATCAAACAGTGGGGTCTGTGTCCCCCCCTCCGGCGGACAGGCTTCTGGGACTGGCCAGACGGGGTCGCTGAAGGGGCGCTATGAACGTCCTCAGTCATGAAAACGCCGTGCATTCCGCCTCCTCTCTGGGAAGGCGCACTCTTGGGGCCCGGCAGACACAGTGTGGCGAAGCCCTGGCCACACGGACGGACCCCATATAGGTATGTCAGCCACAGGCCCAGGCAGGCTCCGGCCGGCAGTGGCCATTGCCATCAGAAAGGTAAGGAAGCCTTCAAGGGGGCAGCAGCCCCAGCGCCCATCTGACTGCGGCTGCCAGAGGGGCCATAAGTGAGAGGCGCCCCGCAGAGCTCAGCCAGCCTCCAGCATTTCAAGAAGTGAGGAGAGCATTAGGTTATTGTAGGCCCCTCAGTTTTGGGGTTATCCATTGTCCAGCAGTGGATAAGCAAATGCTGACCTTATTTTCTTTGTAGCACTTTTTACTCTTCAGTGTTGCCTTGTTGATTATGACTGTTCGGAGCGCACCTGTTCGTTAATGTGCCTGAGCCTGAGCGTGAGCCCCCTTCGGGCAGGACTTTGCTGGCTGTGTTCCGCTGAAGCAGGCGTCCTGGCTGGCTCAGTCCAAGCCCGAGGTACCCATTTGTCAAAGGAATGAATGGATGCGGGTTGCCTCCCCCAGTTCTACATTCTGTGGCTAATCCTAGTCCTACCCCTCCCTGAGATGCCACTAGAAACTTGGAAACAACCCGCGGGGCATTTTGTGTGGCATGGCACTGGGTTCCAGATGAATCTGGGGAGACCAAGAGTCCCCGCAGCCTTGCCCCCAGTAGAACATTTCTTTGGGTGGAGCCTCTCCAGAGCTCGGTGTGTCCTGAGTAAGCCAGTGCTTTACGGTCTCCAGTTCTGCATGGTCTCCATACTGCTGTTGGGGTCGGGGTGCAAACACAGGCAGGTGGGGTTGGAGAGGGTTGGGCGCTTTCTCTGGGCTCAGGGTGCTCTCACTGCTGAGCCCGGCAGCCCCGGTTCTGCCCGAAGCAGAGTGGTGGGTCCACCTGTCCTGGGGCCGGGGAGGGGTGGGGTGCACAGGAAGAGGAAGCTCAGGCCAGGTGGGCAGGGGCGTGGCCAGGATGGGGCTGGAGCCCAGCATCTTCCTTCAGGTGGTCAGGCTACCCTGAGGGACAGCCGCCCTGGACCAAGGTGTGCTCCCCCTAAGCCCTCTGCTCAGCCCGCGGTGCTTTATGGCCTCCCCCCAGGGCCTCCGACGTCACCTCCACAAGGGACCTCACAGCCTCACCTTTCCCTGCCTGCCCCCTCCCAGACCTTGTCAACTGTACTGCCGTTGCTGACCTGCCAGGATGTTCTCCCCTCCAAGGCTGCACACACGTCATTCTTCCCATCCCTAAGGCCCCTCCTGCCTGTGCTCCCAATCCTTCACGGTACACCTCCTCGGGGAGGCCCTCCCTGACCTTCGGCCCTGTGTTCCCCACTTCCTGGGCCTTCTGCACTGTTGGTTTCTGTCTCTGAAATCAGCTTCATTGCCCTGTGAGGCTGGAACCAGGTCCCGGTGGGCACTGTGGGTTCGGGAAGGGGTGGAGAGTGAACTTACATGGTGCACCCTCACACACGCTCACACACTCACCACACACACCTGTACTGCGTCTGTGGCTGAATGATGAGCTGTGCCATTTCTTGGCTTTTGCCCACATCCCTCCCTCTGCCCGGCACCTTGCCCTACCCACCCCCGGCTCTGCCTCTAGCCACAGCCACCCCCATCCCGCTGAGGGCTCATGTGTCATGATGGCCGGAGCCCATCAGCCATTTTCCCAGTGCCCTTCTTAGCGCAAGCAAGCAGCTAGTGCAGTGTTGTCCCCAAGAGGCAGCTGAGTGCAGTGGGAAAAGCCGAGGGCATGGCTTTGGGCCCCAAAAGCGTGTGTCCTGGGGGCGTTAGCTAATGTTGATGAGTGTCACCCTCCTTCCCAGAGCACGGGAGCAGCCATACATGGTGCACTGTGGTCACTGGGGAGCCGCCCCACTCCCTGGGCTCGCAGGTGTATGTGTCGGGGCGTGCGTGTGGAGACCGTCTGACGGCCCCTGGACTGACGGTCTGGAGGCTCATGGGTGCGCCTCCTGGGCGGTTGTACAGGGTGCTTGGTCACAGGGCCCCAGGCTTGGCTTAGTGTTCCATCGTCACTCACCTGAAATTCTTATGTTAGGAAGGAGTTTGGTTTGGTGAAGCAGGGAAGCCGAACAGAATGAAGCTAAAGTCAAGGAAGTTAAAGCAAGTTTATTACACTTAGTAATAGAGTGGGCTGACCTAATGACAGGTGCTGAGTACTTCAGGAGAGTTCCTTTCTATGGGGTTTGCAAAGAGTTTTTAGGAGGGGTGGTGTTGTGCAAACAAGTGTTAATTGACAGGCTAGCCATGATGTAAGCTAATTCTTACTATGCGTGCTCTTTCCTAGAAGTCTGTCTGATTGCCCACTAAGGGGGGCTAAACTGAGATGCAGATTTACTTTAATGACTTTATAACGAGGACAGGTCACTCTAGGACACCCCAGGAGCATGCCCAGTTGGACTGTAGGTTGTGTAATGTCTCTGTGGTTTTACCCCTCCTGCTGGGGGTTTTCTCATTTGTGGAAGCCCTCTGTAGTCTCGACCTCTGTGGTCAACCTGACCTCTTCTCCTGCTTATCTCTGGCTTCCTGCCTAATAGTTATAGTCTTTGTATTGTGTTTTGTAAGTAAAATGGTTGGGACCTTGGAGCATGCCTGTGAGCAGAAGAGAGAGGGTGATGTGCGCAGCCCTGATCCTGGCCACCCCATCCGCACATAGCATTTGCAATGCCCCATGAGCACAGGATGTCAGTGGACCCACAACATGTGCAAGTCCCACAAGACTCAGAGCAAGTCCAAGGTGAGAATGTATGGAGGCTGTCAACCACTTCTGCAGATGATGGCACAGGGCAAAGCAAAAGGTTGGGCATCCCATGGTTCCTTTTCTTTCAGGTCTTCCTTCCTCATGAGCAAATTGAGGCAGAGAGGGCTGGTAAAATGTGCATGTACCAAGAAGTGGAATGAGAGCAGCTGAGTCAATTTTTTGCAGCACCGCCACTCTTCTGGTAAGGACGGAATGATGTTCAGGTACCAGCTACGAAATACAAATCATGTAATTTCAATCATTCCATATATGGATTAAGTGCTCTTACACTTACCTTTAAAACTGGAATGGTAAAACTCATGCTAATTTGTGATGGTTAATTTTATGTGTCAACTTGACTGGACCATTGGGAGCCTCTATATTTGGTCAAACATTTTTCTGGGTGTGTGTGTGTAAGTGTGTCTCTGGATGGGAGTAACATTTGAATCAGTGGGCTGAGAAGAACAGATTGCCCTGCCCAGTGTGGGTGGGCCTTGTGCAATCAGCCGAAGGCCTGCATAGCATAAAAGGTGGAATAAGGGAGCGTCCGCTCTCTCCACCTGCCTGCCTTGGAGTTGGGACTTCTGTCTTCTCCTGCCTTCTGACTAAGACTCAGTCCAGAACCTACGCCTTTGCCTTTCTTGGGTCACAGGCCTTCACACTTAGACTGGAGCTCACATCAGTGCCTCTCCTCAGTCCCGGTCTCGCCAGCTGCATGCTGCAGACCTTGGACTTCTCAGCCTCCATAATCATGTAAGTCAATTCCCTACAGAAAATCTTTCTTCATATCTCCTATTGACTCTGTTTCTCATGAGCACCCAGACTAATACATAATTTAAAATGTTAAGTTTTCTTTATTTATAATGACATTAAATAGCAAATAAGAGCCATGCCAAGCTGGGGTACCATGGGAGAAAGGAAAGGGATTTATATTTTGTACCCTTAATGGCATCTTTCCCCCTGATTTTGAGCAAAGGGACTTGCATTTTCATTTTGTACCAGGCCCTGCAAATTATGTAGCTCCAGGTCACCAAATGCTCTCTGGAGAGTTTGGGGACCTCTGTCTGGCCACAGGGGCCCAGTCTTCTCTGGGCCATGGAATTGAAGATCTGGCGACTAGGGCTTCATCTTTCCCACCCACAGTGCTTTGAGCTCTGAGGTTGCCCCCAGCGAGTTCCTCAGCTGTCGCTCTTGTCCACTCCTGCTTAGGACAGTCAAATTTAGAAAGATGAACAACCCAGGATAGCCAATTAAATTTGAATTTAATATAAACTATGAATAAAGTTTTTTTTATTATAAGTGTTTTCCGTGCAATATTTAGGACATACTTACACTAAAAAACTCTTTGTTGTTCATCTGAAATTCAGATTTCAGTAGGTGCCCTGTATTTTATTCGGCAGCCTTTCCTCCGTTCTCCCCCCAAATGTCCCTCCTCTCAGCATCGCTGCCCCCACTGCTCGGCCTGGTCCAGAATCCCTCCTCTCCAGCAGGGGCTTCTATGGGCCCCGGGCTAACCTGACTCCAGGCTTCTGTTCACCACAGCCACAGTTTTTGCTGGTTTTAGGTTTATTTTTCTGTCCTAAGAGCAATACACATTAACTACAGAAAAATCACAGGCTACAGACAAGTGACAAGAAGAAGGTAAGAAAACCCTCATAATTCTGCCCACACAGAAACAGCTACTGTGAATTCTTTGGGGTGGATTTTTCTAGAGCTGCATGTGTGTGTGTCTTTGCAGATACTGAAAAAGAGCTCATGCCCTCACTGCCCAGTTCAGACCCACTTCCCTGTAAGCTGCGTTTTCCTGTCGCTACAGAGGGAGGACCTGGGCTGTGCTGGGGAAAACTCAAGTGCCCTGACTCATTTTAGCCAATGACAGGGATGCTGGAAGCCTGATGTTAAGCCCACAGCACTAGATCAGAGAGACCTGTGGTCACAGCTGCTTTCTAGACCACGGCCTTGCGCACCTGGCTGCTAGGGCTGCCCTAACAAAGTCCTGCGACTGGGGGGCTGTGGATAAAATGAAAGTTCCTGTGGCCAGGATTCTCACCTGGCCCTGGCTGGCTAGCTCTTGTCGCCCTGGTTGCCCACACGTGTGGGCAATACGTCGTTATCGACTCTATATAAAGAGCTCTGTCCAGTGCTCTGGGTGACATGGTAGCATGGTTGCACGGCTGCAGGAGAGCAGAGCAGAGGCTGGAGTGGTGGCAGCGCCGAGGACAGAGACTGAGTCAGCTGTGCGGGCAGAGAGGTCCAGAGGCAGAGACTGCTTGCTGTGTGCAGACTGGCTCTGAGTGGACGGGATTCTAGTGATTGACCTGCCACCTGGAAATAAAGTTGGGTATAACCCTTTCACCCCAAGAATGTTCTACTGTCATTTTTTTGGTCACACTGAATCCATAGTGAACTTGTCCAGGGCTGAAGCCCCTTGGCAAGATAATTGATGACGTCAGCAGGATTCATTGGTGACCAAGGAAAAAGAACAGGCTGCCCTCGTGGGAGGAGTGTTTCAGCGGGTTGCACCTATGGATGGGGAGACATTCGAGTGTCCCCCCTGTGGACATGTGGTACTGGGAAGGGGTGGAGGACTGGGGTTCACCCCAAGAGAAAGAAAATTTGTCGCTGACTGGGATGGCCTCACCACGAAGAGCTGTGGGAATGGTAAAGGCCTGAGCGGAGGCAGCATGAGAGGGAGCAGAGGCCCGAGAAGGAGCGGCTTGAGAAGCAGCAGCCCGAGAGAGCAGGCTGCCAGGTGCCATGGGGCAGGGGAAGGATGTAGTGGAGTCGTCAGCCCCAGAAATGGAGGAGCGGAGGTTTGATGAACAGGTAGGGGTGGAGGCCCTCCTTGGTTGAAACCCCACCTGGTTGAAAGCCTGAAGGACTGGCAACCACGGGTTCCTCCAGGAGAGGTGCAGCCCTCTCTGCAGGTCGTGGAGCGCTCCATGCTCTGCTTCTGTCCTCGGGCTCAAGCACAAAAGGAAATACGGTCTGCTTCTGGAAGGAAGAATTTAAAGGGCCCTGTGAAGGTCGCAAGGACCCAGAGGTGGGTTGGTTTGAAAAGGCAGGAGCACAGAAAGAAATTGGACTGGAGCTGTGGTAATGAGACCGGAGCAGCGGTTCTGGCTGCCGAGGATGAAGCAGAGGCAGAGATGAAGCAACAAGATGGCTCTGTGTGTCTGCAAGACTTTTTGCTGGACAGGCTGGAGAAGGTGGGTATTGTAAGGCCCACCCAGGGTCCTTTTGGTTAACTCCTTTGAGTAAAACTGGTTTGAACACAGCCAGGATGACCACTTGGTGGCAATGGATCTCCTCAGGTTTGAGGGTTATTATAATTTGTGGGAATTTTTGTTATTTGTATATTGTGGTAGCCTCTGTTATTATTATGGAATTTGGTTAAAATGCTCCAGCTTTCTTGCACAGGGTCCATTGCAGAGGACTGAGGGCACACAGATTGAGAGGAGAGAGTCCTGGAGGGGTGGAGTGTGGATAAAGTGAGAGTTCCTGTGGCCAGGATTCTCACCTGTCTTTGGTTGGCTAGCTCACTACAAAGGTGTGGGCGATACGTCGTTATTGACTCTATATAAAGAGCTCTGCCCAATGCTCTGGGCTACACGGTGGCACAGCTGAAAGGCTGCAGGAAAGCAGAGCAGAGGCTGGAGTGGTGGCAGCACCGAGGACAGGCTGTGCAGGCAGAGAGGCCCAGAGGCACAGACTGGCTTGTTGCCTGCAGACTGGCTCTGAGTGGACGGGATTTTAGTGACTGACCTGCCACCATGGAAATAAAGTTGGATGTAACCTTTTCACCCCAAGAATGTTCTACTGTCATTTCTTTGGTCACACTGAATCCATAGAAAACTTACTCGGGGCTGAAACCCATTGGCAAGACAGGGGCTTTAACAACAGAAAATTATCTCCTTATAGTCCTGGAGGCAAGTCTGAGATCAAGGTGTCGGGCAGGGCTGGTTCTCCTGAAACCTCTCTCTCTGGTTTGCTGATGGCCATCTTCCCCTGTGTCTTCTCACGGATGTCCCTCTGTGTGTGTCTCCTGATGTCCTCTTCTTATGGACACCAGTCAGGTTGTGTCAGGGCCAGCCCAGTGACCTCATCCTGACTTAAGCACCTCTTTAAAGATCCTATCTCCAAATAAGGTCACATTCGCACGTACCAGGACATAGGACGGTCATATATGAATTCTGGAGGAGGATGCCATTCAGCCCATAACACTCATCTCAGTTTATTCCAACCATGCCAAGCCTCAGTTTCTTCATCAATGAAACAGGGTAACGATTACCTTCATCTAGTGGCAAACCATCCCAATAAAGCCCTCTGCTCAGTGCCTGGCCCCAAGCAAACACTCAGATGTCATTTCTTACTGCTGCACATGTGGAAGTCCCATGGATTGGAGCATAACTTCTTTGCAGAAGGATATCTGGATAACATGAAGGGGAGGCCATGGTCTTTTGGTATCTGCCTTTATCTTTGCCCAATAGTTTGATTATTTCTTTCAGGTAGAAACCTAGAGGATAGTAGCTGGATGAAAGGCACAGATGCCTGTCTGCCCACTGAAAGCACACCCACCCCTAGGTCAGTGGCAGATGGATGCGGTGTCCACCTGCCCCTCTCCAGGCATCTGACCCCCCTCCCTCTCCCTCTGACTGCTCTGTTTTTCTGTCTGCAGCTTGCATGACTGAAGCTCAGCAGACGCCTGGGGCTTGCCCAAGGATCCCAGCTGGCCCCAACTCACCTCTCTGCTTCTCCTCCTCCTCCAGCTCACCACCTCCTGGTTTGTTGCCACACCAGGGGCTCGTTGCTTTCTGAACACAACTTGGCCTTTCAGGCCTCCATGGCTTTGCACTGGCCGTGCCCTCCACCAAGGATGCCTTTCCCTCCAGGACTTCCTGGAGAGGCACCTGTGTGGTCAAGCTGCAAATAAGGCCTTCTCTGTAAACTCTTTTAATGCCCCTCCTCCCTCTCCCCGCTTAAGGCTAAACCGTGGTCTAACCTGGTGGTGGACCTTGAAAATACTAATTGATCACGAAGCTGGTGATGGTGACAGAAGGATGGCTTCCTCACCTGTCCTCCCCACTAAGCCAAGCATTCCTTGAGGGCAGAAATGAGTTCCTCCTGGGCTGGGAGTGGGGACTCAGACATCCGATGTCTGCAGGCACAGACCTGCATGGCCTGGATGTATGGATGGGTGACAGGTGCTGGGATGGGGAATGGTACAAGCAAAGTCTGTGTGGTGGGTGGGGGTGACCCTCAAACATATGCAGCGTGAGCTTCACTCCAGAAGCTGTCTCTGGGAATGTGCTCATATATGAATGTTAAGAGGTGAAGTAGACCCTGGAAGGAAACACCAGCAGTTCATAGGGGCTCTCCTGGATGAGGGAAGGATGGGAACTCTTCTGTGGTAGCTTTCGAACATTCCATTCTTGATCCCTCCCTGAGGAGAAATACACTTCGCATCAGCCATCTGATACCCAGACATCTCCCCCCATTCCAAACAAATGCTTCAAGAAACAATACTTACCCTAAATGAAGTGTATGCTGGTATTTATATAGTATTTGTTCTATTTCAGTCCTTCACAATGCTTGACTTGATATGATCAGTCCATTTCAGGGCCCCAGTCCTGACATGCAGTTTGAAAATTCCTGCTCTAAGCAAAGCTTGCACTTTCTGCTCTATATTCTTCTATATTTACAATGTAGTGTTGGGAATGGATTATGTGCTATCTTCATATGTTTCATTTAGAAATAAAGACAAGATAGGGTGACATTGGGAAAATACAAGGCTCAAAAATCAAATAGACTTCTGGAAAGCAGTTTAACAAAATAGGGCAAAATAGACATGTTTAAAGAGGTGCATGTGTTCTGACTCAGGAATTTCACTTTAAGAAATGTGCTGAGGGTGTGGAGGTGGGTAAGGGGGAGCTGAGCTCTGTGCACGGTTGCTCAGCCCGACTTTGTTTATAATAATGAGACATCCCTTATACCTGGAGCCCCGGTGGAGCCTTCCCTGGCCGTTTGACAATGTGGCAGGGGTGCCATTCTAGACTTAACTGACCTGGAAACAGGAGGGCAGGGAAAGAGGGGTACCAGGAAACCAAAGTTAGTGTCAGGTTACAAAAGGATTGTCCTGCTCTTGTTTTTAAAACATATATTTATGAGTGTGGGGAGGTGTTTGAAAGTGCACACACCTGGAGGTTACCTTGAGACGGTTTTATTTCCTTCTCTGGACTTTTCTTGTTTTTGGCGATGAACACCCATTCTTTTAATAGAAGGGAAGAGTTTAAAGGAATAGAGAAAGAAAAAGAAGAAAGGAAAGGAAGAAACAAGGAGGGAAAAGGAAGAGAAAGAAACGAAGAGAAGAAGGGAGGAAGGGAGAGAGGGGGAAGAGAAAGAACTACCAGGCGCGGAGGCTGTGGCGGGGGCGCAGTTCCAGGCGGCGCGCTGCGAGTTTTGTACGGGAAGCCCGCGGAGGCCTAGGGGCGCGGACTCTGCGGGGAGGGGAGGCCGCTCTGCGCGTCCCACTAGACCTCCCGCGGCGGGCCAGCCCCGGAGCGGCCGAAGCACTGCGTGGGGCTTCCCGGTGGGCTGGGCCGTCAGCTTCCCGCGAGCCCCCGAGCCCCCGCTGGGGCCAAAGCGGCCGAGTTCAGCCTGGCGCTTGACCGCGCCCCCGCTGCAGCTCCGCGTCCTTCCCGGGGCGGGGCGGGGGCTCTCCGGGTGAGAAGCAGCACGAGGTTGGGGGAAGCAGACGCAGAAATACCATCTGTGCAAATTTTTCCTTAAAGTTATTTTTCAATTTAAATGGTTTTAGAGCAAGGAGAAAAAAAGAAAAGAATAAAATCCCAGCTCAGGGCATCAGTCCTAAAAAGTTTTCCGAGAGGAGCGGCAAGGGGCCTGGACGCGAGAGTGGGCGGTGCAGCAGGGGCCTCTCCCTTCTGTCCGCTGCTCCCCCAGCCCCCTTGCCCAGCCTCCCGCGGAACCCTCGTGTGCGCGCGCGCACACCCAGACGCTCCCCGAAACTCACGCGAGTCACACTCAGTGACCCGGACGGTCCTGGGTTCTCGGGCTAGGGAGGTTCGGCTGCCCCACTCCCCTCCACTTGCAATCCGCGGACTCCCGCCTCCGCGCCCTTTCCTCTGTCTCCCGCCACCCACATTTCTGCTCGAGGTGTCACTAGCAGAGGGAGGTGGTGAGGATAGCGCTTGCCGGTGCTCCTGGCGTCGTCCTCACCCAGGGAGCAGCAGGAGAGAGAGGGCGGGGACGCCCGGGAGCGCCTGGCCTTGACTGTCGGCGGGGATCGGTGCCAAACGCCAAGGCCCCTTCTTCTCCTCCCGGCAACGGCCAGCCCCCTTTCTGGTCTCTCATTGCTTCCCCACCTGGCTGCTCTGCTCGGCTTCCGGGCCCCGAGCGCGTGCTGTGTGCGGGTGTGGGTGGTGGTGGTGGTGGTAGCGGCTGCAACTCGGGGAAGCAGGGGAGCGGCGAGAGGAGGGGGTGTCCGGGCCCGGGGGGGCGCACTCTGCACCGACTCCGCCCGGCCGTAGGACCTGCTGCTGGAGTGATGGCGCTGCGTGCCTGCCATCCCTCCTCCGCCACAGTGCGCTTTACCAGTCGCGCCTCCCGGGGACCCCAGCAGTCAGGCGGGGATTGGTGGGTGGAGGGGAAGACATTCCGGGTGCGGAAAGGAAGCTAGGGAGGAACCAGGTGTGCGGAGGCGCGGCGGTGGGGAACCTAGCCCTGCCTGGCCCAAAGCCCCCTCTTGCTCCATCCCGCCCCCTCCCCCACCCGGCCGGACGCTGGGAGAAGTTAGACGCGCGGCTGCAGGGGCGGCTGTACCTGGGTTTGTACGCCTGCGCGCGCAGCTGCCTGGGAGGGCCCCGGCTTCTCCTGCCTCCCTCAGGAGCCCGCCGCGCTCGGCTTCCAGCTCCTCTTCCGACCCCACGTTCTCTGCCCCGGGGGGTTCCTGCATGTGTGCGGCCCCCTCTTCCTTGCCCTCCCGCCGCCCCGCCAGCGTCGGCTCCTTCCAGCCACCCTACCCCCCCGGGGTCACTATGGGGACGCGAGGGAGAGGGTTGTGTTTAATTCCTGCCTCTATTCAGAATCATGAAAAAATAGAGGGACCAAAGGCAACCCGAGAGCAGTTTACTTCCAACCTTTATTAACGCAGCGTAACTGAAGTTCATATACAGGGAGTATTTCCAGCAAAACACTCACCAGATGGCCTTTGAATCAGGGGCCCCCCACCTCCCGGCCCAACAAGCGGCAGCTCTACCTAGAGGCCCCTTACTCAGGATCTCCGGGCTCCATCACTCAATATCCCGCCCCGCCCCTCCTCCCCACCCCGTTTCCCAGGAGCGCCAGCCTCTTCCTTCTATTTGGAGAGCTGCGAACCTGGCTAATGCCTCTCAAACCGTTTTCTCTGGTTAGGAGACCGTCCCCAAACCTCCCTCTCCCACCCCAGTTACACTTGTTTCCTCACAGACACCCAGAGCACTTTCCCCTTCTCGTTTTAGGCGCCGCCGCAGGCCCCTGCAATTCGGAACCAGCTCGTGGCCAAGACCAGTTAGAGACTGTTCGTCATCAGCAGTGGGGCCCGCGAACACCCAAAAAGGGGGGAAACAACCCTGCTCACCCTTCCCCATCCCAAGCTTCCTCCCTCAACTCAGGGACAAGAAATAGACACAAAAGCAGCAGGGCGTCCCCTCCTGGTGACCGACAGGTGTGGGTGCCAGGCAACTAGGGGAGTCTAAAATGCCGTTGGAACCCAGCTGCGCTCAGGAGGGCAGGCTTGGCCAAAGTCTCTGCCCAGGCTGCCGTGCCTGGCTGAAAGGGTGTGTGTGTGTGACAGCATGGCAGGGGCTTCTGTAGGGACAAGTCCAGGGGTACACAGGCAACGGTGGTGCCCCATCCACATTCAGAAAGGGACTTAGAGCCAGCCACGCAGGTACACGAGAGGGACAGTCACAGAAGCAGGGTCACGGGAGGAAGGGGAAAGTCTTCCAGTGGTTTGGCCAAGAGGGCACAGACTCAGCCTGCCATCTGTGGCTCAGCACAGCTGTGTCACTGGACCCTCGCCAGTCTGACTTCGTTTGGGATATTTGCACGTGGTCTTCGAAGACTTGAAGGCATGGCCGCCAAGTTCAGTCAACTGTTTGTTGGTTATTTACACTCGACGGGGCTGTGCACTGTGCAGCTGCTCATCATAGCGCTCCAGCCAGAAACGCAGCTCGGAGACCTGATAGCCGTCGGGGCCACGGCCGCCCTGGTACATAATGGTGCCACTCTGGACAACGTAGAGGCGCTCGAAGTAGGCGCCGTAGGCCGAGCTGCTGGAGTTGGCCATGGTGTCTAGGACGAGGGAGCAGCTGGGTGCACCTTGCTGCAGTACCCGTGCCGCGATGACCCGGTCCTCCAGGTTTCGGTGCTGCGGGATGCTGTAAGGGGAGTCTGTGGTCACCCAGCCATCGGAGGGGTGCGCTTCCTCAATGTAGATAATGAGGAAGTCGACGTCGCGCTGGTACTTGGTGACCAGGCGCTGGAAGGCGCTCATTCGCGCCATGAACGGTGGTCAGGTGCAGCTGCCAAAATTGAGCACCAGCGGGCGGGTTCCTCGCGCGTAGTCGAGGATGTGCTGGCTTCGGAAGCCCTCGGGCAGGACCACTTCGGAGTTGGGCGCCGGACCGCCCTCATGCGCCTGCTTGAAGAAATCCAACTTCTGGCCATGCCACACGGCCTTCAGCGACGCCAGGGTGCACAGGCGGTTGTCGTCGGACACGCAGACGGGCGGGTCGTCGGGAGGAACCTCCTCGCCATCACTGGTGAGCTCCACTTCAGGTTCAGGCTGCGCCCGGCGGCCGCGACCCAGGAGATGCTTGCGGATGCACAAGAAGTCGAGGAGCCAGAGCATGAAGGCCGTGCCGAGGAAGCGCGGGAAGAGCACGAGGCACGAGGCGGTCTGGGCGCAGAGCCTCAGGGAGTGAAGCAGCAGGGAGCGGAGCATGGTGGCCGCAGCCCCCGAAGCCCCCTGGGACCCGCCGCCTTCTCCCACCACACTCGGCCGGGCGGCCTGGCAAGGCATCTGGGTTTCGGTCGTGCGGGAAGCTCAATTTATAGCCGAGGCTTCTATTGGCGGGAGACTCCACCTCCGGTCCCGGCACGCCCCCTTGCAACTTGAGCCCGGAGGGATCGCCCCCCGGCGCGGCCAATGCCTTAGAAATCGTAGGCTGAGGGCGGGTGCCTGCGGCCGGAGGGAGGGGCGGCCGGGCCAGGGGCCGGCGGGGGCGGGGGCGGGGGCGGGGCCCAGCCCCGAGGCCAGCTCTCGGGGGCGGGGGACTGCGGCCGCTGCTGCAGCCCTGGACGCGCTGCCGGACCGGGGACCCAGGCGTCCGCAGTGGAGATCCTCCCGCTGCGCGCGTGCAGCCCTGGGCCCGGCCCGCGCCCCTCTCACCGCGCACCTGAGCGGAGCTCCCCGGCGGCCGCCGCGCCGCGCCGGAGCTCCGGTTAGCTTCCCGCGCGCCGCCGCCAACGCCGCCCCCGCCGCTGCTGCTCGTGCGGGGCCGCTGCCCAGGTGCCGCGGGAGCCCGGGTTCACGGCCGCCGCTTCACTGACCCCGGCTCCCACCCCGCTGGGGACGCGGGCCCGCGCGGAGGCAACTTTGGGCCCCCGCCGCCTTCCCGGTTCGCCCGCGGGCGCCGCTCTCTTCCCGGAGCCCGCCTGCCCGCTCGCCTCCCGCGCGCGCTCACACTCGCGCCTCGCACACGGCCGCCCCCCGCACCGCACCGCCACGCACACCGCGCTTTGCGCCCCCAGCAGCTGCTCGAGGCCGCCGCGTACCGGCCCAGCCTGCGCCGCCCTGGCCGCGCCCGCCCCGTCCCATCTCGTCCGTGTTCAGCGCTGCGGTTCTCGGGTCAGCGGCCTCCGGGGCGCAGCGGGAGGTGCGGAGGGCAGGGCCGGCGGGCGGTTAGCGCCCGGCCCCGGACACTGGGAGGGCTGGGGAGAGTAGCGCAGTCTCTGCGCCCCAGCCAAGCCCGCGAGCGCTTCGGGTGAGGGGCGCCGCGGGCGCGGGGCGCGGGGCGCGGCGGCCCCGGGCGGCTCTCCCACTAGGGGTAGCTGTTGCCTGAACGCCGGAACGCTGCCCTTTCGCCGCTTGCCTCGCCCGGCTCAGCCCCGGCCGCCGGGCGCACCCGTCCCGTGCGTCCCCGGACGTTGCTCTCTGCCCGGGGAACGTCGAGACTGGAGCGCCCGAGCTGAGCTACCTTCGCCGACCCTGAGCGCTGCAGCCGACTCACTGCGGAGGCGCCCGGACGCATCAAGTGCGTACTTTCAACCGGGAATGTGCGTTGAGGCTTTTAGGGGTGTGGACCAACTCCCCAAGTCCGTGGGGCCCTGGTCGGCCCTGCCGCCGCGTCTGACACCTTCGGCTTCCTAGCTGAGCGCCGCGCGGGACCGGCGGCTGGAGCTCGGGGGCGGCGGGCGGGGAAGTGACTTTACCTGGGGTCCCCGAAGCCGAAGCCAGGAGCAAGTTCCGCTTCACCTCGGTCTGCCTTGCCCTCCGGGGCGAGGCCTGGGCCCAGTGGCGAGTGATTTGTTCCCCGTCTACGGAGTCACGCTGCCCGGGATGCCCTCGTGGTAGTGGGGACTTGTCTCGGGTGGCTGTTCCCGTGCGCTGCCCGCCCTGGGGACCAGCAGCCTAACTTCTTCACGGGACGGAGCCGGCGCTTGCGCCGCGGGCCGAGGTGGCGGCTCGCTGGGTGGATAAGGCGAGGGCAAATCGCTCTCTGCTGCTCCGGAGACGAAAAAGCGAGTCCGCAGGAATCAACCTTAGGGCAAGAAGCCCCCAACCAGTACCCAGCGGGACCCCAGCGGGCGCGCGCGTAGGCGCCCGCCTCGGGTGGAGGTTCTCCTCTCCGGTTTTCGCGGCCCTGGCGGGAGCTTTTGCTCAGTGAGCTGGCCTCTGGCTCCGTGGCTTCAGCAGGTCAAGACCCCGAGTAGAGTAGAAAGTGAGGGGAGGGATTTAGGGGGCTGGAGACGCAGGAATGTATCCTCTTTTCTTTCTTCCAGCCAGCAGATTGCTCTGATGCTGGGGGCGGGGGTGTTGGGGGCTGCACAGCCCAGGAACTCCCCACCCAGAGGAGAGCCAGCCAGAGACCCCAGCTCTTAGCGCTCCCACGGTGCCCCGCCCCATCCCGGGTTAAGGGTATTCCTGTGGGCTCAGGAATTTTCCCTCAGCCCAACATGGCAGGGACAGGGGGCCTACTTGTCTGCTCCCCCTTCCCACAGGGCACCTCTGAGTTAGCAAACGGTTTCCTTGCCTTGTCTTGCCTCTTTTTTGGGGGTTGGGTGGTGGGGAGAGAAGCCTCCTACTTGGCAAGTCTCTGAGAGGAGGCTTGGGGGCTTGCGGTCACCCCTCCTGGGCAGGGGCAACGTGGGGACCCAGCTTTTGTTGAAGTTTCAAGCCTCGATTCCTTGACTTCTGCGGGATGCCAGTCTAGGACCTGTGCGCCCTGTCCCCACCTGCAGGCCTTGCCACCCCTTTATATTTAGTCTTAGAAAATCAAAAAGCCACTTGAGCTGGGGGCTTTGGTGCAACCTGGGATCTGGAGGTGATGGTGGGGACAGTGGAGGTGGAGTGTGTGGCGGAGGGGTGGTCTGGGAGGCTGTAAGCCTGGCCCCTCTGATCCCTCCACCAGCCTGCCCAGCTGAAGCAGCTGCACCCAACTTGGCCCTGCCGAGGCCCAGGACAGCCACACTTGTCTGCATCTGCCCTGGGGGACCTACTTCTGTTCCTTGGGCCAACAGGCTGCACCCCACACCTCAGGATTCCAGAGCATTAGACAAGGCTCTCAGGCCCATTTGGCTCCTGCAGTCCCTTGTGCAGGTAAGGACAGAGCCAAAGTCCTGGTGTCGACTGGCCTCCAGGACACAGGCCCCAGCTTGGTGACTCTCCCTCCACCACCATCTCCCTTCTCCCCGACCTCCCTCTCCTAAGCCCTTCTCCTCCCCAAGCAGCCCTTGGGTCCCCCGCCCCAGCACAGCCCCAGCTCACTTAGACCTGGTGCTTCTTCCCAGCTGCCCATCTTACCCTTACCTGTCCCAGGGGTCAGTGGTGAAAGCACTGGTCCAAGGCCAAGACCCACCTGGGACTTGGGGGAGTGCCAGACCTTGCCCAGAGGCCAGGCACTGGTGGGCCTGCTGGCTCAGCCCTGGGAGGACCAGAGTTGGAGCTGGGGCTGTTCCCCGTGCCCCTGGGCCTGGCTATGCCTGCCCCCCTCCTGCCTGACCTGTCACAGCTCCAGCAGGGGGCGGGCAGGGGAAAGGAAAGGAAGCACAAGTTAACTGGGTCCATTCGGTGTCTTGGAGCAACTTGGGGCAGGGGGAGGGGCAGCAGCCAGGGCCCTGGCTCAGCCAGGGGATGGTTGGGTAGCCTCCCTGCTTCCTTCACCATACTCATGGAGCTGAATCCCCATGCAGGGGGCTCTGACCCCTTCCCCCACTGCCCTGTGTGGCGCTGGCTGGGTGGGTGTGCAGTGGGCACAGCCTCTGTCTCCCTCCCAGGAGAGCAGCTCCCAGCGCCCGGGGAGGCTGATGTTGAGAGTTCCCATGTGGGCTGGACTGCCCTGCAGGGGTGCCTCCTGAGGCTGCGGGGAGGGACCAGCTGCCTCCGTGGCAAACCTGGAGAACTGTGGGGTGTGCTGTCTGTGCCCCTGCCCAGCACCATGTGACCTGGCTGCCAGGGACCTCAGCCCTCCTTGGTCACGGACACTTTGTTTCCTCCCCCTCCCTGGCCTCCTGGTGCTCTGGGATGTCCCGGGCGCTGTCCTGCCTCTGAGCCATCACTCACACCATTCCCACTCTCATTCCTCCGGATCCCCCGCTTCATCCCCACGGGGGCCCAGCCTGCCCCACCTTCCAGAAGGAGCTGGGCCTCGTGTGCCCTCAGCCGGCCACCAGCCTTCCTCTGTTGCTGCAGGGGTGGGTTTCCCCACTGGTTTCTGTGTCCCCTGCCACTCAGGCCCACTTCTCCCCAGCTGGGACCCTATGCAGTGACCACCATGACCCTGGCACCCGGGACAGGCCCAATAAACCTTTGTGAAATGAGTAACTGAGTGCCGTGTGTACTTACTGAAAACTTGTTTCTGGAGGATTTCAAGGTATTTTGTTGTGTTCTTTTGCACACTGGCAGCAGTGAGCAAAGTAGGCGTGTCTGCCGTCAAGGCTGAGTGTGGTCTTATGTGACCTGTGGCCATGAGCACACAGTCCTCGGGAAGTCTCCTTCAGGTGTGGGGTCTAATGAATCTCTGCTAGCCACTGGGCTGATCTGTCTGCATTCCTGGGATAAGCAGGTCTGCCCACAAGGACCTGGGCCCCTTCGATGCGCTCACATTTGTCATTTGCTTCAAGAATGATTTCTTCTTTCCAAACTTCCCTCTCTCTCTCCTGCCTTCAGCTTGGCTAGGCTGGACAGGTGGACACTCTGCAGGGGGTGGTGACTGAAGGCTCAGTGGTCTGCCCTTGGAGGTGCCCCCAAGACAGCAGGCCTTCATTCCTTCTCATATGACAGACCCCAGCTGGGCATCCTTCCATTCTCCTGGGAATGGGAGAGACAGAGTGGGAGCTAGGCCAGGAGAGCCTACTGGGGCCCCAGGGCCCGGACAGAGCAGTATTCAAGCTGGGAGAAGGCCTGGGCTCCTGGTCAAGGGGAAGAGAATGCCTGGGAAGTGATACCCTGGCTATCTGCCATGTTTGACCTGGGCATGTCCTGTCCCTCTCTTGGGCCTCGTCTGCATTGCATGGGGATTGGGTGGCTACTTTCTAATGCCTTCCCATGCTGTCCCTCCACAATTCTGAAATGTTCTACGAAGTTCTGTAGGACCTGCCCTGCCTCTGCACGCTGCCCTAGGGCTGGTGAGACCCTCGCTTGGGCAGAAGGTGTCTCTGTCTGTGTCCTCATTCTGCGCTCCCCACCCTTTTGCCTGCCCCGTTCCCACCACAGCTCTTGTGCCCCCATTTTGGCCCATCCCCACCCCACAGACCCGTCTGGCCTCTGACTTACTTGATACTGCCCCAGGTCAGACACAGCTCAGCACCCACCACGGCCCTTGGTTCAGCCAGACCCCTCTGGAAGGTGGGCTGGTGCCCTGCCTGGGACCCCTTCAAGAGCTGCCTGTGGGTGCCTGCATCCTGCCTTGGGATGTGGGCCACTTGGGCCAGGAAAGGCCCTGCTCTGAGGCTGGCTGGGGTACTGGGGCATCTGTCCTGTCCATCTGTTACCTTCTCTGGAAGAAGTTGGGGTACAATGAACCAGCAGACAGGTACTCAAAGTCCTTTTGCTTCTCCAGGACTCAGTTTCCTCAATGGAGAGGTGAGCCTGATGTAAATGTGTTGTCCATGTCCCACAGGGCAATGCAAGGCGCACATGTATGTACACACGTGTCCATTTACACCCAGCCTTGCTCCCAAGAGCATTTCAAGCCTCTTGAAGGAAGCTGTGGAGCACCAGGGTACCCCTGTGAGAAGAACAGGTGAAAACCAGGTAAGGGCCCAGGGCCCACGGGGACATGGCCTCAGGGTCCTCCGCACGGCAACGCACCTGTCAGATTCTGTGCTGAACATCCGGGTGGTTAAACCTTACTGGTCACGATTTCCAGTGTCTAAAAGATAAGAGGGGCTGCCCAGCTGTGCCACACACGCTACTGTGCGTGTGGCAGTGGCGCTCAGCATCCCAGCAACGCCGCCTCCTGAGGCAAGCTTGCCCCAGAGTTTGTCTGAATCTCAGGATGACCACGGGCGCTGGCGCCCTGGGGCTGTGTGCGAATCGGACGAGATGAGGCGAGGCCGCCAGCAGCAGCGGTGAGGAGCGCGCTCAGAGGAGGGGCCTTGCGCGGTGTGGCTGAGGCCTGGGAACGCAGAGTGCTGGTGGGCGGTGCTTGCGGTGAGGCTTAGAGCAGCCGGGGACTGTGTTATGGTGGCAGTGTCCTCCTCTGCCATCTGTCCCTTTGGGAGCCTCCTACCCCCCGAAGCCCTGGTCTGTGCCAGGCTTCCGGAGGGGCCCTGAGCACAGTGGGAGTCAGGCGTGGTGGGGCAGGGCTGCTGCGCTCAGGCGGGAGTGCTCTGGGCCTCCCTCCTCATGCCCCGGAGGGTTGTATTCTCTCCCCAGGACTCTCTGGAGTAGGTAGACAGGCTGCGTGGGTGCGGCTCCGTGTGTCACCACAGGACACAGCACTGCCTTTACACTCTGCCATGGGCAAGCGTGTGGTCTTGGGCAAGTCACCTGAACGCCCTGTGCCTCCGTCTTGTCGTCTGTGACCCGGGCAGAACATTCATCCCCACCTTGCGGGGAGGTAACTGGGAAGGAGAGCTTGGTCATGCGTGCACAGCCCCTGGATTGGAGCCCAGTGTGAGGCAATGCCATGTAAATAATAGTGTCCGCTGGCACCGTGAGCTACTGTTATAATCCCACTCTTGGGTCTGTCCTGGGAACACCTGCTCTCGGGCACGTCAGGAGCGTCGCCCAGTGGCCCCCCAGCTCAGTCCACTCCTTCCCCACAGAAGGTCCTGCTGAGGCTCCGCCGGGTCACTAAGGAGGGGGCCTATTTCTGTGAGGCTTTTCAGGTCTCAGACACCTTCCTGTCTCTAGTAATTGTGATTTGATAGGAACCTTTAGGTTTGCACATGGCAGAAACTCAATCCAAACTAAGTTGAGCTAAGAAGGAATTTGTTGTTTCCAGTCTGTGAAAAGTTCTGAAGCTATGCCTTCAGGCACAGCTGTGCCCAGGTCCTCAGCAGGTGCTGCCGGAGCCCTGCCTCCTCAGGCTCTCAACTCGTGTCTCCGATGTACCAGCTTTGTTCTCAGTGGATCCCCCTCTGCATGTGGGCAAGGTGGTCCCAGGAGCTCCAACTGTCGGGGTCATTGCAGCACACGTCCTAGCCATCCAGCAAGGAAAGAGCATAATTTACCTGCGCCAGATGTCTCGCAGGGGGCTCAGCTGTCTTTGCTCATCATTCTCACACGAACTGTGTGGATCATTCTGGGTGGGGAGGGGTGGGGAGAGGTGCCGGCCGACAGGTGTGCCGACCTCCCTAACTGCAAGGCTAATGAGAACAGTATCAGCTGTTATTTCTTGAGCAGTTACAGTGCGTGCCGCATAATTCTACTTTTTAAAGAGGTAGGTATTTTTGTTGTACCCACTCCAGAGATGAGAAAACTGAGGCTCAGAGAGGCGAAGTGATTGCCTAATAACACATAGCTAATGTCTAACTCCGAAACTCACACACTTGCTAGTTTATGGGACATGTTTAGTCAGGGTATTCTGGGGACAGTGGGTCCCACGTGAGAGGGAGAGTGGGACTGGGAAGGCCGGGAGGAGGGGATGTGGTTACTGGCCTTTCAATAGGGCAGAGGCCCCAGGGTAGCGGAGGTCTGCGGGGGAGGCTGTTGAGCTCCTGGGGGACACACTGAGGTGGAGGCACCTGGGGAGATGCCCAGGATTGGCGGGCAGAGGTGTGAGCCTCCCCATCAGGAACAATAAGGCCCTTGCTTGTTCTCCTTCAGGCGTTTCATGGTGTCAGGTGGCAAGATGGTTGCTGACAAGCAGGAAGGCTAAGCTGCACAGCGCCTCCACCGGGCGGAGAAGCCAGCTAAGCCCGTGGCCTCCACAGCCTGGCCACAGGGGCTCCGCCTTTGCAGCTCCCTGGAAGTTCCAGCGTTTCAGTGCAGAGACTCTTCTGAGGATGGCCTTTCTGGAGCCCTTGAGGGCCAGTCAGCCGAGGCCATCCCATAAGGACCAGGCCTTTCCTTCTGCGGGACTCTTGCCCTTGGGAATCTCACAGACTCGATTCAGATAATTGACGCCCTGCCTCCTGCAGGTGTGTGGCCTTGGGCACGTTTCTGAACCTCTCCCGGCTGTGGTCGCTCATCTGTGAAGGAGGGTGCTGGCACCCTCTCTGTGGGTTGTGTGCAGGGGCTGGGGAGCAGCAGCTGTCTGTATCTGGCTGCATTTCATCCACCAGTGTCGGTGATCTGAAATCCATCCCCTCCTTGAGGGCCTGGCACAACGGCCGCCGCTCCTCGCATTCTGACATGCCTAAATCAGTCAGAGGACTCTGCTTCCCTGTGTCTTGCTCACTGACCGTGGGCTCCCTGTCTGCCAGGCCAGCACCCAGTAGGGGGGGTTCCAGGAGAGCTTCTGGATCTGCACCCGCCCTCCGGGTGACCTCAGACAAGCCCTTGGTGTTCTGCACCTCAATTGCTCAGAGGGATGTGCCAGCACGTCTCAGAGCAGGCGGTGTTACCCGCGATTTAGGGACCCCACAGCGCCTCCACTGGGTGAGAAGTCAGCTGAGCCTGTCCTGTGGCCATCTACTGCCACAGTCCTGCCGGGTAACAAATAACCACATAGCAATAAGCATGGGGTTCTCACCTGCTACGGTGTTCAGCTGGACCGAGTCAGCTGGACCCTGACCGGCATGCCCAGGGGATTGGCTGGTATCAGCTGACTTAGAATGGCCCCAGCAGGGATGGTGGCCGCTCTGCTCTGCTCCACATGTCCCTCATCCTCAGCCTGTTATGGATAAGCCATTCCACATGTTAGACATACAGTTACCCCGGATGACCACAGAAAGTCTAAGCTGTTTTTCTGGAGCAGAGCAATAGCTGTGCTGGTTACTCTGCCTTGTGGATGGAGGGTGAGGGGTGCTTCAGAACTTTAGTCAAGTCCCTCCTGTGCCCAAGGACTAAGCAAAGTGTTTTTTTCTGTTCATCCTGTGGTAGGAATCTCTGCCTTTTGCACAGCCCTCGAATGGGAGTCCTGCGAAGAAGTCCACACAAAGTCTAGGCATGAGGTGGTGTGGCAGGGCGTTTGTGCCTTCATCTGTGCAGTCGCTCAGCACCCGCGGTGCTTCAGCTTTCTGTCCTGGAGGGGTTCCGGGTCTCAGAGAAACAAGTGCTGGAATACCAGGGGCCGTGGCTGCAGGCCTGGGGCGGGCACTGCCGAGATGATGGGTGGTCACGTCTCGGGCTGACTGTCCTTACAAACCTGTGGAAAGCCTGGTTCTTCCCTACCCTGTAGCCAGCAGGACAAGATGCCAATGCTGATGGCAGAGAAAGAGACCCCAGCCTGCAGGGACGTGGCTTCCTATGGGCCATTCTATGACCCACAGTGAACAGACTGCTGGATTTCAGAGCAAATTGTTTGGGGATGTAAGAGGTACTGTGCATTCAGGTTGAGTGGGAGTAGAGGGGGACAGGCAGAGTAACCAGGCGGCTGCCCTGTGGGGAGGTTCTCACGGGCAGGTCCCTAGACATCCTCATCCTGATGTCCAGTGATGTCCTAGGTTGAAAACTCCCCCTGGGGGTGCTGTGGGGCCTCGGAGGGCGGGCCTTGTATAGCTTGGCCTTGCCAGGCCCTTCCAGGTGTAAACTTGGGGGTTGATGTGTCCATAATTCTGAGACGTGGGCCTTAGGAACCCAAGACCTCAAGCCGACCATGGGTCCCCACTAGGTGTGAGTGGCTGGAAGGTGGGGGCCCACATGAGACAGAGAGCCCCCAAGGGAGGGACTGGAAGCTTAGGAGGCCTGGGCCCAGCCACAAGAAGCTATGGTCAGGGGTGCGTATGGACGGGGGGCAGAGACCAGCATGGGGAGGGAGATGCCAGATCCTTATTCTGGAGCAGATTTTGAAGGGGACAGGCTGGGACAGGTTTGGGCAGGTGTAAGTGAGTGTGTTGGGACAGAGGGCGTGAAGAAGAGGCGCCCATGTGGGAGGCCACCACGCCCCTCCCCTCCCTCCCTCATTCCTCTCCCCACCACCGCCTCCCCTCTTTCCCCCAGCTCCCCGCCCTCTCCTTCTTCCCCTTCTGCATCCCCTCCACACCTGCCCTCCCCCATCCTCTCACTCAGGTGACAGTCCTGCACCCACGACCCTGTTCCCTGGGGCTGTCCCAGGGGTTAGAGCATGCTCACAGTGACGATGCCTGCGCCTTTATAGCAAGACACTTCTATGACCATCGTGGGCCCAGCTGTCCTGGAGAGAGGGACAGGGTGAAGACAGCCTGGGACCACCTCTGGGCAGGCGGGCTCAGAGTCATGCTGCACCCGGGAGCCCTACGTGCTGCTGCCAGGGTGGGACTGCTGAGTGCCTTCAGAGGTCGGGGCTGGAGGTCGTGGGTCCAGAAGCCCATCTTCCCAGGATGGATATGGTCACCTCTCCAAGACCCTGCATGGGACACACCCCTCAGGTCGTGACCTCTCCAGTGGGCAGCCCTGGCTCTAACTGGCTGGTGGTGGCCTCAGAGGGATTCTAGGGGCACCTCTGTCCTCAAGAAGGGCTCTTTGGAGAGAAAAAAAGAACACATTTCAACACCTCCAGATTCTGAAAATGGATTTCTCCCAGGGAAACAAAGACTCAGAGCATGTTCTCTTCCCTGAGAGAGAGCCAGGAAAGTGGCGGGGGGACTGGGGGTGGGGTGGGGGGGTGGAGCGAGTGGGGCGCAGGGAGGCGAGGATCTGCAGGAACCAGAGCGACCCTGGATGCCCGCCGCCGCTGGCTGTGTGACTGGGCACCACTGCACCTCTCTGGCCTCAGTTTGTCTTTCTGTTCAATGGGGGAACTCTCTTCCAGCTTCATAAGGGATCCCTTGAATGGGTGGTGGTAAAGCAGTTATTGATCTTCATTTCTTTTGCAGGATGAAAAATAGTCCTGGGTCCAGGATGATGACATCAGAGTGTTTCTGAAGGACATCCCAGTGCTCCGGGAGGGGCCAGTAGTGTCGGGTTCTTTGGTCCTAACCATGGCTAGTTGCCCCCAGATCCTTGCTATGTGGTCTCAGTGAAGTGATCAACCTTCTCGGGGTTCCTGTTTCCTCTCTGTAAATTGGGAGCAAGGATGTCCACCCTGCGAGGTTACAGGGAGCCTCAGCGGGGATGCGGTGGAGTGCCTGCGCCGGGCTGCCCTGAGTGCTTGGGGTGGGGCATCTGTAGGTGGAGGCAGGGCCTGTCTGCCCTAGGAACGCCCTTTGGCCTGTTTCTCCTTCTCTTGCTGGCCCTCCAGGGCAAGCCCTCCTCGCTCATCCATTTGGCTGACATAGCTTCGGGCTGCCTCCCCTGGGCAGTCCTCCCCGAAGCAGTCAGGGTAGAAGCTCCTGGCTTCAGCGGCCTCACTGTGCCCTCTCTCTCTGGGGCTTGGTAGCTGCCTCCTCTTGGGTTTCTACACTTCCACTCTCACTGCCTCATTTCCTCCCAGAGTGACATTTGAAAAGCTGCTCTCAGCTGCCCATGGCTTCTGAGTGCTGTCCAAACTGGTCGGCCTCCAGGGGGACCTCGGCTCCCCTTCTCAGCTCCCTCTCCTGCCCCTGCCCGCACCAGCCCAATGCTGCCCCCCAGAAACGTTGTGGCAGGACCCTGCCGAGGGCCAGGAGCGGCATGACAGACACCCTTAGCCTTTCAACAAGGACATTGACCAGTGCTAAGGGGACCGGGTGCCGCTCTCAGCTGAGTCAATGTCAGGTCAGACTCGGACCCTCCGCCCCAAGTCCATGTGGAAATTGTCATGTCTCCACACTTGCACCACCTGCTAGTTCTCCCTTCTTCTGGAACTTCTCTCCATGTCGTCTTCCCAAACCAGGCAGTCCTTCCAGGCTTGGCCCGATGTTGGCCCCCCGCCACCCCCAGTCTTCCCATGCTTTTTACCCATATTTGGTTCACCCTGGTCCCGGGAGGGAGGGGAGGTGGTGTTCAGTGATAGAGATTGCTAATTGCCCCCAATATTCATTCTCCTCTCTTCCTAAAGTAAGAGAAGCTCCAAATTCGAGCTGGGCACACAGCTGTCCATTCAATTGTCAGCCTCCCTTGCAGCCACATGTAGCTATTTGACCAGATTCTTGCCAATGACATGTAAGGAGTGACCTATGAAACTGCTGGGTCCTGCCCCTGCAGGGAAGACAGGTGGCT
Source organism: Phataginus tricuspis (assembly GCA_029783875.1). NCBI lineage: Eukaryota > Metazoa > Chordata > Mammalia > Pholidota > Manidae > Phataginus > Phataginus tricuspis. The sequence goes on from JAQQAC010026072.1 coordinate 3,692,165, forward strand.
TCCCTTTTCTCTTCTCTCTGTTCCTACTGCTAGATGACACATAGGACAGCAGGGGCTGGAGCAGCCATGTTGATGACGGGCTAGAAGCTGCATGCTGAGGCTCACAGAGCGGAAGGGTGGCCGCTGCATCAGCCCCGAAGGCTGAAGCTCGGGCTGTTACAGGAGGAAGGGGGGAGTCACCCTTCTAACTGGCTGAATCTAGTGTTATTTGGCATTTGTTACAGGAGGCAAAATGTATCCTAATTAGTACAGCTCCAGTGGGAGAAGTTGATCAACTGCAGAATGAGCAGGTCAGTGGTCAGTCAGCAGGTCAGTGGTCAGTCAGCGAGCCCCAGCGTGGAGACTGCTCCACAGAGCATACTGGTCTCTGGGGTCCCAGATGGGGTGTGTCCATGCCTTTGAGCGCGGACTCCGCCACATTGTACCTGTGGTTCTCTGGGCAAGCTACAGAGTGGGTCAGCAGCACAGATGGCTCTTTTGTGACACGTGGGTGACAGTCCACCCACATGCAGCTCGGATGAGACAGGGCGTTTACAGGGCCTGATTCCAGAGGCTCGCTCATGTGTGTTGTTTCCTCTCCAGGGCTGAACCCACGTTAGTGAGAGCGGAGGGGTCACCCCTCTTGGTTCCATTCCCCTTCCTGTTTAGAGGGGCTGCCCATCCCTCCTCCCTCCTTTCCCCTGCACCCTCAGCTTTCCTGGGTAGTGGGGGCTTGTGGATGTAATAAGCCCACCTGAAAACATTCAGCTTGTAACAACGATCATTTTCCATCAGGATTTTTCTTGTGCTTAAATTAATGATCTCAGAATCTCTGGAAATGTCTGCAGAAATGAAAGGGGAATTTCTTTCCGGGAGGTGTTTTTAATCTTGAGGAATTACAAGCCCCCACAGGTTTCCCGTGTGCTCCTCCAGCCCCTTGTGCCCCATTCTAAGCCATCTGGCCTTGACCCTTTGGGGGAGGCTCGCCTTCCCCAGAGGCCTCTGCCCACATGTCCCTGGCCACCCAGTGCCCTGCAGGTCACACCTTGTTCCTCAGGAACCTCCAGGTGAGAATAAAGGATCACTGAAGCTCTGACCAGCCCTGTTCCCACCTTTGGAGCCCTGGACCCCCAAGCTACCAGCCTGAGAGGGGCTGAGCTGGGAGTTTCAAGTTACGGGGGCTCCCGGCAGCGCTGATGCTGAGGGTGGGGGGTCTGAGAAACAGGGTCTGGGGTCCCACCTCCATATCACTGGGCAGTCCTGCTCTCTCTGCTTTAGGAACAGCGTTTCCCTTTCAGCTTCAGTATGGCGCAAAAGGTTTCATGACTATAAAAAATAGTTCGAGAGGGGAGAGTGCAGTTCCAAGACACCCCCTTTTAAACACTTTTAATTGTGGTAAAATACACATGACATAAAGTTTATCACCTCAACCATTTTAAAGTTCACAGTTCAGGGGCATTAAGCACATTCACATTGTTATGCAACCATCACTACCATCTGTCTCCGGACCTTTATCATCTTTCCAACCTGAGCCCCTGTTCCCATTAGACACTCTCTCCCCGCCTCCTGCCCCCCCACCTACTCCGTGCTCTGTCTGTGCCTCTGCCCACTCTAGGGCCCTGGTATGAGTGGACTCACACAGCGTTTGTCCTTCTGTGATGGCTTATTTCCCTTAGCGTGATGTCCTCAAGCTTCAGCCCTGGTGTGGCACGTGACAGGCTCCCCTTCGGTCTTACGGCTGCGTGATAGCCACTGTTGGGCTAGACCGTGTTCTGCTCACCATTCATCCACTGAGGGACACTGGTGTTGCCTCCACCTTTTGATCACTGCGAATAATGCTGCAGTGAGCATGGGCGCGCACATGTCCCGTCCAGACCTGCTTTCCTTTCTTTCGGGTGCGCTCGGACATGCCATTGCTGATCAGACGGTTGCTCTATGTTTAATTTTTTGAGGACCCTCGGCACTTTTCTCTGCTTTGGTTACACCATTTTGCCTTCTTACCAACAGTGCATAGGGGTTCCTATTTCTCCACATCCACACCACACTCATTCTTTTCTTTTTCTTTTAAAATTTAATTTAATTTTATAGTAGCCATCCTAATGGATGTGAGGTGCTCAAAGCCACCCTTTTTACAGATGACCTGGGACCTAGAGAGGGAGGGACTTGTCTCAAGGCTGCTTGTGCGTCTGGGATGCTGACACGCAGGGAGTCTGGGTCTCTGGGCTCCCCTGTCCGCTCTGCAGGGCTGTGTCCTCCCGTGTGGAGGCTGGTGCCCTTCCTGAGAGCTGTCAGCCTCTGAGCACCTCGCAGACGCAGGTGGCAGTTCCTGGAGCACGTTCTCCTCCGGCACCCGCATCAGGCTGGCTCAGCAAGGCTCAGGGCAGCCCGCCCAGTGAGGGATCCCAGCAGAGAATAGGCACTTGGCCCTCTGCCCTTGAGGGGCTCGCGGCTGGTTAGGGAGCCCAGTGTGCCAGTGTGAGACATATTGGGATGAGGGTGACTCAGCTTTAGGAGGTGGACCAAGATGGGGCAGGGACACCTCTTGATTCTGCATTCCAGCCCTTCCTGTGGCCCTCAGGTTGGAGGGGACCATCCGTTAAGTGCCCTGCTCCATCTTGACCCTGGGTGGGTTTACTGCCTAGGATAAGCCAGAACTTGGGCCTGGAGGGGTAGGACCCAAGGCCAGGGAATGGTCCCTGCCAAGCCACCGGGTGAGGCCCTCCAGGGACCGTCCTTTCCTTCCTGAGGCTCAGGACTTTAGGAAGCCCAGATCCTTCCCTTTCAAGATCTGGAGGTCACAGACTACTCTACCTTCTGACAAATCCCTCCTTTGCTCCAGATAGAGAATCCTGAGGTCTGGAAGGCTCCACTGAGGAAGGGGCACTTGGAAGAGGGCCATATGTGGGAGGAGCTGCTGGCCAGGCCCCAGGGAAGGAGGATTGCATGGGGCAGAAGGCGCAGCCCGAGGGGAGGCCACAGGGCAGTGGGGAGGGGAGGGCTTCCCTGTAGGCTGGAAGGTAGGCAGAAGCCTGGTGGGGGGGCTGGGGCTGGGGTGGAGGAGTTTCTTACCGCTGCTGTAACACAGCTCGCCACGAATGCAGTGCCTTCCAACAGCACAAGTTCATTACGTTACAGCCCTAGGGGCCAGAGCCCAGAGAGGGTCAGCAGGGCTGCTTCCTTCTGGAGGCTTCAGGGAGAATCTGTTTCCCGGCTTTTTCCAGCTTCCAGAGGCTGCCTGCACTCTGGCTCCTGCATCCCCAACGTCACATCGCATCGTATGTATCCAGCCCTGCCTCCCCTGCCTCCCGCATGCACATTTAAAGGACCCTCGTGATGATGTTGGGCCTGCCCAGACCGTCCAGGATCATCTTCCATCTCCCTAATGGAGTCTCCACCGCAGGCTCCCTCCTGTCAATGAAGATGACAGACAGACCCACGTTCCCAGAATTAGGTTGGAGCCATTATCTTTAGGGGTCATTATTCTTCTGACCACAGGGTTTGACCTTTCTGGAGGGTGATGGGGAGCCACTGAAGGTGTTAGAGGGAGGCCAGTCAGACGCGGCCTGGAGGAACATCCTCAGGCCAGGCAGCTGCAGCTGTGGAGACGGACGGGCTCAGCGTGAGGCTGCCGCAGGTGCCCCTCCGTGGGAGCCGTCTGCTCCTTCGCAGCTGAAACCCAGTCCCCCCACCCCCTGCAGTGCCTGGCACATCACTGATCATCGAATGAATGAAAACACTGAATGGAGCTGTAGAGAAGGGACTGGAGTGGGGAAGGGAGGAGGGTGGGATGCGCAGGAGGGGAAGGGCTGCCAGGGAGGAGGAGTTAGGGGCTCGATACAGGGGGCTGTGCTTCTAAGGCCCAGGAACACTCTGCAACTGAGCAGAAGAAAGGTGCCCCAGAAGTCTCCCCTAAGGTCCGGCCCTAACCACTGTGGGACAGGTCACATTTTAACAATCACGGTCTATTAGTGCTGGTCCAGCTCACCATGCCCTCCATGCCCTCACCCATCCAGTGCCCTGCCCTGTCCCAGGTGCAAGTCTCAGGCTCAGCCAGGAGCTCTCTAGAGAAGACCTCTGATTGGATAAGGTGGACACCTGATCTGAAAGCTGAACAGCCATAGGCTGGATCTCTGCCTCAGGGGCTGGCCCACTGTGCTTTGTCCAATAGGGTGTCAGACCGAGTTAAGCCAATCATTCGGCTCTGTGGGATTGGGCCAGGGGGAGGCATGTCAGGCTCTGGAAAGGAGAGTGCCCCGGGGAGCAGGGAGCGGGCGGGTGCTGGAGCCCAGAGGGGACCAGTGCCCTCGGAGGGCCGCCCTGTGCCTGTCCTCTGTACCTGGGAGCCTGTGTTCCCAGGCCTCCCTGAGCCAGCTGTGCACTTCCAGGAATGTTCCATAACGTGGAGCACCGCTCTAGGCCCTTTCCTCTCTCTTCCCCTCTGCTCCTCCTGGGAAACTAAGGCTCCTCCTTCAAGGCCCGGCTCAGGGCTGTCTTCTGTGCCCACTGGCCCTACTGCCTGCTCTGCAGTGTGGTTTAAAGCATAAGATAGTGTCCCAGATAGTGTGAGCTCCTCCGTGCTGGGCCTGCCTCAGGCAGCCCTGAGAACCCCTGACGATCTGGGCTTGTCAGAGTGGAGTGGGGGTTAGGAGTGAGTGGGGGGCAGCCAGCACACCGGGAGGGCTAGACTTGAACCCATTGGTGATGGGAGGCCTAAGTGGCCTCTTGCAGCCTGGGGTCACTGGTAGAGAGTATTGCCAGGCCAGGCCCGGGTGGGGCCCAGGGGTCCCATGAGGCCATCTGGGGCCAAGGCGTGCCCGCTGAGAGGAAGTCGGCTCTGCTCATTGCCAGCCGTGGAGTTTGACCCCAGCTGAACCAGCCTGTGGCCCCGGAGGCCCTGGCAGCTGAGGAGAGACAGGGAATTCTCTGGCCTCTCCTCCCACTGGGCGGATAGTGGCAGTTCCTTTGCCCCAGACCTGCCCTGGTGGGGGCCCTGCCCCTCTCCCACCGCCTGCCCCTCCCTGTGCTGGCCTTCACTCCCCATCTCTAGGGCGGAGACCTGGCCCCCACTCCTGGCCCCCACTCCTGGCTCTGCCTCCACCTACTGGGGGTCTGGACGCAGAGGTCGTAGGTCTCTGGAGCCCCTCCTTTATTTATTCAGCAACTCCCATTGAGACCTTTCTGCTGGGTGCGGGCTGGGTACTGAGGCACACAGATAACACGGAGTTTGCCCCTGGGGAGCCCCCTGCCCTTGCAGACACAGACAGTGTCCCACAGTGAATGACTGCCTTAATGGGCCACCCCAGGGAGGGGATGGGCCCGGGTGTTGGGGTCCAGACCCTCCGTTCCAGCCTGGCTCAGCTGGCCTGCTCTGCTCTGAGGTATTCCACTCATTCTACCTCAGGGAAGCATTTTTGGCAAGTGTAAAGCCCCTGAAACCCAGAGCTGGGAACCAATCTTGTTCCTATCCAAGGACCTTTGCACCTGCTATTCTCTCCACCTTGAATGTCTTTCCTTAGCTGCATGGCTTCTGGTATGAGTCGCTGCCATGACAAGACCCAAAATAACAATGGCTTAGACATAGGAGGAATTTATTTCTTGGTCATGAAATATGGGTCAAGAGAATCTCACAACATGATTTATGTCATATCCTTGTATCATCAGTTTTATTATTTACTGAATATTTTTATTTAGATCAACTTGCCTTTTAACCTCAAATGGTTATAACCTAAACAATAGGACCTGAAACTCTGGGTTTGATAAGCTAGTTATATATATATATATATTTCAATACATGCAGACATAAATAAGTAATTATTAAAATAGAAAATTTTGAATCCCTTACTACCTCCCTTTGATAAACTCTGAGCTACGTGGTTGGGGAAACTGAGGCTTTGTGAGGGGAGGCGATGTACCTATGCATCAGAGTCAGTGGTCCAGCAGCCCAGTGGTCCAGCGTCTGAGAGTCAGTGGCCCAGGGCATCTGCCTGCCTTCTAAGTGTCTGCGTGGTCGCCTTCTGGGTAGACATTTTAGGGGCAGAAGTGACATCCAGTGCCCCAGCTTCCAGCCTGCACTGGCCAGCCTGACTCAACCTGAGGCTTTACTGCGTCCTTCTGTGGCAGCCGCAGCCTCAGGATGTGTTTGCGGTGGCCTGGTTGGCCTGCCTGACCACTCTGGCCTCACTTCCTTCCACCTTTGCCCTCAGCTTTGGGACCCTGTAGGCCTACAAGGCTGGGCCTGGAGGAGGGGCTCAGGAATGGCGTGACTGAGCAGAGGGACTCCACGTCCACCAGCCCAGCCTGTCCTGGTCGCTGTCCCAGGTCCCGTCTCATCTACAGGGATGCCTTTACCTGGACTTGGAGGACTGCTCAGCAGAAAGAAAAGCTTTCAGTATCCAGACACAAGCCATTTCACTGGGGTGCCCCCGGGAGGGAGGGTATGATCCCTTCTGGGAGACTGGGGAGGGCTTCCTGGAGGAGGAGGGTATGCAGAACATCTGCAATATTTAGCCCATGCTGTGCTGGGTGCTCAAGCTACGTCACATTTATTGTCGTTGGCGGCATCCAGTGGGGAAGAGGCATTGCTGTTTCCAGTCTGCAGAGGAGGAAGCTGCTCAGTGATTCCAAGGTCACTAGGCCGCAGGAAGAACACAAAGCCAGTGTCTGACCACCTGGTCTGACACTGTCTGTATTATTAGTTGCCTATTGCTGTGTAACAAAGTATCCCAGAACTTCATGGCTTAAGACACAGCACTCGTGATCTCACAGCTTCTGTGGTTCAGCACCTTGGGTATCACTTAACTGGGACCCAGGTCAGGGGCTCTCTTGGGCTGGAAACAAAACGCCATCCAGGGCTGCACTGGTCTGGAGGCCTGGCTGGGGAAGGGTTACTTCCATGCTCCCTCAGGCAGTGGTTGACAGTATCCCTTGCCGGCTGATGGCTGGAGGCTGCCCTTGGTTCCTGGCCACATGGGCCCCTCCACCACAGCCTGCCTCACTGAAGCGTGTAAGCCTGCCGAGGCCAGAGAGAGGGAAGTCCTAGCCTTTCGTGATCTAAGCGTGAGAATGACATCTCATCACTTTACAAAGGAGTCACGGGTTCCAGCTTACACTTGAAGGGAGGGGAGGCCACAGGGGGGGGAACACAGGGAAGGGCCATCCTTGAAATCTGACGCCCTGCCCTCCCTGCCATGGGGCACACGGACGTGGGTGTCCTGGCTTCTGTCCTCTGAAGCTGGGCTGTGGCTGTGCTGTGACTTGGAGTGGTGAAAGCAGAGTAGTAAGAGGCTCTGGGCCAGAGCTGCCAACAGGTTCTGAAACCCCCAGTTCTGTGCTGTCTGACCCTCAGAGATGCCCATGTCCCCGGCACTGGCTGCTTCCGCCCTTGCCGTCCTGACACTGTGGGCATCCCTGCCCTCCAAGGCTGCCTGGGGATGGGTGTGGTTGAGGAGCAGGAGGCCCACCCATGGTGTTTTCTTCTGCAGCAGCCCCCCTCCAAAAAACACTCTTTTCAGGACAATGAGAAGGGCTATGAGGAACTGACCAGTTGTTCTTGAAGTGTTTTGCAATTTTCCTGGAAATGTGAGTGACCCCCGAGGGGCCTGGGGTGCTGGCCTGACCTCCACGCACTGTCTGGTGGCCTGGGCTGGGCGGCAGCCGTTCTCACTGCAGCCTTTCCAGCAACTGGAGCCAGTGGCCCAGTGGGGCCCCCAGAGTTGCATGGGGAATGGCGAAGGGGGGCCCAGGTCATGGAGGTGTTGGCAGGAGGAGAGTGGAGCAGCGAGGAGGGGAGAAGGTGGACAAGGGACCCTCTGCCCAGTCCTCAGGTGCCCGAATGGACCCCCTGTGGGGTTTCCAGCTCAGCTGGGCTCCCTGAGAGCTCCTGCAGCCCAGTCCGCTCTGTTCTCCTAGTCGCTGGGGGGCAGCCACACAGCACAAGGATAGGTCCACTGCGGAGAAGGGCAGGCTTGGAACTGGGCTCAGCACTGGCACAGAACTGACCCGGGGCTTTGACCTTGAACAAAGCCGGTCTCTCTGAGCTCCTGCTTTCTAGTCTTGGAAAGAGGGGCGGGGAGCTTGTCATGCACCAGCCACCTGGGAAGGGCTCCCTCGCTGCCTTTGGGAACAACCAGCACCTCTTTGGGCCTCAGTTTTTTCTTCTGCAGGATAGATTGTTGGGGCACCAAATACAATCATGGAGATGAAGACTTCGTACAGGGTCCCGCTTGGAGTCAGCATTCTGAATGCGAGCATCCTGGCTAAGACAGGCAGGTCTGGAGCCCCTCTGCTCCCCAGATGGCCTCTGGGAGGGGCCCGGGGAATCAGTGTCCCCAGCTGTGCACTTTGCCCTGCCTGCTCCGGCTGAGGGCCGGCTGTCCTTAGGGCCCAGTGGTCAGCACCTCCAGCCTCCCTTCTGTCCGCACTCTCCACGGACTTCCGGAGCATCACTGCCAGCTCAGTTCTCAGCCCCTGAGGTCTGCCCCCCCCCCCCCCCCCGCCTGCCTCCCAGCCCTGACACTGTCCTCAGGGCCATTGCCCCAGCCCGAATCCGCAGTTTGTTCCTCAGCGCCGTGAGTGAGTAGGACTGCTTATTTCTGGATGCATCTGCCCACGGGCTTGGGGCTACTGGAGGACAGGGCTGTCCCTGCTTCCCCCAGCACCCAGGTACAGGGATGAGCACCCTTGTTGAATGAATGAATGAGTGATCAGTACCTGAGTTCTAAGGTTGCTGAGGGGTCTGCCCATCCACCTGCGAGCTAGGGTCCCTGAGGCACAGGGCAGGACATCCTCCCCCTCCCTCCTCCAGCCCCTTTCCCTGCTGGCCCACCTCACCCCCCGGGCTCCAGCAGCTGCCGGCATCCTGCACTGGGGAGAAAGGGCTGGCTCCTCCAGGTCAGAGGTGGGGTCTTGCTGCCACAGAGCAGGGGCTGCAGCAGACCTGGCCATGGGGCCAAGAGGCTAACGGGGCCAAGAGCCCTGGTCTCTGGGCGCAGTGGTGGTGTGGGCACAGCCCAGTAAGTCTTTGGTGAAATTGTTTCCTGCCAAAATTCATTAGTCAAGCCAGTTGCTTCAGTCCCCTGAAGGGGAGCAAAATATGCTACCCCCAAATCTGCCACTTTGGCATATTGATTATTTTGCATTAAAGCTATTTCAGAAACAGTGAGTGCAAGAAGGGCACGCTGACCGCCTCTGCGCCCTGCGAGCAGGAAGCGGACCTCCCCTGTGAGAGGCCCTCCCCGTCCCGGGAGGGGGAGGGGCATGCAAGCAGGAGGCAGACCTCCCCTGTGAGAGGCCCTCCCAGTCTCGGGAGGGGGACACGCTTCCCACCAGGGACAGGGAGGCTGTACGGACAGACCACGTGACTTCTTCCCTCACTAGTCACCTCGGTCCGATCCCTTGGTTTCATCAATCCTCACAGATGTATCGTCGCTTCGTCTAAACAGTATGAAAGCCACCTGCTTTGGTCACTTCTTTGAGCCTCATATCTTAGAGGTTCCTGGGTGTCTGAAATTAAATTTGTGTTTCTTTTCCGTTAAGCTGTCTTTTGTCAATCTGATTATTAGACCAGCCAAAGAACCTAGAAAGGAGGAAGGGAAAAGTTTTCTTCCCTGCATCCTGCAGAGTCTAGAGGAGGGGTAAGACCAGGAGAGGCTGGGCCGTGCCACTGCCTGGGGGGTGCGGACCCTGCCTCTTCCCTCGGAGACCCAGGGCCTGAGTCCTGAGCCCAGGGACGGCCCCCTGACAGACAGCCTGGGGGCTCTGCTGGCTGGGGACTGCTGGGTGCAGGCCCAGAGGCAGAGGTAAAAGGACACAGTCCCACCTCTGAGGGGTTCTCAGTTTAATGGGGTGACAACTATATCAGTACTTTTGCAATACATGCAGTGTGTGCTGGGAGCACACAGAGGCTTGAAGCAGGGCGTGTGGGCTCTAGGATCTGAGGACAAAGTTTGCTTAGGGTGCCAGGAAAGACTTCAGAGAGGCGGGGCACTGAGGGGTGGGTAGGAGTTTGCTGTGTGGGAAAATGGAAGGAGGGTTTTCCAGTCAGAGAGCGGTATGTGCAAAGGGGCTCAGTAGTTATTTCCAGGCAGAGGGAACAGCATGTGCGAAGGCGCTGAGCAGTTAAGAGATCACAGGTCGTGGGGGTGCTGGAGTGGAGGGAGGGGCAGGAAGAGAGGGAAGGTGCCGGGTCCCCTGCTCTGCCCCCCCACCCCCACTCCCACCCCCAAAATGAAGCACCTCTATATGGCAGGACGGTCAGGGGAGGTCTCGGTAGGCGGAGAGGTGGGGGCCAGAGCTAGACAGTAGAAAGGGGGCAAAGGGGGCGGGGCTGAGGAAGAGGGGCTGCTGAGGGGGACCCCCGGGAAGGACAGGTGTGGGTCGTGTGTGCCGCACGTCCGCCCTAGGGTAGGGCTCCTCCGCGGCGGTGACCTGTGGCCCAGCCCTTTCCGCTCTAGGGTCTGCACGTGCCTCCCGGCCCCGTCCTCAGCCTGAGCACCCCCTGGGTACCCGACCCTGGCGAGTCTGGGCGGGTTTAACAGCCACATGGGGAGTCTGTGGGTTCCGCATCGCCAACCAAACGCGGACCTTCTGGTGTTTACGGCTGGCAAAGTGTAACTTCCTGTTTTTAAGAGAAAAGGATTAGAAACACTTATTAAAAGGCCCTTTGAAAGGCATCAAAAGACTTCCTGAACGTCAAATGATTGTTACAAAAGAGCCATTTAATGATTTAAGCAGCATGAATGGGAAACATACCGGCCTGACCTCCTTGAACACTCGCAAATTCTCACAAAGCCAGGAGGGACTTGGTGGCCATGGTCTGTGTGGACCGAGGTGACCCAGAGAAGCTAAAAATAGTCCTGAGGGCCTGGAACGCTTGGTGGGATGCAGGTGGAAGAGAGACCCAGGGCTTGGGAGGGGCCAGGCAGCCCCCAGGTGAGTCTGACCTCCTGCCCCAACCTCTGTCCTCACCCCAGGTTCCTCCAAACACCCCAAGTTACCGCTGCAGTTCCCCTGGACTGATACCCCCCAGTGCCCGGTCTCCCATTCCATCCCCAGCAGCCAGCCTCACATCCAGTTCTGTGTCTAAACCTACTGCACCCCAGTGACCCCTCAGCCTGGTGGACTCTGTCTGTGTGTCCGTCCCGCACATCCTTGTCCTCGGAACCCAGCCCTGGGCTGGCTCTGCTGTGGTGGCAGCCTTCTCGCTGGCCCCTCGCTGCTCTCTCTTCTGTCTGTTCTTTCCTCGTCCCCAGTTGCTGCCTCAGGGTCCCAGGCTGGACACACAGAGGGTGCAGACTCTGCCCTGCTCCTGGTACCCTTGGGTGCAAGGAATCCTCTGCCTTGACCCCAAGAAAACGTGGCAGAGGCTGGGTTCCTCTGGCCATTGCTGGGTGTGGGGCCAGCCTGGGGAGCCAGAGGACGGCAGAGCACTGCCCAATGGGGAGACAGCTGCAGACACAGCCCCGCGCTCCCTGGAGCCCTGTAGGCGTAGAATGGCGGGAGGCCCTGTGGAACCGAGCCCTGCACCCGGGTCTCAGGAAGGACGGCTCCACCAGACGCTCCCACTGAACCAGAGGCCCCTGACCGTTTCCTTCGCTGGGGCTTCTGGGCCTCGCCTCGGAGGACCGTCACCCTACCCGCTGAGCCAGAGGCTCCTGTCCCAGCCTGAGTTCCACCGGCCCAGCCAGCCAGGTGGCCCTGGGTGCTGTGCTGGGGCCCGTTGACCTAATGTGTCCTCCTAGGAAAGCCTCCAGTTCTGACTATTGGCTCCTGGCTGTTGCTCCAGATGGGATACTTTGTTACTTAGGCAGCTATTAAACCCTTCAGTGGCTCCCAGAAAATGCCAAGGAGTTCTTGGAATAAAAATAACAATGAATAAAGTTGCCTGGAAATGAGGCTACGGGGCTGAATTTGATTATGCCCCATTTAGAAGAGAAAATTAGTGTATTACAGCTGAGGTGAGGTGAGGTTTTCCGTTTTTTTTTCTCAGTAAAAAGGATGCTTTCCATGCCCCCATAAGGCCAGGGTTTAAGGGGGACCCACAGGGTCATGAGCTGGGATGGAGCCTGCAGGGTTGCCGTCCTGTGCGGGGACACAGGCCTTGTCTCCTGTGGCCACACTCCCGGGCAGCCAGCCACTGCCCCTGTCGGAGCCGTGGGCAGGCGTGCAGATGAGGCCAGAGGTGGCAGACGCCGTGACACCCCGGCCACCCCACTGCCGTCCGCGTGTTTGCGCCGACCCCCAGGCCTCCGGCCTCCCACCCTCCCTGACACGCCTCGCTTTCCCTCTTTGCAGTTCTGCCCTGGCCCCTAGGTCTCCCCTCCAGTCCTGACACAAGGTCTTTCTCGCATACAGTCCGACCCCACTGCTTCCCACTCAGCACCCGTCTATGCTCCTCATCGGCCTCAGGACCAAGGCAGCTCTTTGCCCCGACACTGGACCTTACTTGCCTACAGCAGCTGTCGTGGGTAGTTTTATGCCGACCTGACTGGGCCTCGCAGTGCCCAGATGTCTGGTCAAACATTATTATGCGTGTTTCTGGGAACGTATTCTGGGTGAGATGAACATTTAAAGTGGGAGGCTGAATAAAGCAGACTGCCCTCTCTGATGCGGGCAGGCCTCTCCCAATCAGCTGAAGGCCTGCAGAGAGAGGCCAGCCTTCCCCAGGACAGAATTCTCCCTGCCTGGCTGCCTCTGAACTTGGACATTGGCTCTTTATTCTGCTTTGAACTCAAAGTAAAATATCAGTTCTTCCAGGCCCTTGAGCCTCTGGCCCCTGAATGGAAGGGCACCATCGGCACCCCTGGCCTAGGCTTGGACCATGCTGCAGGCTGAATGCGTGTCTCCCAAACTGGTGTGGGTGTGGGTGTGGGTGACGGTGTGGGAGGTGGGGCCTTTGGGAGGGATGGGGCTGGTGGTCTCAGAGGAGGCCCGGAGGGCTCCCTCACCCCTCTGCCATGTAAGGACACAGTGAAGGGTCCTCGGCCGACCACGTCACACCCTGATCTCAGGCTTCCAGCTTCCGGGATGGAGAGAAATCCATTCCTATTGTTTACAAGCCCCCAGTTTGTGGTGGTGTGTTGTAGCAGCCCACCTAGACCGAGACGGGCTGGGGCTCGGCGTTGCCTCCTCTGGCTGCCACTCGCCCTGCAGACCTGGGGACTTGCCCGCCTCAGGAGTTGTGCGAGCCAGTCCCTTCCTGTCTGCATTTACAGCCTATACAGCTGCTGCAACATTTCCCCACAAGCTCAGTGTCTTCAAACAGCAGAAACGTACTCTCTTACAGCTCTGGAGGGCAGAAGTCCAAAACCAGTTTCCTGGCCTGAAGTCACGGCTGGGCAGGGCCGCGCTGCCCCTTGAGGCTATAAGGGAGAATCCATCCCTGGCCTCTTGCATTTTCTGGTGCTGCCAGCATGTGGCTTGTGGCCACATTCCTCCAGTGTCTGCGTCCGTGTTCACATCTCTTCCTCCTCTCCTTCTGTATGCCCAATCTCCCTACGCCTCTTCCCTATATGGACCCCTGTGACAGCCCTTGGGGCCCACCTGAATAATCCGCGGCCATCTCCTCTCAAGCTCACTGACTTAATGGCATTTGCAGAATCTTTGCCATATAAGGGAACATTCACAGGTGCCAGGGACTGGGGCTAGGTTTCTATGGGGCCGTGGTTCACTGCCAAGTCTCACCACCACGGACTTCTCGGGCCCCTGGTGCAACAGGTGTGTGCTTAGTAAACGTTTGCTAAGGACTGGGTGAACAGCGAAACCAGAGGCCCCTCCTGGCAGGTCTCTGCACACCTAGTTTGACGAGCGAGCAGAGCTTCACTAGTGCCACGGGAGAAATGCAGCGACCCCACGCAGGCACCCGGAGATGCCCTCAGAGTTCTCCGCCTCCAGCGGGTTTCCCAGAGGCAATTCACGGGTGACTCGATGGCCTTCCTAACAGTTTCCTTTACTCCCCAAACTTCCGGCAGTGTTACTGTACCCTGGGGGATTCAGGTGCCCAGCATCTACTGAGCGCCTACTGAGTGCCAGAGGAGCATCCCGGCTGCCTCAGCGCCCTAGGTGGGGTTTGCTGTGGGGCCTCACAGACTGTGCTCAGGCCTGGAGCACTTCTCAAAAATGCCCACCCCACTCCTCATTCCTGCCCTAGGCGTCTAACCTGAGTCCGTTCTGACAGTCCAACCCTGCGAGGGGGCTCTCTTGCCAGCCTTGTGCCTATCGCCTGGGCAGGTCCCATGCTTGGTGCCCACCCACTCCTGACAGTGGTCTTCCCACTGCCCTGGTCTCTGGGCATGTCTTGTCTCCCTTCCTCTTGGTTTTCCTTCCCTGCTTTGACCCTGTTGGGCCCTAGCCCTTCCTCGCCACTCCCCTGTGCTGGTTTGGAGGGAACCACTCTGCTCCTTGCAAGTGGAACGGGCAGGTTCTTGGAGCTCATCTGTGCCTAGGCTCTGGGCCACCACCACCCACGCCGTGTCTAGGGCCTGGCCTGGCCACAGCACTGCCAGCAGAAACGTGGGTGGCCAGAAGCACAGACTTTGGGGTCAGAATGCTGCATTCAAACCCCAGCGCTTCCACTTCCCAGCTCTGGGACCTTGAGTCATTGGACCTCAGTTAAGCCAGCTGTAAAATGGGCACGAGGACAGGGATTTCCACTGTGACGAGGTTTAAATGGCTAATGAATGTGAAGCACATACCGGTTTGTACCACTGGCCTCATGGGGTGACTGCATGGTGGCACTGTAGGGTGCTCAGAACAGGCCCTGGCCCCCCGGGCCACGTGCACGGGGGCGACTGCTGTCCATGCCTTGACACTATTCCAGTAGGAGCCAGCTTGGACAGAAAGGTGGAGGGGCTCTTCGAGGAAGCGGGTTCCTGCTTCTTGAGCACAGGTATGGGCCGGGGGGCCGGGGCGGGGCAGCATCAACACCTCCACTGGGAGCGGCTGTGGGACCACTCATGTTCTTGGCGCCTGTCTGTGCCCAGCTCCTCCTGACCCTGGTGGTGGGCCAGGAGAAGGAGCAGGACTGCCCCGTGGAACGGCCTCTGCGCAGAGAGCAGGCCCTGGGGGCAGAGGGGGAAGACACACAGCTGAGTCAGAAAAAGGTGGGGGAGGATGTGGGACTGGGTCTTCCTGGGACTTCTGACAGGCCCGGAGTGCTTGATTTTAACAATGAGCAGTAGGTACACGGATGGGTGAGGAGACAGGTGGGCGGAGAGCTGGGCCATCGGTGAGTGGATGGGCGAACAGTCTGATGGAGGGCACACGGGTGGCTGGACCTGCAGATGGCTGGCTGGCTGAGTGAACTGTGTGGGAGTGGTGGACGGTGAATCGATGGGTCCATGAGTCCACAGATGACTGGACGGATTGACAGACGGCTGGATGGACTGATGAGTGGATAGAACGATATATGAGTAGACGGATGGGAGGATGGATGGAGACGTACGGTTGGATACATTGGTGGGTGTAGTAAGCTTACGGGGTCAGTGGACTGACGGACTGAGGAATGTAGGGGTAAATGGGCAGATGGAAAGATGATGAGGGATGAATGAGCAGAGGACAGAGAGATTTCTGGAAGTGCCCTTAGCTTTTTGTATCAAACAGCTTTTGAGTTCATATTAATTAAGTAAGATAGGAAGGAAAGCAGTAGAGGGGTGTAGGCAGCGTTTGGCCCCTCCCAGGTCCCAGCATAACCTCTGGGTCTGTCCAGGCCACTGGGACACCCGGGAGTCAAGGGCAGAGCAGGGACAGCTGTCCTCACACTCCCTGCAGCTTGCAGAGCTGGGGCCCATTTCCCTGGGCTCGGTGGGCATTCGGCCGAGCGCCTGGTTGTTTGGGTTAGTCCAGCCTGCCTTTCTGAAACCCCTGGTTTGCCCTGCTTTGCATACTAGTGGGCCTGGGAGCTTGGCTCTGGGGCTGGTTGTTGGGACCGATGGGAGGGGCAGCAGAGAGGTACTCCTTCTTAGGAGCAGCGGGCCACCCTGAGGCAGAGAGGCCAGCTACTGCCCAAGCTAGCCCAGGAGCTTGGAAACTTGGGAGGAGCTTCAGCCAGAGCCTGAATGGGTGGGCGAGGGGCGCTGGAGACCTGGTTCTCTTCCCACCTGCTCAGTGATCCGGGCTAGTCCTTGCCCTGCCACTGCACCTCGGCTGCTTGTACAGACCTTCAGGGGCTGGGTTGGAAGGCCCTCCTGTGCCCTGTAGGAGCCGGCACAGGGTAAGAGCCTCAGATATAAAACAGAAGCCTCTCTTCCCCTCCGCAATGGCTTTCTCTGCTTGCCGCCATCCCACCAGCTGACAGTGTCGGAGGACTCTGAGCAGGACTGCCGGGCCATCCCTGGTGGGCAGCTGGGGGTGCTGGGGCGGATGGGGAGCCATGGTGGGATGGGGTGCTGGTGCGGGTGGGGCTGAGGCTGCCAGACACGGCACGGGCCCAGGCCCTGTGCAGAGACCAGGCGCCAGCTAATGAGCTCCCACCCACCCACACCCTCCCGCCTCCCCCACACAGGCGCATGTGCACACCGCCGCTGCGCCCCCATGTCCTCCTGCACCCCCAGACCCACCCAAACCCCTCTACACCCTCTGCAGGTAGCCGCCTGCCCCATGCCCCCTGCCGCCCACACCGCCTGGGGACACAAGGGCGTCAGCTCCTCCTGTAGGCCCCTGGTGCCCCTGGGTCACATCACCCACATGGTGAGCTTAGCAACTAGCTCTGCACAGAGGATGTGTCCCCAGCCAGACATGCCCCTCACTTCCCAGCCCACATACATGGCCCAGGTCCTGGTGGGCTGGGCAGAACCAGAGCCAGAGTTCCCATGGGCCTTGGTAGCCCATCTGCCCCTATGAACCCTTTCTGTACCCCCAAAATGAGCCCCCTAGGTTAGGGGGCACAAAATAGGTCTCAGAGAGGCGCTTCTGGGTCCTGTAGGTCCAGGCTTTGGGACCGGGCCCGCCAGTGCCTCTGGGCCTGTCTCTCCATCTGTGCAGTAGGCTGACGACGCCCAAGGAGCCTGGGCGTGCCCACCACAAGGCTCCATGACAGGCCTCTTTCCAGCCTCGCCCTTCCCCCGCCCCGCTTCAGATATCCTTCCCGCCCCACGCCAGGTTCCACATCCGAGGGTGCCCCGGTCACCACCCTGGCCTCTCAGTCCTTCCCCAACCCGACCATCCCTCCCCACTCCCACGACACCCCCAGACCCCATCAATACCCAGCTTGCTCTGCTTCTGCAATGTGGTGCCCCGAACATCCACTGTCTGATTCTATCTCCCAGAGCCCTCAAGCCCCTCATTCTTGTCCACCTGGCCAGACCCAAACCCTGGGCCACCCCAAGGCCCTGCACACTTGAGCGAGCCACCCCTCTGGTCGGAAGCTATCCCTGTGTTTCCAACCTCTGTGCACCGAGGAGGTGGAAGCCACCACCCTGCCACCAAACTTCACAGCCACCTGGGCCGCCCACAGCTCGCTGGGCGCAGAGCCGGGCTCATGTGCCGGGTCTCTCCTGCTGTCCGTCCCACTGCCATTTCTCATCCTGCATCCCCGTCTCCCCCGCGTCCTTCTCGCCTTCATCCTTCCTTCCTGCACCCTCCTCTCTCCTACCCACTACTGGATCCACGGCTCCGATTGAAGCTCTTAGAAACAAAAGCAAACCTGTCCTCAATCTCGACCTGCCCCAGCTCCTGCCCTCGCTCCTCCCATTTGTGCAAAAACCTGCTGAAGGGTGTCCGCATTTGCCACCTGCCCCCACACCCGGCTTCCACTCCCCTCTTCTCTGCAGCTGCCCTTCCAGGTGCCCTGCGTCCCCGCGCCTGCCCTCCATCTGCTTTGTGTCCTGGGAGGTGCATCCGCGCGGGCCACGTGATCAGGGTGCTCCGAAGTGCACTGGCTTCCACCTGGGTTTGCCCCTGGATACACGGCAGGAGGGGAGGGCAGGCGCACAGTGAGTTGGGGGTACTGATTTTCTGGCGTCCTTCCTGCCAGGACTGTGGGCTGTCTGCACCCCTGAACCCAAACACAATTCCTTTCAAGGCCTCTCCACCTACCTCTACCCTCTGGCTCTAAGTTGCAGCTCTGCACCCCTCCCCTGGCTCCCCCAGGGCCACCTCTACCCTGCCTGGGTCATCTTTCCTACGCCTAAGTATCAATGGATGCTAAACACTGCTGACTGCCAACATCTCTGTGCTGAGCCCAGACGTTCCCTAGACCCAGTGACCGACGTGGACGCCTGAGCTGGGACACCCCAGGGAAACACGCCCCAAACACCTGCCGACCCGGTGGTCCCCGTCTCATGTCGTGCAAACCAGATTTCTCCCCTGCCACAACTTCCTCTGTCTTCAAGTCCCATCAAGTCACACCTCCTAACACTTCCTCAGCTGGCCCCTCTCGCCTGCCATGTGCACCCACCACCACCATCCTGGTCCCTGTCTGTTCCCTGCAGAAAGGCAGCTCTTCCTGGCCGCTGTGCCCAGCCTGGCCCCTGTTCCATCCCCCTGCTGCCCGGCTGGCCGCCTGGCCTTCCTAGGGTCACCCCACCCTGCCAGCTGGGCACTGTCACTCCCAGCTTTCCCTTCCTTCCCAGATCAGGTGTCTTTGACCCTGGGGACTTTTACATGGGGTCCCTCCGCCTGGGTCACCCTTCCTTCCCCTGTTTGCAGGGTGTCTCACATCTCCGCATGAGACCATCAGAGCAGCTGTAATCGTCCCTGTCTCTCAGGCTCTGCTCGCCCGCCGTGTAGGTGGAGCAGGGCCACCTCAGGCGGCATGGCCCCGACAGGGCGCTGGCCCTGTTGCCCATTTTAAGGCCACACAGCAGGACCAGGGTGTGGCACGCTGTCTGCGAGGGCGTTTATGGAGAGGGCTCAGGCCCCTTCCTCCTTCCCCCTGTCATGCTGGAACTGGGATCAAGGACCTCTCGGGGGACATTAGTCTTCCTGTGTCCATGCTACCAATGTTTCTGCCCCCAGCGGAGGGAGGAAGGCTTGCTGGGGTCGGGAGAGAAGCCCCTGGCTTTCCATAGCCTCACCTTGTCCCCCCGGGGGGCTGTTTGCCTGCCCTGACGGACCCCTACCAGGCCTCCCAGTTACGGGGCCTTCCCGGCTCCTTGCAGACTCCCCTGGGTGGCTAGTAGAGCTCACAGGGGTGGCGTGACTGGAGTCGTGATTCTCAATGCTTCTCCAGGGAGAAGGTGGCTGCCAAGTGAGTTTGCCAGCTCCTCCTGGCGGGGTGGTGGGCTGTTGTTTTCATGCTTTGCTACGTGAACAGGAGGTGGGAGGGGCCAGGGTTCAGGTCCAGGTCTCTGGTGACCGCGGGCCTCAGGCCCTGCCCAGCAGCACCTTCCGTGAGCTGGCCGAGGGGTCTGGCTGGGCCAGCGTGGGGGGCTGCCTGTGGCCTGGGATGACCTCTCAGCCTGCCGTGTTGGGGGGGCTGGCGGGACACTGTGGGTGGGGTAATGGAGCTTGCTGGCTCAGCGACATGGGGTGTTTGTCATGCTCTGCAGTGTGGCCCCGCTGCCTGCCATCGTTTATCATTATAATTAAGGACAATTTGGCAGGGGGATGGGTGTGGGTGCTGTCAGCCTCCCTCACTGCCTGTCAGCAGTGGAAGAGTGACCCCCAGGTAGAAATGGTCTGGTGGCTTCTGCCTTAAGTTTGTGTGCTGGCAAGGCTGGCTGGGGTGGGGGATGGGTCCTGTCCAGCCCCTGCCCTCTCTTGCTACCCTTCCCAGCCAGCGGAGGTCACCCCTCACCCAGGAGACCAGCTCGGCCACCAGCCCAGGCAGCCCGGGGCCCACTGAGCCCCCAGGAAAGCAGCTTCCCATGGGTGGCCTCCTGGCATCACCTTGGCTGGCAGTGACCCAGAAGGGCCTGGCTGGAGGTTGGCTGCTTCCCCTGGATGGGGACCATGGATCCGGCCACTAGGGCGGCTGGGTGCGGGGTGTCAGAGTCTACTCCTCCTGACTGGGGGCCCTGGCTGGTCACTGTCCCTCAGGGCTCCATTCCACCTCTGCAAAGTGGTGGTTGGGAAGATGCATGAGAGGGGTAGGCAGAGCAGCCCACCGTCCCGTGCCCACCCACCCTGCCCTCCTCCCACGCCTCTGCTCACAGGGAGACCCACCTGAGCACCTAGAGGGGCCCCTGCAAGCCCCCCTTCTTAAATAGTCTCTTACTTATTGCCATTTAATAATATGATAACTGCCTTTTAATGTCTCTTTTCCTTCCATAATATAAGCTCCGGAGTGTGAGGACGGCACCTCCCTTGTGCCCTAGCACAGGGCGCCGGATACGTGAGCAAGGGAGTGAACAATGCTTACTTGTTGTTGAATCATTGCCCATTCATTGCAGGCTCGCGTACTGGTGCTCTGTCCCAGGGGTGGGCCTGGCGTTGGGGCTGCAGATTTACAGACTCAGAGGCAAGCACAGCACTGTGTGTTTGTTGAATGACTAATGAAGTGCATAAATGGTAGAAGCATCGCAGGAATCCTGAACTTGAACGGGAGGGAAAATTGGAGGGATGTTTCTTGAGCAGAGGAGCTCTGAGCAGAGGCGTAAGGGGGCTTGGCATGAAACAAGCTCAGAAATAAGGACTTGTCAAGGAAGGGCAACCCTTCTGACGGTGCATTTAGGGACTGACCTGGCCTGGCCTGGGCTTTGAGCTGGGTCGACAGGCTATCAGTCTGCAGGGGAGGTGGTCAGACAGTGCAAGCCTAGTGCTTCCTTGCCAGCACGGGCCAGCGATCTCCATTCATGGCGGCTTCTCTTGGAAAGGCAGGAGCTATTTGATAATAGTCTGGGGCTTGCTCCTCAGGGCCTGCTCCCAGCCCAGTTTCTCCCCACACCAGGGAGAATAAAGAATTACCTTACTTGTCAGATTCGATCAAATGGATGCCTTGTGCATTGGGCTGATAAGGATTCTAATGTTCAATATGAACTCAGTGGGAAAGATTGATTAGTGATGTCTGCCATGAGTGCAGAAATCACAAGTGGGAGACTATGAGCTTCAGATTTAGCGTTCCTGCTCTAGACTGTAGATCTCAGACTATCAGATAGGGAAGGATCTTGAGTCAAAACCCCTCCTGTTATGGGAGGGGAAATGGAGACTGAGGGAAGAGAGGGACATCCCAAGTCAGTTTCAGAGCAGAGCTTGAGCCCCAGCCAGTCAGGCTCTTTCCCTGCCCAGGCTGCCTGTCTTTCCCGCTGGCTGGGAGGCCACCCCAGTCCATAGAGGAATCTCAGCCTGGGTCACACGGTGGGGGTTCTGCATGTGACATGTGGGGAATGGCCCAGGTGGCCTGGAGCAGGCAGGGCTGCGGAGGGAGGGGCGAAGGCTCTGGGGGACCTGGTTCCTACCCAGTCCACCACTTCTGGCTTTGCGACCTTGGGCAAGACGCATCACCTGTCCAACCTCTCTGTAAAATGGGGTTGAGCTGTTTTGGTTAAAAGAGACCCTTCATTCTATAAATATTTGCTGAGCATTTATTGCGAGGCAGGTGCGGTGCTTGCCGGTGGTGCAGACATGGATTCTGCCCCCACATAGCTTACCATTCAGTTGGGGAGACAAACTTTGCCCAAATAGTCACCCTTGCAAAAGTAGGATCAAACACCCAGTGGGCTGCACAGGGACATACACAGCTAGGCTAAGAAGTGGCAGTCTCAGTGACCAGGGCTGTTCCCGGGGGGGCTGTGCCAAGCAAAAGGCCTCACTGAGGGGCCAGGGAGCTGGATGTAGCCTGGACGCCACCCAGAGGCACCATACGGGCACCTAGTTGTTGCCCAGGAGAACCCTTGAGGTCAACAGCCGGGGTTACCGGGCAGCTGCGTCCACCTGGGAGACCGTGCCTGGCCAGCCCTGCATCAACAAACTGGGTAGCCTTGGGGAAATGCCTTGTCTCATGAAGGCCTCCGTGTGCCTTTCTGTAAAATGGGCACACTTGTGCAGGCCCCCGGCAGGGAGGACAGCCCTGTCACCCATGCTGTGCTTTCAAGGTGGCACCTCCTGACTGGTGCAGGCCTTCGGGTATCTCCCTGAGTAGCCCCCACTGCACACAGTGTCATCCCCTGCATGCCCGTCACACTGGCCATCACGGGTTCTCAGCTTCACCATGCTGCGCCCTCCACCTGGAATGAAATCCATGCCCTTTGACCCTAGGGACCTCATTCAGATGACACCACCTTTGGGAATCTGAGCTGTCCAGAGGCTGGTAGGGGCCTGGGGACAGATGTAAGGAACTAGTCATCTAGAGGCCCTGCTGTGGCGCCCACTGTCTGTGCCTGGATAGTGCTTCACACCCTGCCCAGGGCACACTGTCCCAACCGGTGGCTCAGAATGGAGCCCTGGTGTTCAGACCACGTTGCAGAGGCTGTGGGCCACTGGGTGTGGCAGGCAGCCGAGGCTGCACCCTTTGTCCCAGGAATGGGTTATCTCCCCTGCTGTGGGAATTGGGCCACACCCACAGGTATGCACGGGTGGGAGCTGGTGCTGGCACCGAACGAGGAGCCTCTTCTTTCCCTTCTCCTCCTGGACCTTCTCTGGGGAGGCGGTGGGCACTGGGCATGCAGGGTGGGGAGGGAGGCCCTGGTAGAGTGGGTCCACAGGCACCGGCCCTTCTGGGAGTCGAGCTATCACAGCACGCTGGCGCATCTGGCTGCCTCCCTCTCTGTGTGAGTCCTGGGTCCTTACGGGGCACACGCCTTGTTCTCCCCTGAGTTCTCCCAGTCCAGCACACAGTAGGTGGGCAGCAAATGGTTGTGATGCCCTCTTTTAACCCTAGATCCTTGGTGAAGACCCCGGAGAGCAGGTGGTGCAGAAGGCAGGAGGCACCAGGGCTCTCAGAGCCTGGGGCTGAGCTGTAGTTGGTGACATGGAACCTGATCCCACAGATTAATGGATCCAGGAAATGGCCCCTCGCTCAGCCTGGCTGGGAAGCATGACCCTGCATAGCTCAGGAAGGCCAGGGCGTTCTGTGGTGGGTGGTCTGTTGGAGTCAGGGGCATGACTCAAGGGCACAGAGGGCATGGGGAATATGGGTCCCTTTCCCATGAATGCAGCGACTGGCTCTTCCCTTCTCTGTGTGGCATCGACCAGGGGGCCCCCCTTCCCATCTCCTGTGTGCTGCTCGCTCACCATCCTGGACCCCTGGACCCCAACCGTCCCCTGTCCACCCCCTTTCCCCACCTCCTGGTTCTAGGACCCTTCCCCAAAGGCTCACAGGATTCCCTTTGCAAACCGTGAAGACTTGTGACCACTCTGGTGCGTCTTCGGCTGCCCCTGGAGTGGGTTTGGGCATCTAGAGTGAAGGGTCTGGGTTCGGGGCCTTGAGGCCAGGCCAGCACCCGGGAAGGTGCCCAGAGCCACAGCTCTGCAGGGCTTGGCACAGTGGGCGGCTCCCCAGGGCCGCTGTTTTGCAATCCTTGGCCACTAACCCCATTTCTCTGGCAGTAGCAGGTCTTCTCGGCTGTGCTTTGGACAATGTTTTTCCCTTCTAAACAACCACTCTGGAAAAAGGGACTCTAACTTGGAACAAGCTGGCTTCAATTGTTCCACTTCTTTCCACAAACAGCATCCCCCTGCCTCCAGCCGCTCCCACCAAGTGTTTCCAGACCAAACGGTGGCTGGGGTCACCCTGAAGTGGAGTCATGGGCAGTGACTGCTGACCCCTGGGCCCTGGGCTTGCAGCCTTTCGGGCCGCAGTGCTCAGTCACTCTAGGGCCGTCCGCGCTCGTGTGCAGGCCCATGAGGGTGGCTCCCGAGCCCCCACTGTGCGTGGCACAGGCCAAGCACCCCCTCTATCATTCACGCTCTCCCAGGAAGTCAGGCCCCCAGGACACCTCAGAGGAAGAATGATGGCAGATGGCAGGGTGGGCTTCAGATGTGAGTCTGCATCTCCCAAACCGGCTAGAGTGCCTGGGGGAGGGGAGCCGGGCAGAGAGGATGTGGTCTTCCCAGAGGCACAGTCCTTTACGGTCTCAACGTCCTTCAGAGCCATCTACACCCCGCCGCCGTCTCAACTTCGCAAGATGCCCAGCACTGACTCACTCGCATTCCGGGCAGCGTGGACTCTGACTCAGAGAGGTCATGACACTTGCCTGAAGGCACACAGCTAAGCAGAGGGCAGGGACTGGACACCAGGGCAGAGTGAATGCTGGGTGGGTGAAGAAGGCCCAAAGGACCTTGGCTCTAGGCCAAGCCTGTAGACTGGGGTTCAAGAGTGACCTTTCTATACATGAAGGGTCAGGCCCCAGAAATGAGCTCCCCCACCGTCCACCTGGCCCCACTGTGCTGGGTGGTGGGACACCTGAGGGCTCCTCGGGCTCACCTCTGGTTTCAGGAAGGCGACTGAGTTCAAGGTCAAACAGGTCATCGGAGGTGGAGACTGGGGTAGGCTGTGGTCCCCCCGGGCCCCAGGATATGCGCCATCTTCAGGGCAATGCAGGGGAGCTGGCCGCGCTCCCCTCTGCCGGGATAGCCCCAGGACAGCACCTGGCAGAGGCTTGCCCTGACATCATGGGCTCTGCCCAGGGCCAGCTGGAGGCTGGAAGTGACACAGGAATGCTAGTCCCTGTTATTCCATGGGGACCCTGAATGCTGGGGTCCCTGAGCCCCTCATCCATAGTCTGTGCCCTTGCTGTGCCCTCTGCAGCTTCTGGAGGAGTTGTGCACCGGGAAACCTGGCCCCTCTGCTGCTGCGTCCATCCGGGAGCTCCTTGCCCCCAGCCCGTAGCTCCTGCACAGCTTCCCCGCCATTCCCCCAGTGGGCCGGACTCCAGGGCCTCCCAGCCCGGCCCTGGCTGCCGCTCCATGCGTGCTTGCATCTTCCTCTGGTCAGTTGCCTGTGGTCCCAGCCCCTGCCCAGTGCTGGTGGACACTTCCTGAATAAAGCAAAGGACGCTGTAGGTTAGGACATCCCTGTGCAGAAAATATACGGGCACTTACATTTTCTTGTCAAAAATGACATGAACTTTTGTTGATTTAAACAAAAAAAAACCCAGATTACTTGTAATTTAAAGAACTTTACACCCTTCATTTTGCCCTGTGTAGCCGCAACCTCAGAGGATGCTATGGAAAGCCATATTTTGAGTGGTTTTACAAGCAGGCCTACATGTGCCAAGATTTCAGGAGCAAGGAGCTGGGCTTATGACTTCTGGAGTCCCTCCCAGCCAGCCACAGGCTCCTGGCTCTTCCTGCCAGGCAGTCCCTGAAATGTACTCAGACTCTGAGCAGGGACAGGGTCCCAGCCAAAGTCCAAGCCCTGAATAATGTCGGGGAGGTCCAGGAATGTGGGTGCATCCACCCTTAACCAGGTGGAGCTGGGCACACCGACCCCCACAGTCGGCCAGCCTCACAGGCCAACTCTGGAGGTCACTCAGCCATGCTTCCTGTGGGCAGGCCATGCCCTTCAACCCCCTACAGGACCTGCTTTGTGCAAGGCCCAGCTTGAGCCCATGGGAGGTCCCCATGCACTCCAAGGGCTTGCGCCATCCCCTGGGACCCTTGGTCCCTCCAACTGCTCCCTTGCTGGGAATTTGGGGGTGATGCCAGGGGAGGCTGCGGAGGCCAGCTTAGCTGTCCCGCCTTCTGTTCTAACCCTCGGAGTAAACAGGAACATTAAATCACTACTTGGGGGTCAGGAAACTGGAAATAATAAAAACACAGTGTCCCGTCCTCAGCCTGGGCGCTGGGCCGCCTGTCACTGACCCAGCCCTGCCGCTGGGGCTTTCCCGGCCTCGCCTCCACCCAAGTTGCTGACCCCACCATCTGCCCCATGGGCCTGGGTGCCTGCAGTGGCCCATGCCCCAGGGTACAACCCGCGAGACTCCAGAGAGCTGGTGGCCACTGCACACTCACATGGCCACGGGGTGGCACTCCAGCAGACCTCCGACCCCAGGGGATGGAGAGGGCCCAGGTATGACCTCGAGTGGGGAGCAGATCTGGGGCTGGGGCCCGAGCCATTTCTCTGCTCCTGGGGCAGGCACTGGCTCTGCCTGCCTGCCCATCATCCAGAGGCCAGTTAGACGGGTGTGTGGCACGCGGGGGTGGGGGAGATGAGGACTTCCCTCGCATCATAGGGCTTCTCAGCTGCAAGTGCCCTTTCTGATGGCCTCCCCTCTGCAGAGTGCACTGCAAAAGTTTGTGTGTCTTCCAGGAGCCCTCGAGGGTCAGTCCCTCAGGGGGAAACTGAGGCTCAGTGAGGTGCAGTGGCTTTGTGGCTTGGCCCCCAGGCCCCTTCCCATAGAAAGAGGAATTTTTCTGAAGGCTGGTTCTGCTTCAGAAGGTCTCTGGGTGAAGTGGGGGCAAGGAGAGGGCCTCCTGGCCTGGGAGGTGTGAGGCCCAGGCTCTGCACACCCTTGGGTGCATCTCTGCTCTCTCTGGCTCTCCACCTTCCCTCCTTCAGCTGTCCTCTGAGGGGTATCCCATCTCTCAGGTTCCACTCTACGGTGAAAGGAGAGGGAATCAGGAATGTCCCCAAAGGATGCACCGAAAAGTCACAGGCCCTCATGGTGGACGGGCCCCCAGGGGCCCTGTGGCCTTACCCCCATAGAGCTTAGGTGCCCCCTGGCCCCGATCTGTGCCTTGCCTGTGAGCTGGGGCTCGGCTGCCAGGGTGAGGCCTGAGGGAGGCGTCCCACGGGGGCCTGAACTACTGAGCTCTGGATGGCACAGTGGGCAGCCAGCTCTGTCCCCGCCCACAGGGCCCTGGGTGAGGGGCGAGGGGCTGCTTGGTGGAACTGGACACACACTTGCAGCCCCTGAGACAGGGCTGTTCAGTGGAGAGGCCCGGGCAGGACGCAGCCCTCTCTGCCTGGCACTCAGAGACTGGACATTTGGGCTGGACCCGGCAGGCTGAACAGGAGCCCCCCAGAGAAGGGGGGACAGCCAGGGTGGGCTTCGGGAGACCTGGGGGGCAGGCTGGGGCGGCCTCTCCCTAGGCACCCTTGTTAGCCCGCTTTGCCTCCCACTGCCACGGCATGAGTGTGTGCACCCCGCTTGCCTCGCTCGAAGCCAGCCTGTGACGCAGGTGAGATGGTACCCATTCACCGAGCAAGGAGACCCAGGCCCACGGCGGGCGGTGGCTTGCCAAGGCGGCAGCAGTGTTTTGTGGCCAATGAGAACTGGATCCCAGCAGGCCGGCCCCTTCCTCGTTGGTGCTGTTCTCCTGTCGTGTGTTCTCCTCCTGGCCCCCCTGCCCCGCCATGCTCACCATGGCCTCCAGCCCCTGACCCCGCCCTCAGCAGCAGTGGAGAGGACACCCTGGCGTCTCAGCTCTGCTACCTGCTGTGGCCACACACGGGGAGATACAGGCCCTGTCTACCCCCCAGGGCCCATATCTCTGCCTAGGGCAGCAGTTCAGGCCAGAAGGGCTAGGCACTTAAGGCCCACTCCATCCCACCCTGGAGCAGACCTCAGCCGTGACCGCGAGAGGCAGGTGGGTCAATACCCCAGCTCCTGTGACCTGAGCTCTTGGGGGACAATCCGCCCTGCTCGGTGCTAACACCCTGTTGTCTCCTTTCCTGCTCTGCTGACTTCCTCACGCCCCTCCTGGTGTCCTGGGATCCCCTCCCACCAAGACCACATGCACTCCTTTCCTGTCTAGGATGGGATCTGCGGTGGGGGATTCCTTACTGAATCTGTGGATTATTGGAAAATGGTTGGGGTAAGGATGGAAAGAGCCAGGACAGTCAGGGGACAGATGAAGGAGCTCTAACTTTTCCTAGAGAAGCCAGGGGTCCTGGAGAAGTTTGGGTTTAAAAAATGTCACTCTGCCTGTTCAGTGGGCTGGAGGGGCTGGGCCTGGAGCGAGATGAGGGACCCAGGGAAACCCCTCGGGGAGGCTTGGTTTCCGGCACGGGTGATTGGGTGCCTGTGCTGCCATTCACCGTGAGGGGACCTGCCTTCCCAGACCCGCTGCGGCCCAGGGAGGCCAGGGAGGTGCCATGGCGGGGCTGCTGGGGTGATACTGGAGCCTTACGGGAAAAGGCTGTCCTCCCTCATAAGAGAGGGTACGTGAGGAGAAACACCCTCTTGCCCCTTTTTCTCTTTCCTGCCTCTGAGCACTGTTTGAGGGTCTGGTGTTTGGAGCCAGGGCAGCCCTTTTGTAACAATGAGGTCAAGATCAAGAGACACCATCAGGGCCTGGCCCAGAGCTTTTGAACCAATGCCAGTAGCCCAGGACCTGAGGACTCCTTGTTATGCTGGAAAAACAAACCCCTCTTTGGTCAAGTCACCATTTACTGGGCCATCTCTCATGGGCAGCCAAAGGCATTCCTAAATACTACAGGATTTGGTACCAAGAGTGGTGTTAGAAATGACTTTACAGCATCCATCCAGCAGGAGCTGGGGCAGGGGATGTGGGTGGGCAGTGTTGGGAAACGCGGAGCTGAGCCCCGGAGGGTCACCCAGGTGGATGTGCCCACAGGCAGCTGGCACGCTGGCATGGAGCCCAGGAGAGCGGGCCCTGGAGATGGCTGTGGGTGGTGGCAGGACCGCTCAGGGAGGCGGGGAGAGGTGCAGGCCAGCGGGAGCACGCAGCTCCAGGGAAGACCTGCTTGTGGGGTGGGTGGAAGAGGAGGAAGAGCTGCCCAGTGACGGGGAAGCCCAGGAATAAGGGTAGTGGGTCCCGTCTGGGCAGTCCCTCGCTGTGAGCGGCAAGGGTTTACAGGGACCATCTCATTCCTCCCGGCCTCCCTGCAACCCAGTGACAAGTGGCGGTTATCATGCCTATTTACAGAGAAGAACACAGAGGCTCTGAGCAAGGGCCCAGGGCATGATGACATCTCCCCTGGGCAGCGGGAGGGCTGCAGGGAGGTGGTGGCACTGCTGCAGCGGCGGCAGGCCTGGCAGGAATGCACAGATCGCACAGGAGGGGTGGGGTGCAGGCCCAGGGACCAGCACAAGCACAGGCGAGGACAGGTCTGGCTGCCCTTCAGGATGGGTGTGGGGCGCAGGAGCTCCAGTGGGAGCTGGGGCCTCGTGGGCCAACCTGCAGAGCCTGGCATTTGCTGGGGACACGTGGAGGGAGGGGCGCGTGACAAGGCGAGCTGGACCCCCCCCCCCCCCCCCCCCCCCCAGCAGTGAGTGCTGAAGGTGTGGCTGCCCGGGAGGGGCTCCCGCGGCCTCCCCCAGGCCACGTGTCCCTCGAGGTGAGGCCAGACCACAGTTGGAGCCTTTGGCCTGTGGCCACCGAAAACAACTTGTCCTCATTGTCATTGAGTAACTGAGTTAGGCCCTTGGTCTGGGCCGTCTCAGGACAGCGGGCTGCCGTGGCCCAGGCGGGGTGGCCCAGGACCCCACGGCTTACTGGAGCAGGCCAAGCCGCCGTGGCTGTGAGCTGGACCCTGGTTCTGGAGCAGAGGCTCCCGGGCCAGCTGGGCCAGGAGGAGGCCTGCCTGTTCAGTGGGGATGGGGAACGTGGAGTGTGGCTGGCTGACTCAAATCAGCACCAATGCCAGGATGACCGCTTCTGCTGCTGGCTGGGCGGCAGCGGGGGCCTCCATCTCTGGAGGGTGGTGGCTGGTCCTGGAGGAGGGCCGTGGGAGAGCCTGGGGTGGGTCAGGATGGAGGCTGGGCATGGCAGACAGCCCGCTCGAACCCCACCCAGGAGCCTGAGGGGTGAGCTCGTGGGTGGGTCCTTCTCCACCCGCCCCATCTCCACTCTTGGAATGGGCGCCATGACCCTGACCCTGGGCTGCGTGGATGTTGAGAGAATTAAACGAGATTCATACAAAGCCTCAGGCCCGCAGATTTCGCAAACATTAAAATTGCAAAAATCAACTTTAGTTCCTGCCATAGTGTGCCAACTTTATATTTTGCCAAGTAAGAACATTGAAAACAAAAACACAATCACAGCTACTGTTACCATCACTTCACAAAAGAAGTGGAATTTGGACACAAAAAGGGTTGGAAGCGCCTCCTGAAAAGGGCAGGCCTGTCAGCAAACGCCCGGCCTCCTCCTTCTGTGCGTGCCCCTGTGGGGCCGGCGGGCAGCCCGGTGTGGGCTGGGCTCGGCGGGCGCCCTCTCGGGAGTCCATTCCGAGACACGAGGAGTCACACATGCGTGTACCTGGCGAACAAGGTCCGTCAGTGCTGTAGTGGCCCCTGGAGGCTCAGAGAGGTGGAGGCCTTTGCTTGGAGCTGCCCGGGCTGTGTGTGACGTAGCTGGGGTCCCCACACCGTCCGCTGGGTGGGGTTCCAGAGGCCCGTGATGGAGATGCAGGGTGAGAGCCCTTTTCCAGCAGCACCAAAGCTGTGTGTGGAGGTGGGGAGCAGGGTCTCCATTCCACAGACTCGGCTCCAGCCTCTGCTTACTGGAGAGAGGGCGTCCGTGTCCAGGGAGGGCGCCTGTGTCCCGGCTGGCTTGGAAGGATAGGCGGACATCGACGCCAGGTGTGGGGCTCCCGCTTGCTGGTACAGCACGGGGCTGCACACCCAGCAGCATCCCAGGCTCCTGGGATCTGCCTCCTTACCCTGGCCCTCCCTGGGAGCCAGGACCATTCTCCGCAGGGCCTCGGGGGCACAGGACTGCAGGGGAGGGACAGGGCAGCAGCCAGGCCTGGGTCTGGGTCCTGCCCGCTCGGTCCCCGCTCTGTCCCCCACGGGCCGCCCCACCCTGCACTTGCACTGTCCGTGCACCCCGGCAGACAGCCGCCCTCAGTACAGTCTTGCCCAGCTGGTGTGCGGTGGGCTCGAGCGCTCCCAGGGTCCCGGGCCCCCCTCCCTGCCGGCCCCTGATTCCAACTGCCCCCTGACGAGAATGCCTCTGGAAGCCCTGCTCCCTCCGCAAGGCCCCAGGAGCAGGAAGCCCTTCCGAAGCCCTCATCAGGGCGGGGAATGGCTCTGCAGCCCGCTTCTCCGAAACTGGTGGAGGAGCTGTCCCGCTCGCCACCACCCAGGAAGTTACTTTACACCTCCATGATTCAGGGGGAGAAAATCCAGCTGCCGGGTAGGGGGTGGCCTGGGGTGCAGGACAGCGCTGTCTCAGTGGCTGGCACTAGCTCTTATGACAAACTGGGGGTGGCATTTCTGGGTCAGGGAAGTGACCAGGCAGCAGGGGACCTCGGCTCCCAGGGGGTCTGACCGCGACTCCCCCAACTGCGCACATGTGTGCCTTCCCCAGATCTGCAGGCATGTCCCAGCCCCCACCAATCACTGGTGGGCCACAGGCCCTGGGTGTGTGTCCTGAGAGGTTGTGCCCTTGAAGGGGCTGTCCATAGACGGGGAAACAGGCTTTCTGGATTCTTCCATAGGTATTCTTGAGTGCCTGCCCTGTCCTGGGTATGAGGACTCCGAAGGTGGATCTGCCACAGCCACTGCCCTCGTGGGCTCTCGCTCTGGAGGGAGGGACAGAGCCAGACCCTCGGTGCCCCTAACCTGCTCCAGGTGGATGTGCAGCTCTGGTGCTGAGGCCTGCATCGGCTCTCTGCATAAGCTGTGTGTGCCCAGAGGACAGGATCTCATACAGGAAGGGCCAGGGAAGGAGGCAGAAGCCCATTTGGCCGGGAACGCCGGACAGAGGCTAGAGTCCCCTCATGAGGCCGCCCATTACCCTTGCTCCCCAGGCACCTACTCCAGCTGCCCTCCCATCAAGGGTTCTGGGGGTGGGAGGCAGAGAGGACCCTGCTCTTCCTGCCCTCCTCTGCCAGGCAGGCCTTCTAGTGCATTCTCTCACTCAGTTGTTCCTCCTTCCAGAAAGGAGACCAGGTAAGCTCACCTGCAGCTAGT
Organism: Phataginus tricuspis; assembly: GCA_029783875.1. NCBI lineage: Eukaryota > Metazoa > Chordata > Mammalia > Pholidota > Manidae > Phataginus > Phataginus tricuspis. Next base: position 3,723,841 of record JAQQAC010026072.1, read on the forward strand.
GACCCTCTTCAGCAGCTGGACACAGCACAGGCCTTTCCTGCTCATGTCACAGTCCATGTGTGTGTGCAGCAGGGATACAGGGCTCCAGACAGCCTTTCAGAGCCAGGGTCACAGGTTGGGCACCTTGGCCCCAACAGGTAGATTCTTGGGCCAGGAGATGTTTAGGGACAGGGCTTGGGAGCATTACGTGTGCAAAGGTGGGGAAGCAGCCACGGGCGGAGTTCAGTGATGCTGAGCTGTAATGAAGTCTCAACAAGGCCTCGGCCGACCCCGCAGGAAGCTCCGGGGCTGGGACAACCCTTCAGGGGGTCCCGAGCTTGCATGAGACTGGTGGGCCTGTCTACTCTCACACTGACGGGTTTTGGGGAGTGGACTGCCTCCCAGAAGAGGGCGTGACCTGGGGCGGCTCTCTGCAGCCTAGATGTCCCCAAAGAGGGCTGAGTGCTGAGGGAGTCCGCTGGGGACGTCAGGGCCTGCAGGGGCACCTGGGCAGCCTGCTGTGGTGCAAACGGGCCCTGGAGCTGCACAGGGCCGCTCCTCACACGGGTTCCAGGAGTCGTGCTCTCAGGATTCTGGTAGGCTTCTCTCCCCAACAGGGACTCAGAAGGGGAAGGTGAGTGGACAAACTGCAGTGGGCCCTACAGCTGGGCTTTGCACGGCTGCAGATGGCATTCGTCCCCTTCCTTGGCTCTCTATTTTGGATTCCCTTTGACCTCACACGCACTCCTGTCAGGCTGGTGGCTTCCCTGTGGGCTCACCCAGACCCTCATCCCTGAAATGTGTGAGCCGCAGGTCACCAGACCTTCCCAGGCATGGCTGTTGCACTTTCTCATATTACCATCAAAATTGGGTAAAAGTGTAGCTGAGAGGTGCCCAGTGGGGTCACCTGCATGCCACACAGACCTCTCCATATCTCCATGGTGACATGGCAGCCCTACAACCTCCTGGCGACAAGGGTCAGTCAGCCTGCCAGGTACGACGTCGCCTCTTACCTGCTGGTCCCTTGGCCCAGTATCAGCTGCAGCTTATAGTTTAATGAGTTTTACTGTGTCCCCTGGTGGAGGCTCTAACAGAGCGCTGAACTGCAGGGACAGGATGCACAAATTTCCCAAATGGGTCACTGGGAGTGATAGTAAATGTGGCCACTCCTGCTCCCCCCTCTTAGTTCTTGGACTCACATATTCTACCCAGTGGAGACACGAAATGATATAAAGGTCACTGACTGAGGGTGCACCACACCCTGAGGACAGCGCCCAGGCTTTGCAAGGTACTGCCTTGAGCATGCATTTCGGCTTTGCCTAGACAGGCCCTTCCATCTCTGTCAGGCTGGCACCTTGTGGGCGGCATGTCTGCGATACGAACAGCAGATCCATGGTCACAGGCCCACCCAGCACCCCCTTTTCTGTAAAGTGGGTCCTTGGTCTGATATGATACCAAGCGGGATCTCACATCAGTGGACTGAATGCTTTGTGAGCTCTCAGATGGTCGTGCCGACTGAGGCCCTGTGGAAATAAAAGGCAACCTGCTCCCATAATATTTCTCTGTTCCTGTCAATTGCCTCTTCTGGGATGGAAGAACCTCAGTGCAGTTAAGTTGCTTCTAAGAGACTGGCTGGTTTCCTCCAGGAGCAGCACCGCCCTGGGGACTCAGCATTGACCCCGCTGCTGGCCGGCTGGGCAGCGACGACATCAGCTAGACCAGCCTTGGGGAGGGGGCCGTGCGGCCAGGCCGCCTTCACCTCTGCCCTCATGGGCTCCCGGCATGATGGGCATGGCATGGCCACGGAGAGGCTGGCTAGTGTCACAGGGCCAAGCCCCTGGGGTTTTAGGGCCACTCCTCACGTGGGTGCTTTCTAGCGGGGGTCAGCGTGCAGTGTGAAAGCCTCCACACTGTGTGCACAGTCCGTCCACGTGCCTCCACCCAAACCTCCTTGGGTTTGATCTAATATTTCTACTTCCAGGCCCCTGACCATCTGACTAAGCCATCTTTCACTGCCCACGTATCCATCTATGCGCTGACTTTGGGCTGTGTCTCGTCTTACACAGGATGGGTGACTGCTTCAGGCCTCGCCCGTTTGGGAGATTCCCTCTCCCCACCTCTTGTCAAGGCCTTCTCAAGTGGCTTAGAGTAGCCACCATCTATTTTCAGTTTGCACTCATACACTGAGCTACGCATCTATGAACCAAGCTCAGACTTTCCTCCTGTTTCAGCCGATGGTAAAGATGGTAAAGATGTGGCTACAGGTATGAGCTGAGGGTGAGGCCTTGGTGGAAGTTACGAGGTCTGGTCCTGCTCGGCCTTAATCTCAGATCACCGCTTCCATTTCATGATGGACTACTGCTGGGCCTAAATCGCCTTCTGTCTGGGTGGGTCTGCTGGGAACCATTTCATGGTGGGTAATTGTGACTGGAGGGTCACCTGATGGTAGGGCTCTCTATCACCAGCGGGGTCCAGTGGCACTGCAGTAGCTGTTTATTGAAGGATTTCCAATTTTTTGTTGCGGATGACATGGGCCTGCTCCAGAAATTGAGGCATCTGTTTTGATATTCTCTTACTGGGGTTTGCCATAAAAGCTTGGCATCTTTTCCTACCATTACAACCTCTAAGACCACAGGGAATGACAGGTCGTGTGGTCCCCAGGGCAGAGCTGCACTCTAGCCTGCACCTGCTGCAGAGCCCTTTTCCACTCTGGGCACAACTCAGAGTTAGCAGCTTTTGGGTCACCTAGTATAGGGTCAGAGCAATATTCCCAGGTATAGAATATGCTGCCGCTGTAACTCAAAGAAGCCTGCCAGGCATTGTGTTTCCTTCTTCACAGTGGGGGTGGAGACAGGGGTGCAAGATGTAACTATTTGTCTTTTGCTCTTGAAGGGATGTCCTGGCATGTCCTAGGTGGTCACTGCATCCCTAATATTTTTCCTGGTGTAGGAGGCCTTTGAATATCCATAGGGTTTCTCTCTCACCCTCTGGAGATAAGCCTCTAATGTATTCATGCAGTTCGTTTGCAGAGTATCATTGTGATAGTGGGGCATCGTGGTGTTCCATGGAATGTCCAGCCAGTGATACGACAGAGACTCCAGGCTACAATGTGACAAAGATGGCATCATGCAGCCCTGGGGTGGACGAACATTGCCGTCCCTTCCAGGTCAATGCGAACCGTTTTGGATCCCCTTTCTTACAGGGATGAAGAGAATGCAGTGGCCCTACACCGCGTCCCCAAGGCCACGGCAATCTGGGCTAACGAGCATGGACCCTTGCACAGTGGCTGCGACGGGGCAACTCCTTTGCTGAATGTGTAGTGATCCGCCGCCATCATCTAAGATCCCTCAGATGTTCCTGGGGTCAGACAGGCAAATTAAACGGAGATGCATCAGGGGCCACCAATCCTGCCTCCTCCGGGCCTCTGACAGTGGCATCCCTGTGTGCCATCCCCCACGAGTGGTAGCGCACTTGGTTTACATTCTTGGCGCAGGTCGGGGAGATAGTTGCAGACCAGGCCGAGGCTGGGCTTGTACCAACTACCAAGTACGTCTACTTGAATTACTCATTACTCAGGGAAATAGCCACTGGGTGCACCCACAGACCCAGGCTGCCACACCTGGGCCAGGAATCCATTTATTACCTGGCCCCCATTGGCATCCTTCTCATGGATTCATTCAGTCTCTAGAGTGTCAGCTCAAACCCTGTGTCCAATAGCCTTCGACCTGTCTGAGTATTCTCCTTTCCCAGTGAGGACGCTCAATGAGCAGCCTTACATGCCTGTGGGGGACGAACCACACGTCGTTACCATGCATATGCGCGGTGGGTCCTTCCTCCTGGAGATGACCCACCTTCTGACAAGAGATTCCTGGTCTGAATACTGGTTCTGGAGTGGAAACTGGGCAAGGAATTGTCACTTTTATTGGGGAAACTGCCTTCAGCATCCTGATCACCCATTCTTGATTTCTTTTTATTGTACAGAATGCACTTTACCCTCTTGGGTAGCCCAGCTATTTTGCCCTATGTTCTATTAATGAGGTTAATCATTTCCAAAGCCTCCTGCTAGAACCATCTAACGGAACAACAGATTCTTCCCAGAAGAGGGGTGGATAAGGAGACACACCGGGATGGGCTTTCTGCCTGTCCCTGAGCACAATATCTGGCGGCCAGAAGGCAAAGAACGGCCCACCAGGCAGAGGGAACAGCATATGCAAAGGCCCAGAGGTAGGGAGATCATGGCGAGTCTGAACTGTGGGACTTGAGAAAAGGCCTGGTAGGGAGGGCTGGGAACATAGCGCTGTGGATCCAGAAAGGACATTCCCAGTCCCCTACCTACTCCAAATAGTTTTCCTCCCTTAATACTGCCCTGTGCCTGGCAGCCAACAGGGTAAACTTTTTAATACATAAATCCAGGCTGTGTTACCACCTGCGTAAAGTCCTCCATGGCTCCCCACTGCTCTCTAAATAAAGCCCACACTCCTTCACGTGGCACGGATGTTCCTTCTGGCCTGACCTCCGCACCCAAGCAACCACCTTTCCCAGAGCTGCCTCCATTCTCCTGTCCTCACTCAGGTGTGTTCTGGGCACCTTACACCTCTGCTCCCACCCCTGCCACACCCTTCCCCCAATTGTTTTCTGGTTAATTCCTATTCAGTCCTTAGAGCTGCCTCCTCCAGGAAGCCTTCCCTGACCCCTCTCCTCCCCTAAGGCTCCCACACTGCACAGTCATCTGTTATCCTGCAGGAGTGCTGCTGTCTCTGGTCAGAACCGTGGCCTACTCTGGGCGGAGGCTCTCAAGCAAGGTTGGGGGCTGTGCTGGATTCCTCTCTGAGCCCCAGCCTCCAACCCACTGCAGTGCCGGGCTGTGCAGCCTGCAGCCTGAATGAGAGGCAAGTGAGGAGAATTGATGCCCTTAAGCTCTGAAAGACATTTTCCCAAGCAGCTGGCGCGGCCCCCACCGGCTCCGGAGGATTTTCCAATCTGCTCCAGAAAGGCCCAGCTCTGAGTGTACTGGGATCATCTGGGGACACGGTGAGGCCTGCTGCCCTGGCCCTGGCCGTGAGCAGAGCACGTCTGACGGCCCTTCCTCCTGCTTTTCCCTTTAATGATTGGCAACAGTGTGATGGGAGTGGAGGAGAGGTGGGCCTCCCAGAATCCTCCTCTCCTTGGCAGCCTCTGGCCGTGTCCAAGACCTTGCTCCAGAGTATACAGCATCCTTGCACAGTGTGGAAGGGAGCCCTGGCCCGTGTTACTCAGCACTCCAACGACCTGCAGTGGTGATGATGGGAACAGGGTGATTGGACCTCAGAGGGTGGGTCCCAGGGGAGCCTGGGCTGCCCACCCGGCCACTCATGTGTTATGGGGTTGGAGAAGCTCGTTGTTGGCTGCTGGCAGCTGAGGGGCTCCTTCTGGTCCAGGAGCTGAGGGGGAAGGCAAGGGATGGCAGGGGGAGGGGTGGGTGTAGGCAGAGGGGAGAAGGGCCTGCCCGGGTCAGCTGCGGGCACAGCCTGTGCCGACGTGATGGGCATCTCCTGGGATTTCCAGAGACCAGGCGGAAACCCTTTGCAAAAGGGGCTCTCTCCTTGCTCCTCCTGGCACTGGCTGGGATCTTCTGGGAGTTGTTTTGCTCATGGTAATTGGTGAGAAGTTTGCTTCTAAAAGTCTGCCCAGAACCCCAAAGTGGAAGCAGGCAGAGGGCCAGCAGGAGTAGAGAATGTTCTTTTCAAACACATTTTTATAGAAGTATGTTTGGGTCTGCTCTTTGGACCCTGCGAGCTTAGAATTTGAAGTGATTTAAACAGGGGTGGGTGGGGGCTCCATGGGCTTAGGGAGGCCCTGGAGGGCAGAGGGGTGTCCCTGCCCTGGAGAGCCAGGTGTCCCGGGGCAAATGACCTCATGCTAACCACAGGCACCTCTTATCTGTGCGGGAGAGCTGGCCCCTTGGGGTGCCACTGGCTTGGCATGCGGCCTGGTGCAGAGAGTAGAGTGGGCGGGGGCTGCCTGGCCTCCATTATGGTCAGTCAGAATTCAGGGCTCTTTGCCAAGTGCTCAGCCAGTGTAGGAAGGCATGTGTTTGCCCAGCTCAGTCCCAGCTCTGACCCCGAACTCAGCTGGTTTCCTCTCTGCGAGGATGACGGTCCCCCAGCCAAGTTGCCGTGTCCATGGAGTGAACCGGAGACCATGCAGAGGAGGAGAGAAACAATGCCTCCAGTACCCCTTCTGCACGGTGAGGCCGTATTACTGGGGGAAGAAAGGGTTTCCTGAGCATGGGGCCACGAGACCGGCCACTCACCTCTTCCATGCTGGGTGACGGCGTCAAGCCTCTTGCTGGGCCTGTTTCCTCATCTGTCAAGAGTGGGGAGGTTGGACTGGTGGTTCTTTAGAGTTCCATCTTGCTCTAGAATTTTGTCATGTGCCTCTCTCCACCTTGGTTTCCCACCTGTAAGAGGAGCTACTTTAGGGAGCAGCTTCAGAAAAGGAAGTGTGAGGTTTTATTTGCGGATCCTGGTAGCTCGGAGAGAACCAAATTTAAAAATGGTGAAAAATGGGCGGGATGGTGTGTTTCCAGCCTCCCCCTGGGGACGAGGGTGGCCTCCGTGCAGAGCTGTTTACCCACCACCCCTGCAGGCAGTGTCTGTGTGCACGCCTTGAGCACCTCTCCCGGGGAGAGCTCGGGGAAGCTGGGTGTCCCCAGGGTGCGCGTGGCACGGACGGGCACACTCACAGGCTCTTCCTTTGCTCAAGGTTGGCAAGGGTCCCTGAAGCTCAGGGCCTGGGAGAAATTCCAGAGCCTGGCAGGAATATATTACAACACTTGCGGGGCCTGGTGAGAGGGGAAGGGGGGACCCACCTGTGTCACCTGAGGCCACAGACTGAATGTGTGGCCGGCCCGGGTCCCACCTCAATTTCAGAAGTGTGGTGGGCCCTGTGGAGCCCAAGACCCAGAGAAGCGTGTGGGTGGGCCTGTTACATTATTGTGCATTTGGCTTCATGGGTGTTAGGAAAAAGTTACCTGTCAAATCTGTGATTTCACTGAGCTTATTGCCTAGAAGAAAAGCAAGGTTTAAAGACTGAGACTGGTGAAGATTAAATTTAAGAAACATATTGGGTAAAAACGGTCTAAATTAAGGATGATGAAAGAGCCAGGCCTTGGAACAAACAGCCTGTATAGGGTGCCTGGGTCAGCCTATCCGCCCTCCACATCCTGGGCTCCGCGAGCGCTGGGCGAGCCTGGTAGCTCCCGTCTCAAAGCCCTCTCTCAGGGCCCGGCCTCCACCGGCGCCCCGCACACCCATGCTGTCTCAGGAAAGACGTCTGCAAAGAATGTCCCTCCACGTCGGCGCCTCCCAAGTCCTCGGCCATCTGACCGACACCCCCTCCGCCCCCACAGCCGCCCTCGGAGTGGCCCCTTAGGAGTGGTCCGCCCACACTCACCTGGCTTCTGCAACCCCCACCCATGCCCCCCGGGATCCTCTGAGGACCCCCTTCACCAGCCTTGGGGCGTTGTGTCCCTACACGTGCTTCTGGTCATTCTCCTTATTCTCCTCTTCACTGACCTCTTCTCCTGCCTCGGCATTTACCACTAAACAGAAGCTGATAATCCCACGCTCACCCGCCAAGCCATCTTCTGAAATCCAGACCCGCATGTCCATCTGCCCCCAGGGCATCCACCCTGGGCCCGGCAGGCATCTCAGATTCCTGCCTGGGCCGAGCCCCGGATCAGACGGGCCTGCGGGGCCGCCTCTTCCTCAGCTGGCTCTGTCATGGCCTAAACGCCACCAGCCCTGCTCCAGCCCCTCTCCGTGTTCGCTGTGTCCTCCCTCCTCTCAAGCGCCTCGGTCTGTCTGCATCTCTCCGTCTTTCCACCTCCACCCTGCTCTGAGCACTGCCCTTGCCCACACCTCAGAGGCCAAACTGCCCGCTTCAGTCCACGTGGACATGGCAGCCGCAGGATGACTGAAAGACACAAGGGCTCAAACCACTGCCCTGCTTAGAGCCCTCCTCTCTGCCAGCCCGCCTGCCCCCTGGGGTAAGACCCAGGCCCCTTGACGTCCCTAAGGCTCCTGGTACAGAACCAGGGAAGCAGCTGCAAGAACGCACTTCTGCGGCCAGAGGCTTATTTTAGGGTGGCTATTAATTTCCTTAATGACTGTGTGCACACAGGCCAGGCCCCCACGGCTCCTTCTGCCTTGTGGCTCTGCTGTCCTCATGGGTCTAAAGTGGCTGTCTGAGCTCCTGACATCACAGTGGGGAGGGAAGGATGGGGTGGTCACACGTGGCCACCAAGGAGGCTATGAAATACTGGTTTTGGATGGGCATGCCGACTCTTCTATTACTACAGAAGGAGAGGAAAGATCGGGAAGACAATCAGGATTCCTCCCAGGAAAGCATGGTTTGCCCCAACCCTAGTGACCTCTCTCAGCCTCAGAGTCCATCTGTAAAGCTTACTGTTTCACAAAGAAGGAAGAGCTTCTTTGGGACAGCGTCTCTGCGAGGCGGCTGTGAGGACCCAGTGGGGTGGTGAGTGCTGAGCGCTGGGGCATCATCAGGTTCCTGCCCAACACTGCCTTTCTCCTTCCTGGCCCTGGCCCAGCACCAGCACCTCCGATTTGCCATCTCTGGATTGTGAACTCTGGATATGGCTTTTGAGTCAGCACTTAGTAGGGCCAAATAAAGGTGGCCTTGCGACGTCTGCCTCGCTGCCTCTTCCGCGCCTGTGGGGCCTCAGGAGATGCGGCTGGCGGGGTGGGCACAGTCGGGGCGGCAAACTGAGCCTGTCAACTCCAGAAGCTTCTGGCAGTTGAAGCGACTAGATGACTTTGAGAAGTGTCTGCGTGTTTTTCCCCAAGTGCAGTTATTTTTGCCGCTGTGAAATGTTCTGAAATCTGACAGTTTTGTTTTGAGTCTTAGCCCGATGTGAAGAGGGAAAGGAACACTGCCTCCCAGTTCCGCGGCGCCCTCCCCGCAGGGTCTCCTGAGGACACCCGGATCCTGGCAGAGGTGGCCAAGAAGGAGCCGGGCGGCCAAGGTCTCCTGGGGGTGAGCACACAGTGGGTCAGGCCTAGGAGCCCCCAGACCCACTCCAGGCATGAGACCCAAGGGCTGATTTGGCCAATGTAAAACACCTACTGTGTGCCATTTGTTGAGTACCTACTATGCTCAGTGGTTGGACATAGACTATGCACCTACCGTGTACTAGTCCGCCATGCGCCAAATGTTTGCCAAACCCCTACCATGTGGCACGGAGCCCAGCATGGGAGGCTCAGCACAGAAGTGACAAGGTCACCTTGCCATGCTCGTGGTGAGGAGGCCGCTGAAGGGGTGCTGGCCCCGGAGGAGGGGGAGAAGACTCGCGGTGGTCCCTGCTCTTCTGAAGGCCTGGCCCTGGAGGGGATCCTGCCGTGGTGCCATGAGGGCGGGAGTCTGCCTGCAGTCGCCCTGGCCTTGTTCCTGCCCCCACCCCCATCCGGCGCATCCTTCTCCTCCCAGGGTCCCGGCTCTCCACGGCTGGGCCAGAGACCTCTCTGCTCCCCACTGAAGTATGTAAGCCCTCCCTCCAGCTGGCCCCACTCAGCCATGGGCGCCGGGAGCCCCACCGCAGTGGCGCCCGGGCCCTGCTCGTGTGGTTGTCACCTGTGGGGCCCTCCAGGCATCTCGCCCGGTGTCCCACCCTCATGAGCTTTTCTCGCACCCATACCGCGGCCTGGGCTCTGCCTGGGACCCCATCCCGGGCGCTGCCCTCGGCCCTGCGGCTCCTGGGAGGGGCACAGGCTGCCTCCTGATTTGGTGGGGGTAGGCCCGGGATTCTGGGCACGTGGATTGGCCCGCAGCAGATGCCATCACCGGGGGCTGGCCGAGCGCCAGTTGAGGCACCAGGAGCTTTGCGTGCATCCCTGTGTAGAAGCCCAGCAACCCCCTGGGCGGCAGCAGTGATCGTGATCTCCAGTCTCACAGGTGGCAACGTGGAGGCCCTGATGAATAAATGGCCCAAGGACACCTGCACGGAGCACAGTATTTCCTGAAAAAGCAGATCATCTACTTAACCCCCAATGATCGCTGGGGGAATTGAGCTGTAGCAACAGTAATTGCATACACGTGTGAACGTGGCTTCGTGTTTACACAGCACTTCTCTAGATTGCTATGGAGACGATGGGCATAGGGAGTAACTGAGAAGCACTCTGCCATATATTCCTGGTTAAAAAGACAAAAACAAAACATGGCGAGGTCCGCTCCTGCCTCCCCACCTGCGCTTTGGGACCTGTGTGCAGAGACACTGTTGCAGCATCAGTGGGTTACCGGGTGGGCAGCTGTGACAAAGACCCCCACATCACCATGCGCAAAATGAGGTGCTTCTTTTCTTTCATTCAGCGCAAGCCACACGGGGCTGGTGTAGCCCTTCCCTGGTGTCCAGGGTGCAACTGCTTCTATCACAGGCCTGCTGCCTTCAGGCACCGTACACTCTGTAGCTCAAGGAGGCCACACCTAACATCAAATCCACAGTGCAGCCCGGGAAAGAGGAGAAGAGAGCAGAGCGTGTGGCCCTTTCCCAGGAAGCTGCATGTGTCCCTTTGGCTCACATCCCATCAGCTGGAAGTTGGTCACATTGCCACGTCTAGCAGCAAGGGAGGTGGGGAGTGTCGTCTTTGGTGGGTGGCTCTGTCCCTGGCTTAGACTTCAAGAGCTCTGTGATTAAGGAAAGAAGGGGCAGATGGACACTGGGGGACGGCAAACAGTCTGCACCACCATCCACCTCTCGGGCCAGCGCATCTCCAGGCACACTCTCCCCGCTGCACTCTGAAAGCACTGACGCTCTGCGGTGGCACACAGCCCTCAAGCCCCTTCCAGGCGCTGGGCCCTGCCACGCCCAGGGTCTCTGGGGGCTGTGCGTCAAGGCCAGACTCCAGATGAACAGGGAACCTATAAACTATAAAAGGAAAAGGCACGTGTCCGCAGCACCCTTCGTAGATGAGGGCTGTGCGGGAACAGTCCCTCGGGATGGAGAAGGAGGAGAAACCCGGCAGTTCCTGGTCTACGAGGGTGACCGACCCCGGCTGGGCAGGGTGAGCTGCTGGCCCGGGGGGCAGCCCTGCCTCTGCTCCCTGGGAGAAGCACCTTGCCCACTGTCCCCCACAGCCTGCCGGGTCCTCTGGGACCACCTGTTTGCCACCTTGTCCCTCAGCCCACACCCGAACTGGGCAGTGCTGTGTGCGCCCCTTCTGGCGGCCACTCAGCTTTCATAACACGTTCTGGCTATGCCCACATTTCTGGGGTGTCCAGGGATTTCTTTAAGGGGCATGTCAAAAAACAACACACTTTTGAAAGCCAGGCTTGTAGTTAATTTGGAAATACAATTCCCTCTAAAATGTAGGGGGTTTCTGGTCTGTTTGCATCTGATCAGTACCATGCCACATATAACCCCTCCTAAATCTTGTCCAGACCTGGCTTTTTATTCTTATTAAGCTGGTCTTTTCTCTTCAGGCCTCTCTTCTGGGCTCATCTTCCTCCTGCTCATTGAAGAGCTACCGACATGATGTTACCTGAACGGAGGGGCCTGGGCAGGGGACAGCATTTCGTGGTGCTGGGCTGGCTCCCCTGGACCCGCCGAGAACTAACTTTTCTTGGGTGGGGCATGGAAAGGCCAACCTCATATCTTCCACTGAGAGTGTATCTGCAAAGCTGTCTCTGTAACTCTCCCATACCTCTTCCTGTGGTGGTTCGCAGCAGCTGACGCACACCTATATTGTTTCAGACCAGTTCTGAAGTTCCAGGGTGTGGTCGGCTTTTCAGGCAGCACAGAGAATGTTTTTATGACAGGCTCTTCACAGGACAAGGGTCAGCCGCTTTTTTGCTTATGAAATCTGCATCCTGGACTACAGAGGCCAGACCATGGGGGCTTGGCTATGGGAACAAAACCTCCCCCTTCTGTGTACCCAAATCTATAATGGTTAGTATACGGGCTTGGCTGGTAGAACAAAGATCCCCCCCAGAGACTGGCCTGCATATTGTGGAAGTTTATTTTTTTCTCACTTTACAGTCCAAACACAAGTGGTTCGGGATGACATGATAACAGAAGCTCGGATGCTGAGGAGCCTGTCGTTTTGCTGTCCTCAGCAAGAAACTGTGCTCACAGCCTAAGAGGGCTGCTGTGGCTCCCTCCATCCCATCTGCATTCCAGCCAGCACCAATCACAGAAAAGGAAGCAGAAGACACACTCCACCCCTTCTTCTTAGGCCCAGGGCCTGGAACATGCACACGCCAGTCTGTTCCTGTCCCGTGGTAAGGCAGGATCAGAGGCTCTGGATGGCCCAGTAGCTCACATGAGCATGTTTGTGTGTGTGTGAGCTGTTGTATTGCCAGCTCTGTGTGCCTCTTCATCCAGTCCTCTTTCCTCAGGCAGCACATGGGGTAGGAGCAGGGCCAGGGAGAGAAGTGAGACCCTCCTTCCAACCTGAAAGCCCTACATGGTGGTTTGGTTGGAGGCCACCGTCTCAGCAGCTGTGGGTGGCAGCTCATGGGCCAGCGCTCACTAGTGTGCACTGTGGTCCTGGCAGGACCCCCGAGCCCCTACTTCCCGCCCTGCCGCACTCTGATGTTTCCTGCTCTGTGTGCCTCAGCCCTCTCCCCAGTAACACGGGCTGATACGTTCCTGTGGTGGCTCTGCAAGGCACTTTGGGGAGGCAGACAAGATCCTGGCAGTGAACAGACTGAGCTGGACTGTGTCAGGCACTGGGAGCTGGGTTGGACTGAACAGGGCTCCCCAAGGGACTTTGCAGAGGGGGTTAAGATAAGGATGTTGAGGTGGGCGGTGATCCTGGCTGATCAGGGTGGGCCCAATATCACCTCAGGGTACTTACACGGGAAAGGAGGAAACAGAGTCAGAGAAAGGGAGGTGTGGTGATGGAAGCAGGGGTCACAGCGATGTACTTTGAAGATGGAGGTGGGCCCTGAGCCAAGGAGAGCGGGAACCTCTAGAAGCCGGGAAGAGGGAGACGGACACCCCCCAGCGCCTCTGGAAGGAGCACAGCCCTGCTGACACCTTGACTTCAGCCCAGGGAGGCCCGGGTCGGGCTCCTGGCCCCCAGAGCCGCAAAGTCATAAATTTGTGTTATTTAAGCCATGAGGTGTGTGGCGATTTGTTATAGCAGCAATGGAGTCTCACACACGGGGGCTGGGATGTCTGGGCCGAGTGGGATCGCAACTGGCTGAGGTGGGGACCGAGTGAGGGCTGTGGGTCGGAGGGGAACCTGTGAGGAGAGGTCCAGAAGGAGAGAGCAGGCTCTCGGCCGGGTGCCGAGCTGCACTTGGGCCCCAGGGAGGGGCTTAGGGGAGGCTGGGAGCCTGTTGGGGGGTTATGCTTAATTTGGAGGAAGAAAGACCCCACAGGGGGTTGGTGCTCAGGCCTGTGGTGGTTCCTCTGGGCCAGGACATAACTGGGGTGTCGGAAGGCATGGGGGGAACACAGCCTGACTTATCCTGAGTGTTCGTGGCCACAGCAAAGTTCTGGAAACTGGTGCTTGTCAAGCTGTACCAGTGCGTGCAAGACTGTGGGACGAAACTTGGGTCTGCAAGCGCAGGGCTCTAAGCAGCAAGGGGAAGCCAGAGCAAAGACATGAAACTTTGATTGAAAGATGCTTTCAGAGATGGGCTCCAAGCCCCCTTCCTGTGCCCTCTGGGTTCTTTTTTTAGGAGGGGGAGTCGAAGGTGCAAAACCCTTGGAAAACCAGCCTGCGAGCAGTCAGTGGGAATTTTAAAGGGTGGGTCAGCCAAGATGCACAATGAGAAGAAATGTGTGACTGTGAAAGAGACACATTCAAAAATCGCCTGTTTTTCGTCTTCAGTGTTCCCGGAAACATGCCCATGAGCGGGGGTGGGAGGCCCAGAGGAGTCCGGCAAAGGCCTCTTCAGAAGAGTATTTCTGCGCTCTGCGAAGATGCCACCCTGGAAAGCCACGTGTAGACACGTGCATCCAGTTGCCCCACGGACACTTTCAGATCCTGCAGGGAAGAGGGAAAAACACTCTGAATATTGCCAGAATGGTATTTGAATAAACAGTGTGGACAGCTGCTCCTCTCTGCCGGAGCCAAGAAATTCTGCTGTTGTCCATGAAGAAAGCGAGTTTGATGAGGGACCCATTAATGAGGAGCTGAGCTGCCCTGCAGCACGGGGCGTCCCTGCCAGAGGTCTCTGAACTCCACCTTGCCCATTTTCCTCTCGGCTGACCGCTCTCTGAATCTGAGGTTGCTTACACCCTCTTTTAACCGAAGTGCTAATTGTCTGTGAAGGTGGGAAGCAGTCCCCCTCGGGCCTGCAGCCTGACTTGTATCTGAGGTGAGGATGGGTGAGCCCAGAGGCCCTGAAACCCCTGCCTGTGTGGAGGATGGCGGGGAGAGTCCCCCGAGGCCAGGTGAGCCCAGGCTGAAGCCCGGGGGCTGAGGGTTGCTGACCAGGGGCAGAGCTGCACAAAGACAGAGGTCAGCCTGCTCCCCCTGGAGTGACCTACAGCGTAAGAGCCTGTCTCTCCATTGGCAAAACGCCTAGGGATTAATTAGTTTAATTGGTCCCTGCTTTAGTCCAAAGAGTCAGTGTCAAAGAGAAAAGTAAAAGATACTTTCCCATTTGGGGAGACAAAAACTGCCCCTGCTAAGGGTGGAGGGTGGCAATAGCAACGAAAGCTCCTGGGGGAGCTGACCTGAATGGCCTGGGAAGGCCCTGGACTCTGGCAAAGCCCCGGTCGCATACCAAGCAGCGATGTGGGGCCCTCTGGGAAAGGGCGGCCGTCACGGCACAGGCCGGGGAACACGCCCTGGCCACTGTGCCCCGCCAGCCCAGCAGAGGCGTCTGGGGCTAATCGATCCTCTTTATCAGAGGTTTCTGGCCCTGCCACGAGCACCCCTGACCTCATTTGAGGGAGGAAACAGACCCCGAAAGGAGAGAGGAGCGGGGTGGAGGGGTGGGCGGGAGCATGGCTGCCTATCTGCATGAACTGTCGTGGGGCCGGGGAGCCTGCCTGGGGGGGACATGGGCTTGAACCAGGTCCGCGGCTGTCGTTAAGGGGCCCGAGGACGGGTCTGGTGGGTGGGGGCACGGTCAGGCAGGGGCCCGAGCCCAAAGCCGAAGTTGTCACCGGCTGTGTGACCTTGGGGAAGTCGCCTGGACACTCCGGGCTTGCGCCCCGTCCTTCAGATGTGAACCTTCTGCACTCTTCTCTCCAAGACCGCCACTTGCACTGTTGTGATGACAGGCACGGGAGCTCTTTGTCACATCGGCCAAGGTGCTTGAGTGTGAGGGTGGCCTGCAGTCCTGGACGAGCTGGGACTAGTGAATGAGCCCGGGGAAGGCTCAGGGGTCCCTGAGGCCGCTTCCGACTTCAGGACGGTGGACGACAAAAGGGTTAGAAATGTGTTTGCGGAACAAAACATCATTACTTTAAAAATCAAGCTGGGTCTTTTCTGTTCATATTCCACCCAGGGCGAGGTGGGACATATTTATCTTTGCTGTTTCACAGGTGGACTTTGGGTTGGAGGACCGAAGGGGCCTCACATTTCCAGGAGCGGAGGTGGAATGCATCACGGCCAAACCAGGTGAGGAGAGCGACGTAGGCGCATTGGGTCCCATCTCAATGATCCAGACAAATCACGTTTTACTACCATATTAAAAAAACCAAAGTAATGCAAAAAGCTTATGATGAACAAAATATCAAAATTTTAAATAGAGACGGGGTCAGTCTCAGTGGTTTTTCTCTTTGTCTCAGATTCCAGTATGGCTTGTCCTAGCCTGGATTTTGTCTTTATTTAAAATTTTGATTCTTTTTTCATCATGGATTTTTCACATTAGTTTTTTCACATGTACTTTTAAGTGGTGGTAAAATATACATGACATAACATTTCCATCTTAGCCATTTGTAGGCATACAATTTGGTGGATTCGCACTGTGCTGCGGCCACCCTCACCATCCATACCCAGAATGTCTTCATCTTTCCAAACGGAAACTCTGTCCACATTGAACACTAAGTCCCCGTTGCCTATCCAGCCCCGCCACCCCTATCCTTTCCATCTCTGTGAATTTCACTCTTAGTCCCTCATGTAGGTGGAATCATACAATGTGTTCTTTGGTGATCAGCTTATCTCAGGTAGCATTACGTGCTCCATGTTCATCCATGCTATAGCCGGTGTCAGAACTACCTCACTTTATATAACCGAAGAGCATTCCCTTGCCTGGATAAACCACATCTTGTTCATCTATTCATATTCTCAGTGTTTGGGTTTGTTTACACCTTTTGGCTACTGTGAATAATGCTGCCATGAACACTGGCACCCAAGTTTTTTCTGAGTCCCTGACTGACTTCAGTTCTTTTGGGTGTGTACACAGAAGTGGAATTCCTGGATTTTATGGTCATTCTGTGGTTAGCTGCTTGAGGGACTGTCAAACTGTTTTCCAAAGCAGCTGCATCACTTTGCATTCCCACCAGCTGTGCAAAGCGTTCCAGTTCCTCCACAGCCTCACCAACACTTGCTACTTTCCATGAAAATTAAAAAAAAATTCTTGCTCTCCCAGTGGGTGTGGAGTGGTATCTCACTGTGGCTTTGATTTTCATTTCTCTAAGAACTAATGATGCAGGATACCTTTTCAGGTACTCGCCGGCCACTTTGGTAACTTCCGTGCAGAAATGTCTATTCCAGTCCTTTTTTGAATTGGGTTGTTGACTTTTTGTTGTTGAGTTGTAGTTGCATTGCTTTTGACTTTAAAAAATATTGCATTAAACGTGGCTTATCTTCATTGCTGAGTTTTTTGGTGCCTTCTTAAAGTTCGCGCTGAGGTGAGGGCCTTCATTTGCCTCATCCTGGTTCTAGCCCTGTTCTCCTGGGGACGAAAAGTCCGGGATGAACTCCTTCGAGGGGAGGGTGAGCCACACACAGGGGGAAGCAGGTGTGGGCTGTGGGGCCCGGTGGAAAGGGTGAGGTGGAGGCTGAGGAAGGCCTGACCTTGAGGGCTCATGGCTGTGAGGTAGCAGCCTCCCTCCTTCAACCTTCAGTAGAGACTGCTCAGACTTGGGCCGTCCAGAGTGGTTTCTTACGGAAATGAAGGAGAAGGGATGGAGTGCCACGTTTGGGCAGCACCTAGGGGAGATAAAGGACCGGTTGCAACTGTGGTGCTGAGGATGGGGACACCGAGGTGACCAGGAGAAGTCAAGTCAGCGATGTGAGCTCCTCAAGGTGGCACTCGGATGTGTACCAAGGTGATCTAGATCCCCACAGGGAGGGATACCCCAGAGACCATGCAGACTCAACTTCCCGCCCCACAACCGCCCTCTGGCCCCAGCGGGGCTTTCCTGGGTCTGTGTGGCCCTGCTGTGTCCACAATATCCAGGCCAGACAGGCCTGCTCTGGAGGCCCCTTCCCCAAGCCGGAACAGCATCTCTTCTCCAAAGAGCTTGTTCTCCTTTTTGCGTCCAGGGTGGCGGGTGGTGTATGCGTCACCAAGCCACGCCCGGGCGCAGCGGCCGAGCCATCCCAACTCTCCAAGGAACTGAAAAGGCCTCCCAGAGTCTCACCAGACTCCACCCCACACCACGGCACCGCTAACCCAGCTTTAACCAGTTTGCTCAGGCTCCTGGACAGCATTCCAAGCAGTGTGGTTATCCAGGGCATGAACAGTACACCAGGTGGCCCTTATTCTTGAAGATAGAAGTGCTCTTTCCAGGAGGCCCAGCTGAAATACCACATCCGAATTTGTTGAGACTATAAATCTACAAACCCAAGAAGTTCAGTGAATTCTGGGTAGGAAAAATACAAAGAAAACCATACTAAGAAACATAATAATAAATGTTATGAAGCCAGGGTTAAAGAGAAAATCCTAAAAGGAGCCAGAGGTGGATGACACATATGGAGGAACAATATTGAAATGACAGTAGTATTCTTTTTGGAAACAGTGCAAGCCAGAAGTCAATAGGGGAAACACTACAACAGTGAAAGAAAGGAACTTTTTTTTTCTTGATCATCAACAATATTTATTAAGAGTTTCTTTTTTTTTTTTTTGCTGGAAGGCTTAATTTGCATTTATAAAGAGCTTTTTTAAAAATTAAAGTGTCATTGATACACAATCTCATGAAGGCTTCACACGAGCAACATTGTGGTTACAACATTCACCCATATTATCAAGTCCCCCCCACGTACCCCATTACAGTCACTGTCCATCAGCGTAGTGAGATGCTGTAGAGTCATTACTTGTCTTCTCTGCTGTACTGTCTTCCCCATGACCTGCCCAAATTATGTGTGCTAATCATAGTGTCCCTTAATCCCCTTCTCCCTCCCTCCCTACCCACCAAGAAAGGAACTTCTAATCTAGAATTCTATACCTTTCAAAAACGAAAACAAAATAGTTTTGCAGAAACCAGCAGACTGGCAAAACAACAAATGATAAAGGGAATTCTTCAAGCGGAAAGAAAATGATGTTATCTACAAAAATTGGGTCTACAAAAAGTAGTGGAGAGCATTGAAATGGCAAATATATAGACAAATTTAAAGCATTTTAAAGCAAACAAAAGCCCTTTTAAGAGTGGTTATTTGCAATGATATTTGTGGCATTCTGGTGATTCAAAAATATCACTAAAAAATAAAAGCTTGATGAAATCTATTTAATTAGATCTCATATATACTCATTTATGTAGATACAAATAGAACCTTAATAATGATACACTTAATTTTTTCTCCAAAGGCACTAATACCTGATATGTATGTTTCTACACGTTTGTATGTTAAACATAAAAATATACAAACATATATGGAGTACAAATTGATATTTTACATGAAATGTCTTACATTATTCTGCTATATGCATTTAAAAACACTGATTAAAATAATTTTTTTCTCAACTTTTAATTTCCTTAGAAGACAATTGACTATTTAAAACAAAATTATCAGTGAGGTGCTGTGGGGCTGTAGATGCCCAATACAATGATGTATTGGAAGGTGTAATCTATGACATCCAGGGAGGAGAGGCAAATGGAACTACGTTGTTTTAAGATACTTACATCATATGAGAAGTGGCATAACATCTGAAGGTAGACTGTGGTGAATGAAAGATACATATTTTAAATCCTGGAGTAACTTCTGAAAACGAAGAACAAAGAGATATAGTTTATTAGGTATTA
The DNA here is from genome assembly GCA_029783875.1 of Phataginus tricuspis. Taxonomy (NCBI): domain Eukaryota; kingdom Metazoa; phylum Chordata; class Mammalia; order Pholidota; family Manidae; genus Phataginus; species Phataginus tricuspis. Next base: position 3,742,970 of record JAQQAC010026072.1, read on the forward strand.
GTGGATAAAGTGCAATAAAACCCATAATTAATCTTAAAGAAGGAAGGAGAAAAGGTTAAAAGGAGCAAAGAACAGATTAGATAAATAGAAAATGAATAGAAATATGGTAGACTTAGACACAGTGATACTGATACTATATTAAATGTAGAGGTCTAAATACTCCCAAGGCAGAGATAAAACACTGGGTGAAAAAGCATGGCCCAACTATATGTTGCCTATAAGAATCTCATTTTAAATATATAAATGTCAGTTGTATGTCTGTATATTGGCAAAAACAGTTGATAATTGAAATTAAATATACTTTATTATAAGTGAATTCTATAATCAAAAAAACAAAAGGATGGGGGAGCATTGAAAAGGTGTAGGAATCAATCCGAAAGAGATCCCGAGGGCCAAAGCTGGAACGATTTGAGCAACAGAATAGACAATAGTATTGGATTATAACTCAGAGAATAAAGTAAGTATCTGTTAGTCCACACTGATATACATGAATAATGTAATAAATAAATTAATGGGAGAAAGGGAACCACACCACCTTACAGAATTCCAATGAGTAAATCTCAAAGGAATGAGAGAAACAGAAAAGTCACATCAGAATTCCACAGAACTAATTTCAACCAATCATTGTTGAAATTAATGCGTGAAAGTTTAAGAAGAAACAGAACATATGCATAGTCTCAAAGTATCTCTCTACTTCAGAGTTACCTATTATGGAAAGAAAATAGTAACTGTACAGTGGAGGAGTTTGACAGACATCTTCTTTACCAAATGACTTAAGTTCATGTTACCAGTAATAAGAAGACATAGAAATATCATAAACTCCCTGATGTGATGTACATTACCCCAGTGGTATTCTTCTTGATAATGCATAGAAAACATTAGACAGAGCCAAATTGAGGGACATACTACAGAACACCTTACCATACTCTTTAAATGTGTCAAGTCATGAAAGATGGAAATACTGAACACTGTCACAGATTGTGGGACACCAGAGAGACAAACCAACTAAATACAATGTGGGATCCTAGATTATATCCTGGAAATGAAAAAGAACACTAGTGGAAAAACTGGTAAAAATCCAAACAAAGTCAACTATTTAGTTAATAGTATTGTATCGATGTTAATTTCTTAGTTTTCATAATTTTATCAAAATTTTGGTATTAACATTAAGAGAAGCGGAGTGAAGGGTTTGTGGCAATTCTCTGTACACTTTTAGAAACTCTTCTGATATTCTAAAATTACCTCTAAATAAAAAATAGTACCATGTATAAGAGTATAAATTACATGAAATAGCTAGAGATGTATTTCACAACATATATACAAGACCTATACACTAAAAACTATAAAATATTGCTGAGAGAAATTAAAGATGGCATAAATAAATTAAGATATACCATGTTCATGGATTCAGAGACTCAATTATTGGATGTCAATCGATTCAACATAATTCCAGTTATAACTATACCTGTCTTTTCATAGAAACTGGCAAGGCAGTTCTAAATTTAAATGGAAATGCAGAGGACCTGGAATAGCCAAAGCAATTTTCCAAAAGAACAAAGTGAGAGGGTTGATACTATAGAATTTTAAGACCTCTTATAAAGCAACAGTTTTGTATTGGTGTAAGGATAGACATCTAGATCAATGGAACAGAGTAAAGAATCCAAAAAGAGATCCACCAACATATGATCACTTGATTTTTTTTAAAAAGGGGCCAAGGTAAGTCATTTGAAAAAGTAAAGTCTTTCAGACATGTGGTAGAACAACTGGATATCCATACATGAAAATATAAACCTCAACTCCTACCTCACACCATACACAGAAGTTAACATGAAATCAGTCACCGACAGAGCAAAATATAAAAGCCAAAACTAAAACTAACACACAAAACATGAAATAAAAATTTGGTAAAGATGGAGGCATTTCAAATTATCTGTTAAGGAAATGAACAAACCACAGCTTGCGAGAACATATCTGCACACACCCATCTGATAAGGACTGTATCAGAATATATAAAAACATTCCTACAATTCAATAATAAGGGTAAAGACAATGAAATATTGGACAAAAGCTTTGAACAGGTACTTCACAGAATATATAGAAACGATCAATCCACTAGCTGCTCCTCTGCCTAAAATGATCTCCCCCACATACCTGTCTCACTAACTCCTTTATTTCAAGTCTTTGTTCAAATTTTACTTCTCAAGGAGACCTCTCCTGACATTTCACTGACTACTGCTACACTCTTCCCAAACTTCTCACCACCAGACTCATATTCCAAATCCCCTGCCTTCTGTTCTTTTGCTTTTTTTTTATAACACTCATCACTTCCTAGCATGTTGTAAATTTTACTTACTATGTTTATTGTTTATTACCTATCTTCCCTGTGAGAATGAGCAGGAATTTTATTTTTTCACTGATGCCTCTGAAGTGTCTACCACAGTGCCTGGCACCTAGCAGGTGTTTAAAAAAAATCTTTATTTTACAAATGAGCGAGTGAATAAATGGCTGCCTTTATGCTTTTGCTTTGTTTTGGGTGTCCTGCTGTTTTACTCTGATATGTCAAGGCATGAATTCACTTTTATTTATCCTGCTGTAGACTCACCATGCCTCTTGAACCTCAAGATTCCCTTCTATTATCAATTCTGGAAAATTCTTAGCCATTATATCTTCAAGTGGCCCTTCAGCCCTGTGCTTTGTTTCTGGAACATCAATTGGATGCAGATCTGTTAGTGATTCTTTATGTTCTTCCTGTCTCTTAACCTCTTCCTTTTTTCTGATCTCCTTTTTTTCTCCTTGGGTCTCTGGGTAATTTCTTTAATTGTACCTTTCATTTCACTAATTCTGTGTTCAGCTAGGTCTAACCTAGGCTTCAATGTGATTAATAAGATTTTAATAGCCAGTTGTTTTGGTCTTTTTCAAGTTTATTTGGTCTTTCTTTATAGTACTTTGCTAATTGCCCATAGTTCTGGTTCTTGATTTCAATATAATTGCATTTATTTGATGAACTTATCCTGCTTGTTATCTCCTTTACCAGCTGTGTTAATCAGGGGAACCTAAGTTCTGCTTCAGTAACAAACAATCCCTCTTGCTAGCTAAACCTGACAAAGGCTTATCTCTTGCTCTTGCAAAGTTTGCAGGGAATCCGAGCAATTCATCAGTCAACTCTCTCCCATGGAGCCACTCAATGATCCAGATTTCCTTCATCTTGACACAGCTCTGCCATCCTGATGTGTGGCCTCCACAGGTGCCAAGGGAGTGGGGTGGGAGGTAGCACTGGAGGGTGTGGTGCTGGCTGTTAACTACTTTAGTCCAGAAGTGATTCATATCTCTTCTTCTCAGCACCCACTGGCCAGAACCAGTCCCAAGGACAGGCAAATTGGAGGGGCACAGGAAACATGCTCATCTGTGCCTAGAGGAAGAGGATCACTGGATCTGGGTGGGACTAGAAGTTTCCACTGTTCAAGGAGGTGGATTTTCCCTATTCACCTGTTGCCTAGAAGGGGCTCCTCTGAGGTCCTGGCTTTGAGGCAAGGATGCCAGTCCCAACACTCAACCTTGCATGAGTCCAGGCTCTCTCTCCTGTCCCTGAAGACCGCCGCAGCCTTTCCCATGAGGGCACTGAGACTGCCCGGTGCCTTGAGGTTGCCTTAGAGCCAGAATCCTCTCATCACTGCCACCTTTGGCTCTGCTGGGTCACTCCTCTACTTAATGCAAGCTCAGTTACATATCACAAACGATATTAATTGAATTTGATGCCATTTTCCAGGCATTTTCTTTTAGGAGAGCATTATTATCACTATTACCCACATTTTTTTTTGATCTTTGAAAGTGAGCTCCATTTATTTACTAAACTTCACTTCAGAAGTGAAAACAAGCAAAGCTTGTCTGTCTTTTCATTTTTTTAAATTTTATTTTATATTTTTGGTATCATTAATATACACTTACATGAACAACATTGTGGTTACTAGATTCCCCCCACTATCAAGTCTCCCCCACAGACCCCATTAGTCACTGTCCCTCAGCGTAGTGAGATGCTATAGAGTCACTACTTGTCTTCTTTGTGTTCTACTGCCTTCCCCGTATATCCCACTACATTATGTGTGCTAATTGTAATGCCCCTTTTCCCCCCTTAACCCTCCCTTCCCACCCACCCTCCCCAGTCCCTTTCCCTTTGGTAACTGTTAGTCCATTCTTGGGTTCGGTGAGTCTGCTGCTGTTTTGTTCCTTCAGTATTTTCTTTGTTCTTATACTCCACAGATGAGTGAAATCATATACTTGTCTTTCTCCGCTTGGCTTATTTCACTGAGCATAATACCCTCTAGCTCCATCCATGTTGTTGCAAATGGTAGGATTTGTTTTCTTCTTATGGCTGAATAATATTCCATTACTATTACCCACATTTTATCGGTGAGGAAATAGGATAGAAAGGTTCAGAGAGTTGCCCAAGGACATGCACAGGGATGTCCTGGAGCCTTGCTTCCCAGCTGGGACTGTCAGGCCCCACAGCCAGTGCTCCTTCCACTGGACTCCCAGAGACAGCAAGGGGCCACGTCTGGCACAGGTTTCCCAGAGGGGGTGATGTTTGAGCTGGTCTGCAAGGATGTGGGGTTGGAAGGCATGGCCGAGCACCAGGCCGTGCAAAGGCCTGAGGGCATGGAAGGGGTGAGACACATATTAGCTGCTTTGTAAATATTTGTTGAATAAATGAGTAAAGAAGTCTCCAGCCGAGGAGCTGCTGAATGAATAGCGCTGTTGGTAAAGCCTGAGCCAGTTTCTTGCAATGGCTTGTGTTTGACCTGCCATTCCTCCACCTGCCCTTGTGTCATTTCCCAAGCCAAACAAACCGGGAAGGACCTGTGCAGATGCCAAGGGATGAGTCTGTCTTCCAGTCTTAGCAGTGGCAGTTACATAAAATTACGAGCCTGTCTGGTCTCATTAGTGAAAGAAGACTCTGAGGTGACCAGAGGTGGAAGGTCAGCCCTGGCAAGGACCTGCCAGGTAGACTCCCTGGCACAGGGAGGCCTATTAGAGCAAACAGGGCAGTTTCGAGTTCTGCCTGGACTTCAGTCAAATCCTTTTCCTTGATAAACACCCTCCCTTGCATTTATGACAATGAGGGAACTTGAGCCCCTAGCCCGTAGGAAGGATGACATCCAGACAGGCCCAGGGGCCAAACATCAGTGGAACCCAGCTGAGGGCGCCTCGGGCGTCAAGTGAGGCTCCACAGAGTGCCTGGAGCAGCACGTGAGGGCCTCAGCGCTGCTTCCCCCTCTGTTTCGGGTAGGGGGGAGTGGAATAGATTGAAGCTTGCAGAATAAAATCAAGAGGTCTTGTTGCAGAACAAAGCTGAGGCTCTCTGGGGAACGTTTCAGAAGCGGGGAATACTGTCTGCGTGGAGGTGAGGATGTTTCACGCAAGCATCTCTTCTTCATTGACCTCCTGGGGCCAGGCACGCATTAGTGCTTTCGCACGCGTTAGCCTAGGTACTCGTCTCGAAAACCTGCAGCGCAGGCCTCATTATCCTGGGTTTTCAGCTGAGGGATGGAAGATGCCATTGTTCAGGAACTTGCCCTAGGTCACTTAGGTGGAAAGCGTGGCCTGGGGACCCTGCTTCTCCATTAGGCGTGGCAGGCACAGCACAGAGTGCGTGTCTCAGTGCGATTCTTTGAAGGACTTGTGAACATCTATTCAGTTTTGCTTAAAGCAGAAAAACATGTTGGTATATTAGAAGGGTTATAAATATTATTTAGAAATATGGATATTATGGTGAGAGGGGCCCATGAAAGTCACAGTGTAGCGCTAAGGGATTCTGGGTTCGTCTCTCCCAAGCCCAGACTTTGGTTGGGGGTGGGGGTTCGGTTCAGGGAAAGGTGTGCAGAATGCTGGCTGCCACAGGGCTGTGGGTGGCTTTGCCTCACCTGACATGGACCACATTGCTGCCCGTGCCCTGGAGGTAGGGAGTGAGGGTCCTGAAGATGAAGAGGACTGAGCAGCGGCGAGATGCTGCTCCCTCGGTGCGTGCAGTCACATCGGTTTTGCTTTTTAATAAGCTTACCTTCAGAATAATTTCAGATTTATAGAAAAGTCGCAAAAATAGTACAGAGAGTTCCCAGGCACCCCTCACCCAGTGTCCCTTCATTAACATCACGCCTTGCCACGGTGCCTTGGCCAACACTAAGAAATTGACATTGGTCCATTATGACTAACTCGACTCTAGACCGTATTTGGATTTCACCAGTTTTCCCACTCATGTCCTCTGCTTGTGCCAGGATCCCAGCCAGGGGACCACATTGCACTCAGTGGCTGCATTTCCGCAGTTCCCTCTGGCCTGTGTCATCACGTTGTTTTTTTGATATCGGCTCTGGGCCCAGGCTGGGACCCAGGAGGTGGATGACGAGAGCTCCGGCCTCAGACACCTTGGGGTCCGGGGTGGGGTGGACGTGAGCAGACGCTAGTGTGGTGGCAAGGAGCTCCCAGGATGACGTGCTGAGCCCAGACACGCAGCTGTGCCCTGGAAAGTACGGCAAAGGCAGGCCTGGGGTGCTTTGGGGTTGCTTGGCAAAAGGGGGTTTTGATTGAAAAGCTGGCTTGAATAACATCTGGCCCTGTGTTTTGATGGGATCATTGTTTTATATTTTTAAAGATTCTTAATTATCTCCAACAAATGCATTTAGTAATTGAATTAAGGAAAATGTCTTTTCAAGCCTTGTAAGTCATTGCTATAATTTAAAAAAATTAAAAAAAAATAACGATAAAGTACTTCCTAACATGACCTAGACAAACTCGTTATTACCAAAAGCTGAGTAATACCATTCAGGACCCAGTGGGTTTTGTATAACAGGTACTTTGTAGATGCCAAATTAAAATTGCGAGAGACAATGGAAATTTCCTTTCTTTGGGGAGCCTTTGACGATCCCCTTACAGCTGCTTCTTCCCTCAGAGGCCCTGTTCTGTGCCCATCACACTGCGCCAGGCTTATTTCTGGGTCTGCGTCACGCCCCTTCTACCCCACAAATGTGTGTGTCTTGCAGGCTGGGTCTGTGTCCCGCCCACACAGGCATCACACAAAAGAAGCCTGTGTGACGCCTCCAGAACTGAGTTAACATCCCTTCGTCCACAGCCGTGAACATCACTTCAGACAGCATACTCTCAATGTTTTCTCTTTGGATGGACACATCTCTTAGTGTACTGCCCCAGCCATGGGGTTGCAACGTCCAAGTTACCAGAATGTTGGCAAGGAGGGCTTGGCAGTGGGGTCTGCAATGTCAAGGGGGCTTGGGGCTTGGTGGCCCGAGTCTCTGGGCTTGTCAGGCAGCCCAGGGTAGTGGTGGTGGGCAGGGGCCCAGAGGGAACCCAGACAGATATAGGCCCTGAACTTTGAAGAAAAATCAATATTCACCCCGGAGTTTATTGTACCATAAATGTGTCTGCAGTTGCACGGCCACTTCCTGGCCCCTGCAGGGCCCAGGGGGGCCACTCTGCTGATCAGGGAGTCACCCTCTGCTGCCCCATTACCTGGCTGCGGTCATGGGAGGTGCAAAAGCAGCCACGTGTCAGTCGGGCCTCTTGTGGTGATAAAACCCACTGAAATCACCCCCAGCAGTGGTGGGGGTGGGGGCCAGGGTGCGTCCTGCATTCTTTCAGAGGCACATGAATCCAACAGGCAATTATTAAGTGCCAACTTTGTCCAGGCCTTTTGTGAGGCCTGCATGAAACCCTCTGCCGAGGGTTGAAGAAAACAAGATACAAAACAAGGACGCTGGGCTCTGCTGATAAGGCAGGGCAGCCAGACAGGCCACTAGGTGCACGGTCTGCAGTCCAGGGCGGAGATTGACATTGAAGGGGTCAATGCAACAAGAAACAGGGTAACTGCGGACTGATAAGAGTGATCCAGGAAGGCAATAAAAGGGGTGTGACAGAGGCACTGGCAGGGCCGGCCAGGGTTGCTGCCTGCACCCTGGCACTTGGCCCCAAGCGGGAGCTGCCAGTGGCCGGGGCAGCCCGGGGTCTGCTCCTTACTCAGCCTCTCTCACAGTGACGGTCTCTCCCGACCACTCTCAGCTTTTCTCTGCCCTTCTTCCTCTCTGTCTTACCTTCCCACACCAACTCCAGGTGTCCCTGTAGTTCCAGTGTCACTGTGACATCAGGAGCCCTGCTGCCAACTGCCATCCACTTTCATTTCTTGGTTCAGATGCTCAGACAGAGACCCCGATTGTCAAGCCTGTGCGTCAGCTGTCCGGACGGGGCCGCCCTCGCGCAGTCAGCTGAGCCCGGGGCGGGTGGGTGACGTGGGACAGGTGAGCCCAGCAGCAGGGCTGCGGGTGTGAAGGGCACAGCCATGTAGAGAGGCACGAGGCCTGCGAGGGAGTCCTGCCCTGTCCCTTGTCACTCATTGTCCCTGAGCGAGACGTGCCGCTCTGCTCCTCAGTTTTGCCACCGTAACCCAGGGCCTAGTGGCACTGCCACGAGGTGAGGAAAGAGGTGCAGGCATGTGGACTCAAGCCCATGGAGGAAACCTCCTGGGTGCCTGGGCTTCTGCTGCCCCTGCTCCGATCACCCCAAGGAAGTGTCCCGGCCTCCTGGAGAGGCAGGGAGCACTAAGGGGGTTTGTAACTTACGTAATAACAGGCAGATGTGAGGGCTGCTGCACATAGTGATGGTTTCAAAGGGCAGCTTGGGCGGCGTTTGTTATACGTTTTTATAGAATTCCACATCCTTTCAGAATCTTGGGATTACAAAACAGTCATGGAGAAATCACGCACCCCATTAACACTGAGACTTTTATGTATTTACAATTCAGCTTACATTTTCACCAAGAGAGGTTTTCAAAATGTAACATGTGTTAGTCACTGCATGAATTGCGAAACCCAGGGAATATCTCCAAAGTGCTGGCCTTGACAATGTGACCTGGCAAGGCTCAGGGGAGAATAAAAACACTGCTTCTCAGCATCACTGTCACCAAGGGGAGGAGGGCTCTGTGCTACCTGGAACCCACAGGTGGTTGTTTTGCAGGTGCAGGTTTGGCAGTAGGTCAGGTCCGCAGGGGGCAGCAGGGACATGGGGAGACTGGGGCCTGGCTTGAGTTCTAGGTCAGTCGCTCACTGGCCCGTTGACCTTGGGTATATTCCAGGCCCATTTGCATACAGAGGTTAGGGGATGTGCCCAAGGTGGTGCTTCAGTGATGAGAAGTCCCCACCCTGCCCCACTGTCTCCTAGGTGACTTAAAACCTAGAGGCCCTGGTGCCCCCCCAACATCCCAGGTAGCCTCCAGGTTTGCTGTGGTGGGGAGCTGCCTTTGGGATGATGAAGGGAGGTGGGGCCTGACATCCCCCTGCTTCTGTGCCCGTAGCTTGGTTTCCTAAACATAATAGCCCCACACCTCCTCACCGAGCTCAAGCCTGCAGGTGCCGTGATGCACATGCGGGCCTGGGTGCTATGTGAAAGTTAGTGCTTGCGAGCTCTTTGTCTGGGTTCTCTGGGTCTGTTTTTCTTGCTCTTACAGTACTGAAATATTCCCAGCTGTGTTTACATGGAGGCAGGGTACGTGGAAGCAGAGTGCTGCTGTACCAGGCCCTGCCAGGCCCCACCTCCGCCACCCCTCCGAAAAGGGCCAGCAGGCACTGGACACAGCGCACCCTGCAGAGGCACGGGGCCCCTGTGGCGCCTCCGGGCACCTGCCTGCCACAGGCCCTGCAGCAGCTGCTCGCCCGGCCACTGCATCTCACACCCGCTTGTCTGTCCACTGGCAATGCCAGCTTGGTGGGGTGGGATGCCCGGAAGTGATTTCTCAGCCTCACTGCAGCTGGGGAGTGGGGACTGACACGCTTCCCATTCTGTGGATGACAACACTGAGGCTGAGGAGTGACTTGCGTGCCCAAAGTCACACCGACAGTACCCCCGAAGCTGGGAGGAATGCGACCACCCATTCTGTTCTGAGCATGCCTCTCTGCTGCCTCCTGCCCACTGGGTGTCCCCCTGGGCTCTCTCTGAGCCTCCCTTTCTACTCGGATGAGATGCCACCTCATGGAGGCCCCCCTGCTCCCTGGCCCTGCCTTTTTAATTGCGTGAGTCCTGCCTGCCCATGAGGACCGTCAGCCCCTGGAGGCCGGGAGCTGGGCTCGCTGCCCCAGGTTTGGCCTGGGGGTGCCACGTAGCTGATTCCCATTCGCCCTTGTTGAACAGAGACTTGTTATTATTCCTTGAGGCTGGGTTCCATCTGTCTGGCCACAGGAGGCTGAGCCCCTCCACCCCCCAGGTCTTGGCTGGTCAGCATTTCAAATGATATTGTTTCATATTAAATTATTTTAAATTCCATGGACCCTGGTTTCACAATCAAATAATTTGATCTTGTTTACAAATGGAATTTTTACTTTTTGACGGTTTCTAGCTTTGCTGGGCCGGATGGTCGGTGAGAACGTGTCCTCTCATGCCCTCCTTCTGCCTCTGCTGCTTTCCCGGGATGCCGAAGGGCCTGGAACTGGCCTGGGGCGGCCGCAGAGGAGGCTGCTTCTTATCATGCACGGGCCAGAGCTGGGGCCTCCTCAGGCTGCCCTGGCCTCTCCCATCAAGCCCTGCCCTGAAAAGCCCTCGCACAGTGGAACCGGAAAGGCCTCTGACACCTGTTATCCCAACTACGCTTCGCACAGATGAAGAAACTGAGGAGCAAGATCCCAGTGCCAGGGGCCAGCCCAGGACCCAGCACCGGGCCTTCGGATGCCCTGCCCCAGGGCCTTTCCACACTCCTCTCTTCTTCCATCCCTGATGTACTACATCCCTACCATGTGGCATGTGCTGTTTTGAGCTGTGGCGACACAGCTGGGGAAAGGCATGACCTTGGACCTCTAGGGGCTGGGTGTCGGGATGGGGAGGGTGGTCAAGGTGACAAGAAGGGGCTGCAGAATGAGATGGAAGCTCAGTAGGCTGTGGGAGGGAGCAGGGGGCTCCGGGAGGCCCGGAGGGGTGAGGCAGCAGGCTGGGGAAGAGCGCGATGTGGGCCGAGCTCGGCAGACCTTGCCCAACCCCCTTCGAGGCAGGTGATGGGCCCAGCACGTGGACATGTTAATCAACATGCTGAACTCAGTCTCTCCCGGTGAGTCCCCTTGTCACCTTGGAGGCTGCCTCCTGACCTGGTGACACCACCACCCATGGAAACAAGTTTGCACCCTCTCTCTTGGAACTTTCTCCAAGCACTGATGGTTTGGGGCAGATGGGCTTCACTGTTTTGAGGTCACTTGCCTGGGTGACCTGGGTCTCTCCCGGAAGCAGCCCCGCTGGGCTTGGCTCAGAATGGCATCTGACTGCTTCCACAGGTCGCCGGCTCTCTGAGGGCAGAGCCGAATCTGCCGAGGAGACCACAGCTCAGGCCGATGGATGGTGAGTGCCCCTGGGCAGGTGTCTCGGCCCACCCCCTGCAGAGGGCTGCCTCACAAAAGGCCTGGAGAAAGTTGGCCCATAACATCCCAGCCACCTTTCTTGGCCCAAAGGCAGGCCCTTCACTCTGTAAAATGTCATGGGAGGTGAATGCAGGGTGGGCCTGCTAGGCCCTGAGGGTCTGGCTGCAGGCGGTGGCTCTGGCCCATCCTCCCACATCCTTGAGAGTCGCTGAGCCCACTCCCCATCTCTGCCTCTCTGCTCACTGTGGCCTGTGCTGCCTCACAAGGCTGTCCCTGAGCGCGCGCCTTGGGTCAGCATGGAAACTACCCAGACGTGGTGATGCCCAGGGCTGGCAGGGGCTGTGGAGACGAACCTTGTCCTTGTGGAAGGAAGTGTAAATCCAGCCAGATTGAAAATGCATCCATGGGTTGGGTCAGAATTGATGCTTCTAGGAATCTAACTTCCTGGTGTCCGTGTGTGGGTCACCGCGAAGGGACAGGGCACGGGATCTAAAGGCTCCTAAGAAAGAGGAAGGTGTATCCGTGTGTATGCGGTGGGATGGACAGATCTCTAAAATAAGCAGGTGAAGAAAGCAAGATGCCAAACAAGGTCTGATCCATTTTGAGTTACACAAGATAATGAGATAGCGGGTGGTTACGCTTTGGAAGAGCACCTGGTACCTATTCATACCGGCAGCGAGCAAAGCCGCCCGGGACTGGGCACCAAGCTCTATCCCAGGGCCCCGTTTGCCCTTAACTCCCTGAGTTCTTAGAAGTCCCAGGAGGTGGGTATTACCACTCTGCCCACCCGGCAGGTGAAGACACGGAGGCCTGGGGGCAGTAAAGGACCCACCCAGGTGTGTGGAGGTTCGGGGATGTGAGCTGAGCACCTGACCTGGGCCACTGCTGGTGACAAAGACTTGGGTTCCCTTGGTGAGGGGCTGGTGGGGCCCGGCTGAGGTCTTTCAGTTTTCATTTTCACTTTTCTGTGTCCTCTGCATTTTCTTTCCAGCTGCATTTATGACTTTATGTGAGGAAGTGTCAACACAAGTATTCTGGATGGGGGTCATGAGCCTTTAATTCCTTTACTGTGACTTTCTGTATTAAGGAGAAAATAGGCATGTCATTTTAAAAACTCACCCTTCCTAAGAGAGAGTCTTGGGTTTCTAGGAAGAGAATCCAGGGAAAAGCCCCCAGTCTTTATGGGGCCCCTGGAAGTCAGCTTTACTGCTTGTGGCTCCAGATGCTGGATGGTGACGAGCCCTGAACCTGTTTCTAGTCCAACCCCTGGTTCTGTGGGGGTCTGCGCAGCGCCCATGCTGGGCTTCCAGGCCCCACCCTGGGCCCACCATGCTGCCCTTAACCAGAAGTCAGACCATTGTTTCTGCACCTGATTGTTTGATAACCAAGACAGCAATGCCCACTTTCAAAGACCCCCTGGGGCAGAAACACCTCCTGCAAACCCAGCCTCCAAAGGCCTGCCTCCTGTCTCCTCCCACCTCTAAGCCCAGGGTGTAACTGGAGCTAGCAGGTCGCTGCTCTGTGCCCAGTGCAGCTGTTGAGAGTGACGCGGCCATTGGTGACTGCAGGCATCCTGCAGCTGGTGCAGAGGTGACCTGAGGCTCTAGGGGCCAACTCCCCTGGGAGCTGCTGGAGCCTCGGCATGGTGCGGGGCCACTTATGCCCTTGACTAGCTCTGTGACCTTGCCCTCTCCTCCTGGGCCTCAGTTTCCCCATCCTTAAAACAATGGGAGTGGCCGAGATGACCTTAGGCCTTTAAGATGGTGACAGATGCCAGGGTTTGGCCTTGCTCCTGCTTCAGGTCACAGGGAGGACAGACCAGGGGGCCTCTGGGTCCTGGTCCTGTCTCCATGGAGACCAGCTTGCCCTATTTCTGGCCAGTTTCCTGAAGGTCACCCTGGGAAATGGTAGGCTCCTGTCTCAGGCTTCCTCCTGGCTGGTGATCTTGATTTTAGACCCTTGAAATGTCAGTGTGGGGGGTACCCATAATGCCAAGGGCCCTCATGTTACAGAGGAGGAAACTAGGCTGTTGAGGGGTTGTGAAGGCAGCAGAGCCTGGCTGGCAGCCCCCAAATCCTGGCTAGAGCCCCAAGAGCCTGCATCACAGGCCTGGCCCCTCATCCCCAGAGGGGGACTCAGGGCAGCAATGCTGCTCCATCCCCACTGGGGCTTCCTTCATTCTTCTCGTCTGCCCACTCGCAAAGGGGGTCTCCTGTCTCTAGATGGGCCCCCAACCTCGAGTCCACATGTCCCTGAACCCAGCGTCCTAGCTGCCATCTTATAAGGGAGGCCTCGGATGCTGGGGCGGGGGAGCTTCACTGGCACAGACAGGGGGCCAGGATGCCCTTGGAAGTATGTGCATAGATGGCCCAGCCTGTTCTCAGAGTGACAGGCCTGGTGGCCCAGGGTTTAGGACACAGGCTTGGTCTTGGCCACCTGGGCTCAAGCCCTGGAGCATATCTCCTCTCGGTCTTGTCTGGGATGTGGCCTCTGGCCTCTCTGCCCAGGTGCATGTCTGTGACCCTCGTGGATAGGGCCTGTGTGTAGACTCAGTTCTGAGCTTTGGCACACCTGTGAAACACCTGTCATGTCCTGCAGGTGGCCAGGCTGTGTGGCCCCAGACAGGGTGGCAGGGGCACAGGTGTGTCCAGGCAGCATTGAAACTCTACCCAAACTGGCTTAAGGGTGAAATTACTGGTTCTTGTGATCCAGGAGTTCGAGGCTTGGCTAGAATGACAGCACCCCTGACCTGTCTGTCTGAGCTCAGCTTTCCTCCAGATTATTTTCGTTGTCCTGTGGGTGCCCCAACAAGGTGGCAAGGTGGCCATTAGCGCTTTCGGTCACTGTGCTGTTCGACCACCTCAGCTCCCACTCAGTGCCTGATTTTACTCTGATTTGGCCCAACGCTGCCTTGTGTCCACTCCTGAACAGATGATCACAGTATTCAGAGGGACGGGGCATGCTGCTTGGCCACACAGAGGCCGTTTGTCCAGCCAGGAATGCTTTGATAAAGCTCCACCCAGACCATAAGGACAGAGTGGAAGGAAACCCCTGGGCTGTGGGGCCAACAGAGCCACAGGCATCTACCACACCACACAAGCTAGTACCAGGAAGAAGGGCTTTGGAGGAACAGCCAATCTGCAGGAAGGCCACATATCCCGGGGACAGGAGAACAAACTGGCGGGGGCTCCTCCTCTACTTCTCTCCATCCTCCTGCCCACCGGCTTCTTCCTCAGGCCCTCGATCCCCTTCTGACACTGGCTTGGCCCCAAACCTTTGCTGCCCCAACTTGGTACAACAGGGGCGATGTCACACGCCTGGCTTGGCTGGTCAGGACATCACCAGTGGCTTCCACTGAGCCCCCTCTGTCAAAGAGCGAACTTTGTCTTCACACACTGTGGCCACTCCAGGCGTCCAAGGGCCTACTCTCTTTAGACAGCATGGCAGTTGTCCTGAGTTGTCGTGTCCCCCCAAATTCAGGTTCACCCAGAACCTCGGAAGGTGCCCTTATATGGAAATAGGGTCTTTGCAGATGTTATTAGTTGAGGTCAGACTGGATTAGGGCGGGTCTTAAACACTCAACAGGTATCCTTAGAAGAAGCAGAGAAAACACACAGAGACAGTGAGAGAGGAGGTGGAGACCACAGAGACAGAGACTGGAGGGATGTGGCCACAAGCCAAGGAATGCCTGGGGCCCCCAGAAGCTGGAAGAGGCCAGGAAGGACCCTCCCCCAGAGCCTTCCAAGGGAGCATGCCCTGCCAACACGTTGGTTTCAGACTCCTGGCCTCTAGAACTGTGACGGAGTGTTGGTCGAGCTCCCCAGTATGTGGTCATTTGTCATGTAAGGCCTAGGAAATTAATAGACAGGTCCAGGACCATGGTGCTGGGTGGTGAGATGGAGCAGAGTCTCTGGGCTGAAGGGATGGGCTCTGGGAGTGGGGTCCTCACTGTACGATACCTTGGCCCTCTGCGTCACCCCCTCCCTGGGGCCAAGGCCCCTCACTAAGCTCCTCCAGGATGGGGGATCCTGCACCCCATCCTCTGCAGCCCAGGCTGTCTCCACTGACCCCTCTCCTCTCCAGCCCTGGTCTCTTCTAGCCCCAGGAGCACCAGGGCCTCCCTTTAGTGTGGACTGGCCAAGGGACAATAGGGCCCTCAGGGGAGCAGGGGACACCACTGAAAACCTACAGTGTAATGCACTGAGGTGTCACCCTCCAGATCTGTGAGAACTTGGGCCCCCAGGCCCAGCTTGGCCTGATTCAATTGCTGCATCTGTGCTCAAATTCTTGAAAGAATCTGAGGGTCTGGGCCTGGCTGGAGCAGGCAGCCGAGTCCACGGGGTGTGGCCGGAAAGCTTCCTTATTTGGCACAGACTCAGCCAATGAGGCCGTGGGAAGGGCACATTTCTTAGAGAGGTGTGGTGAGGGGGTGGCAATGGGCGTGTCTAACGCACGGTTCCTGGTGACACAGATACTAACATAGGGCGAATGCTTAGCTTGGATCAGGGCACTAAGCTTGGTGAAAATTACACTTCTCATATTTCATGACCACCCTGTAGGCTGGGTACCATCAGGTTACTGTTCCCATTTTGCCCTGAAGATATGGGCTTGGAGTAAATTCTTGCCAACGCTTCACCAGCCAGCGGGGAAGCCAAGCGTCCCTGGCTTCATCGCCTTCCAGCGGGTCTCAGCACACTTTCCGTCCCACTGTGTGACCTGCGGCCAGTTCATTCCCTCTCTGGGTCACCCTAGTCTCCTCTTAAAAGAAGGGGCTCAGGCTAGATGTCCTCCAAGGCATTTCCTGCTTTCATAGGTCTGCGGTGTAAACAGACTCCAAATTAGGCGTGCTTTGAAGTGAAATTTGGGGGTTCCCTTGGAGCATCTTGCATGGAGTTGCAATTCAGCAAGCTCTGGGCAGGGCAGACAGGCCGATGGGGCTGCCCCATCCCAACTTCACCTGGGCACCCGCCCACATAAGGCATTTTTCTGCTGTGGGGTCTTTGTGCCCCTAACAGAGACTGAATATTAACACACACTAAAGCAAAACCGTGAAGGAAACGAAGCCACCACTGTGGCACTGGAACAGGTTTCCGTGGGTGGAAAAACCTCAGAGTAAGAAAAGTAGGGGAGGAATGGGTGGAGGGCAGTGACTGCGGTGACAGGTCAGGAGGAAGGGAAAGAAAATAAAATGTATCCAAAGTCCAGTAGGCAGTAGGGAAGCAAAGGGTGAGCAGGGCGTCCATGAAGGCAAAACAGGCCGCCGGAGGCCGTGAGGGTGAGTCCCCACCCCTGGGGGACCTGCCCTCCTCTGTGTGTCCTGCCTGTCTGCCCTGCAAGGTCAGCTTCATTGTTTCTGGTTGCCCAGGGCCTGGCAGTGAGTGGAGCTCAAATCATTTTCTAGAATGTTTGCACACACAGCGGGAACTGCCCAGGGGAAGAGATGTCCAGAGGAAGCAGTGGACAGACGGCAGCAGACATGGATGCTGGAGGTGAGCTGCAGAACTGAGCCAACCACTGTGGGGGACCAGGAGCCCAAGTCTATGGCCCCCGCTTTCCAGGTGGACAGACCTGCAAAAAACACCAGTGCCCAGGCCCCAAGGCCAGGAAGCGCCTCAGAGGGCTTCCTGCACAACCCTAGAGGCGGCTTGGAGCGGGCACTGAAAGGTCAGTCCCTTTTGTAGACAGTTTTCTCCTTGGGACAGACATGCATGTGCACACATGTGTGCCTGGGGCGTAGGGGCCCAGGGGCCTCCCCACTTTGCAGTTCAGTCTCTGACCGGAGGAAGTGTGGAGAGTGACTCTGCACCCTGCCAGTGCCCCAGGGCTCTGCTGGGCAGGCAGGTGGGCAGTGAGAGCCGAGAGAGGCAGCAGTTGGGGGGGGTTGCCTGCTGCTCTCAGTCTCACCCGAGGGGCCCGAAAGGGTAGAAAACAGCAGGTGGGAGCAGCTGGGTCACGCCAGAGCAACCTCAAGGTGGCGAACAGCTCTCAGATCAACAAAATGAGGAAGTTAAACGGAAAAATCGATTCAGGACAGATCACAAAAGGTGTAGAGAGGTGAGGTTAGCTCCGCAGAACAGCCTGTGGTTCAGTGGACCCACCAGACACCCTGCACTGTGACCTGCTGCTGTCCTGAGGGGCAAGTGAGGAAAGGAGGGGGCAGGCACTGGGGAGGGCCTGCAGCACCCCTGGGCTCTGCGGTGGGGAAGGCGGGATGTTCGGGGCTGGAAGACCTCACCATGCCTTTCTATTTCTTCTGCCACTTGTCCCCGGCTGCAGCCAGAGAGGCCTCCTTCCTGCTCCTCCGCTGCCGGACCAGGTCCTTGATCAGACCTTGGTATAGGTGCCCGCACTTTCCTCTTCGGCACCACCTGACCTGGCCACCTGAGCCCCAGCCATCTGCTGTTCCCAGACATTGTCCAGCCCGCTGCTTCCCAACCCCACACCATCCATGTGTCTCCCACTGGAATGGCATCTCCATGGCAGGGACCCTGAGTGTCTGGGGCAGGACAGCCCACAGCCTCCGTCCACGTGCAGCAGGCACGGAGCTTCCCTGCCCTGTGTCCTCCCACTCAGGGCCACTGAAGATTCGCAGAGCCTGAAATGAACTTAAGGGAAAGAGCCCTTCACAGACAACTTCCACCAGATTCCAAGTTTCCAAAAAGAGCTATTACCCAGCCCAAGAGTAAGTCACCAGTCTACTTCCTAACTTTTTACTGGTTACAGGAAGGCTAGGATGGTTAAAGCATGTGAAAAGTAATATGCCCACTGAAATGCACATGGCAAGTGTATGTTGTGCACACGTGTGTGCATAAGGGCACGTATACTTGTGCACACATGTGTGCATGTGTACAGAGTACAGGGCGGTCATTCCTGGTCACACGTCTGTGACTTAATCATTGAAGCAGTGAAGGAGCCAGTGAAGGCGGCTGGGGAGATGGCTTCTGCCCCTGAGGGCCATTCAAAGGCAGTCAAAGGAGAATGAACTCAGCAGCCCCACAGCTGAGGAGGTGCAGGCAGGAAGCCAGGGAGTAACTCTCCTTCCTGCCCGAGAAGACAGGAGCTCACCGCCCTTCTCCAAGGAGCACCCTCCTCCCCCAGGAGAGGGGTCATCTATGTGAGGGCAGCTGCGGGAAGGGTGCATGGAAAGGGGGCTCTCTGCATGGCCCCAGGGAGGATGCTGGGCAGGGCTCACCAGCAGGGAGTGGTGGTCTCCAAGGGCCAGGAGAACCAGCCTGCCACTTACTAACTGCAACTCACAATCACATGGCCGTGGCCCTTGGGCCCCAAGTACTGTGCTTGGTCTGCAGCACCCATGTCCCACCAGGAGCTATTGTGAGGCTTGGTGCCAGAGTGCATGGCCAGTTGTCCATGGATGCTGGCATGTGAGGCAGCTCCGTGGAGTTCCATCTGGGTAGCAGGACTTAATTGGGGCTCTGAGGGTGCTTAGCTGGACCACACAGCTCTGTGAGCCCCAAAACCTACAGTGGGAATTGAGGAGAAGGCGGCCTGCAGGGAGCTTCCCCTGGAGGGGAGCTGGCAAGGAGAGGAGGATTTACTAGAGGCTGATCTGGGGGCAGGCAACCTGGGCAGAACCAGGGCTGGGACAGGTGCCCAGCACCTTGGGCCTGGCCTTCATCTCACGCATGAGCTCATTTCACCCTCACCATGACCCCAGGAAGTGAGTGCTGTTGTCTTCATTCTAAGTGGAAGAGCTCAGCCAAGGGAGGCGATCTCCCAGTGCTAGGGCATTAGGGATCCCAGTGGGATCATCTGACTCCAGGGCTGGAACAGGGGGAAGCAAAAGTAGCAGGTAGGGATTGTGGGTGCCCCAGACTGAGCCCCGAGCTCCATTACGCCACACACTCTCAGCTCTAAAAGCTGATTTATAAACTCCGAGCTGGGACCCACTAGGGTCATGGGATCATTTTTGCATGTGGCAGCCTTCAGTGGCAAGAAAAGAAATAGAATAAAAAACATCAGGTGATGCACAGAAAGATAAGTATTCCTTTGTGAAAACATTGTTTCAGTTATACATGTATAAATAGTCCATTACTTATTTTATATGTAGCCATTAGGCAGTCACTGGGCTCAGATGTACAATGTATTTCTTATCCTGGCCACAGTCAGCAAGCTTTGAAAGCCACTGCTTTCAGACTTTCTCTGTTCTGCAGGGGCCTCCGGGCCTTTGTTCTCTGAACAAGAACACCAGTGCTGGGCACAGGACAGGAGCCAGGACGTGCTGGAGGATTTCCACGATGTGCCTCTACCCACATGCCAATGCGGCTGGCTTGGTAAGGTGGTGGCACCACTGGGCGTGGGGTCCGAGAACCTGGGGTGTCAATGTGTGATGCAGTCCTATAGGGTTCCTCACCTGCAGGCCAGGGTGCTCCCCAGATCCCCAAAGCAAGGCCCTGGTGCTGCTCTGCCAGGTTGGCCAGCTCTGACTTTTGTGGAGCCCCATTTGTTCACCCACAGGGAACAGGGAAGTGAGAGCCTCTTCTCCCCCTGGGCAAGCGCTGATGACAGAGTGTCTTGGGGATCAAAAGGATGTTGGGGCAACGAGAGGGCTGGGCCAAGAAATGCCAGGGCTGGGCGGCCTACTGGGGAAGGAGTGTGAATGCCCTCCTGCCAGCAGTGGGTACCTGGAAGGCTTTTGAGTGATCAGATTTGTTCCTCAGTCAGGGAGCTAACTGGCCAGAGTCTGGGGCTGGCCCCACATGCCCGTTTGGCTTCCTCCCAATGGTCTTGCTGCAGCTACGGAAACCTTGGACTTGTGCTGGGAGGCCTGGCTGTGGGGCACAAACCCTGGCTGTGCATTGTCAGGTGTCACCTTCTCACCTTTGCTGGGCATCCTGCTTCCCTCGCCCCCTCTGGGCATTCAGACAGCGACACTTTTTTTGTTCATTATTGCCCCAGTTTTAAGGTTGCCAAGACTGAAGGCCAGCTTCTAGTTTTCCAAGTGTCATTGAATATTCTGGATGTCCAGAACATGTGAGCTGGCTCTTTTGATCCTTGCAGGGTCCTGGGGGCCGGTCTTGGTGAGGAAGGCTGGGAAGAATCTCCATCCTAGGAAGAAAGGCCGCATCTTCGCAGCAGAACGTTCATCCCTGTCCTGGGAATGGGCCTCCTGTTTGGGTACTTTGAAACCCTTCGTTGTAATAAACAAGCGCAAAGCAGAGTGGCATTCCAGCAGGCCACACCCTCCTCCGGCTTCAGCTGTTTTCCTGTCTGCAGTACTGGCTGGCCCAGGTGCTGCAAAAGGGCCTTTGTTTTCCCAGACACACAGAACAAAACAAAAACAACAAAACAAAGATGCCCTACGCTACGGTCGGCTGGCTCCTTCGGCTGAGGACTCTTATGACGAGGGAGCCCAGGGACTCTTTGGATGACAAGTTCTGGTCCATACTTTCTTTGGCATGTGTGTGAGAACTACCGATAGGTCCCAACAATACTGCTGAGTGGGCCACTGGGGAGATTTTAAAGGAGAGAAAACATCATAAAGTGGAGGAAGGTCCCCCAGATGGGACCAAAACATGGCCATGGGGGTAGCAGGCTGGGAGCTGCCCAGGCCGCCAGGCTGGGTGTGGGTTGGGCCTGCATGCCGAGGGTACCCCTGCCTCCCGTTGTACAACCACACCATCTGGGTTGCTTTCCTTACACCATCACACATGCCATAACCATAAGGGGTCTGGCGCTGTGGCTGCATAGATATAAATAAACATCTGGAACCTGGCATTCCAATTAACACTCTGGGGGAGCAGCATTTCCCCTAATATAGTGAAACTAACAGCACCTCACTCAGCTTTCCCTTCGGGTTTCCAAGTGTCAACCAAGACATATTTTCCCCTTTCCCCCACCAGTTTAAAGGTTATTCCTAAAAAGCAATAGTCAATGTAATTTTGATTTTTTTGAGACTGAGAAAATTATTTACCAGGAACACACAAATCATTTATTTTATACTACTTGCTTACTGACACAAGATCGCTGGAAAAGCCATCTCAGAACAAATGGAAGATTAGTTCAAACACGGATTTATTATTTTTCTTTTTACAACCATTGGGAGTTACTGACATTAGAGCAGTTGTAGTTTAAACCCATCCAAGGTCACTCAGTTTGTTACATATTAGTTAAATATTAGTGTTTTACACAAAACAAAACCAGATATTCCTTGGTTAAAAAAAACCTGGTGACTTTTCTTGTGCAACTTGTATCTCAAGTGGAAGACGATTCTAATTTTATCTGTGTTCAATAAGCAGATTTAAAAAAAAAATCTTGAGGCTGGAACTGTTTGTTTCCCTACAATTCTCTGAGCAGCTGAAGGAAAAGAAAATCACCTTGAATCTAGCATTTTCGGAGCGCACTGAAACAGCCGGTCCCTCAGATCCGTCCGGGAAGAAATTCATTATAACTATGTGTTAGTTTAATATGAAATTATTTTATTTTCATTGTATTTTCTTCAGCTTACTCGGTAGGAAGAGAAAAAAAAACAGCAGGGGAAGAGAAAGCTTTGGTTCCTCACCCCCCATTTTCTCTCCAGGCTCTTCTTGGTTTCAGCTTTTGCCGTTTTAAATTTTTTATTTTTTTTGGTTGAAAAATGTATAAAACGTGTATTTTAAATATCAAAAAATTATAGATTCTGAACATGACAACATTTTAGATCCACAATACATTTTGACAATAATATTAGAAGATACCGTTTGCTTTTACTCCACTTAAATTAAAATGTCACTCTTTTCATTTCATATCTTCCGATCTGTCAGTGTGACGTTTGTTAGATGTGAAGAAGTTCTGCAGACAATTCCAGAAAACATTTGGAAAAAAAGTAAACAACCGATATGTAAAATTTCCATGGAAGCACGCTTGCTAGGTTAATACTGGTGTTTAAATCAGTGTTGTGCTGAAATGTCAAGTGTCGCTCAGGGCCCCGCGAGGCGACCGCCCGGACGCGGTCTGCTTCTGGGGGACGGCACGGCGGGGGCGCTGATGGCCTTCCCCTGTCGCTTCCGAGGCCCGGCTCGGCCGCAGCCCTGGATGCTCTCCTCTCGGCCTTCCGGTTTGCTAGCATATTCTTTTCTGCAGCGCACAGAGGCCGCGGACAGACCCCGGCGGGGGCCGGAGGAGGGTGCGCGGCCTGTGGCGCTGGTCCCGGCGCGGATCCCACCTGCTCCGCGGGGCCCCGCGCTCCCCGGCGCCGCTGCAGCCCGAGCGCACAGCCAGGGCCACCCGACCGAAGGTCCTGGGCTCACTCCTCCGCCTGCCTTTCTTACAGCTTTCATCTGCCTCCCCCGTCCTAACTGGTTCCAGATTTGCAACTTCAAAGGCTCGGGGACTCGGCTAGGTCGTGCGCTCTTGGCCCCTAGCGGGCCGCAGGGCAATCATTCCCGCGAGCGCACGACCGGGCCCGCCGGGAGACAGGGCTCCGGGCAGGGAGCGGGGCGATGGGCCCGGGCCCGGAGCTGGAAAGGCCTTCCCCGCGCGGGGCGCCGCGGAGCTGTCCGGGGCCGCGCAGCCTCTACCACATCCGGCAGGCTTGGGGAGGGGGTCCCCATGGCCTCTGGGCGCAGGGCGTGAGCCCGAGGGCGACTTCGGAGGCGGGTGCGGGGGCAGTGCAGCCCCAAACACTCGCTCCCAGGCCCCGCGCCCCTGGTGGCCACGGCGCCCGGCCCGCCGAGGAGGGCGAGACCACCCACGCCGCCGCCGACGTGGGAACCCGGCGCTCGCCGAGGCCTGCGGGCGCTGCGGATCGGGGGCACCGCACGGCCACGTCACCCCAGCCCCGGACACCATTCTGGGTCCCTCTCCCCAGGGGGGAGACTCCAAGCAGACTTGCTGTGAGCCCACCAGACCCCCAACTCCCTGCACCCCCAGGCCTGCCTTCAGGCGCCGGCAACGGAGGGGGAGGGCCCGGGGGCCGGCGGCGCTCTTCCAAAGGCCAGAAACATGGAAACTGTGCGAAAAGAATCCCCAAATCCGGTCGGGCCCGAAGCCCACCGGCTTACATAAAGCCCCAGGGGCCCTCTCGCCCGCCCGCGGCCTCCCCGCCTCGGGGTGAACAGTCCGCGGGCGCCTGGCCAGGCTGTCCCGGGGCTGGCACCACCCCCGACCCCCTGCCCCGGGCCTGGCGTGACCCCGGGGAGGGGGCAGGGGTCTCGGCCTCTTCCCACCGTCTGCCCTGAGAAACATTTAACTGCCCTTTAATCACATTAGCAGCCGGCCCCAATTAGGGCCGCGGGAGGGGGAGGCCGGGGGAAAGCGCCCGGCCGTGTCACTCGGGGATAAAGATTCTTTCATGCCCGGGGCCTGGCCACGGGCAACCCGGCGGGCCGCCATCCCCGGCCTTTGATTGCCGGCGCCTGGGCCTCGCCGACGCCGCCAACCCTTGGCCCCTCCACCCCCCAACGTGCCATCGCCCTCGGGGG
>JAQQAC010026072.1:3771781-3842481 GCA_029783875.1 Phataginus tricuspis
AGCACGGGCGCCTCGGGCCTCCGGGGGCCGCCGGCCCAGCGCGGAAGCCTCCGGGCGCCCTGTCGAGCGAGGGCCGGGGGCCCCTGGCGCGCGGGCTCCCCCGCGGGGCTTACCTTGCTCGGGGCTGGGCGCCCCAGGGGCGGAGCGGGTCTCGCCCCGGACCGGCCGGGGTCGCGCGAGGACAGCCGGCCGCCCGCGCCGCCGGAAGGCCGATGCGGCCGCGACTCCGGGGGGCCGCCCGGGCCCCCCGCCCCACGGCGGCAGCTGCAGCCCGGAGCGCGTGACCCCGGCCCCGACCTCCCGCGCTCGGCTGTTTGTCCGCACACAAAAGAGAGCACTCATATTTTTTTCCCCCCCGGCAGAGACCTAACACCCGCCCCATGTCCCCTCCCCCAGGTTGCCCCCCACCTCGCGGGCGCCTCGCTGAGAACCGCTTTCTCTCGGCACATCCACTTTGTCTCGCTTTTCTCCACTATTTAATTCCATAGTTGTATTCGAGGATGTCAGTATAGCTTAGAAAGTTTCATAGAAAGTCAGAAAGCAATTAGAGAGGCCCTTTTATTGGAGCCTCGTTGGTGCCATGGAATCTTTTAAAGGAGAGCCTGGAGCACCACACACAATCCCATTAAGCCGCCCAAACTCCCACAGCCCTCAATAGGGGCACTCAGTGCTTCGACAGACTTTCCTGGCTCACTGGAACCGCGGGGTTTCAGGCCGAGCTCCGCAGCTGACGCCCAGCAGCGCGGCCTTGAACCCCTCGCCCCTTCCTTTCTCATCGGAACCTCCGTTGCTGAAATGGCTTACCGGCCGGGCGAACGTGAATTAATGCCTGCAGAGCGTTCCGAATTCTCTGTTTGATAAACGCCATGAAAACTTCAAGCACTTTCACCCACTAACGCCACATCCTGACCGTGTGTTTGAATTTTTAAAAAACTTGTGGCCAGTTTCTAGAGATGCGAGCTCGGTCTGAATAAACTTCGCCCTCTGTCCGCTTTACAGTCGATCGGCTAACGCTGGCAAAACGTTACGGTCAAGGAAATTATGGTTTGGTGAGAAAAAGATCACGTATGACCCAAGTTGCAGCTTAATTGAATTTTGGTGCCAAATTATAACTCACTGAATAACTGGACTTGGGGGAGGAGGGGTGGAGGAAGAAGCGATTCTAATGGAAATACAGCCATCCAAGGCGACGGTGTGCGCGGCACTGGCAGAATGGGGACTGTAGCCTCCACCAGCAGCCTAATTCCAAGGGAATGAGGTTATCAGCCCGCCGGCTTTTATGTGGGAAAATACGATTGGCCCCAGTTTGATTTGTGGCTTTTGGTTAATATTCTTGTGTGTTATTTAATGGAGCAGGCAACCCTTCTATACAGCCGAGCTTTTCCGTGTTATTTTTGAGAGTAACTTCTGTTCTTGCCCATAAAAACTAATCTCTTCCTTCAGAAGTCAGTATGTAAAGAAAGCAGGTGTTTAAAAGGAATAGTGTTTTTTTTTTTTTAAATTGTACTTGGTTGTCAAAGCAAAGTGCCAGGTTTAGAACAATTAAGATTTTGTTCTGGTGTGTCATCACAGATGTTCGTTTTATTAAATAGAAGTTTGTATCTGGCAGTTTCTGGATTAATTTTAGGAAAGGCAAATAGGTGATAGGCTCATAACTCAGTAATTATAATTTAGATGGTGGTGAGATGACATCAGTTACAGGGGAGAAGGGCTATCTAGTAGATCTATAAGGGGATAATGAAAAATGAGTGTGCAAAACTTGAATATTGAATTTTTGAATGGTTTATGGTAGTCATCAACTATTTTGAAAATGTTCTCAATTAGCCCCCTCTTCTGTCACTTCATTGTCCCCTCTGTCCCTGCTGCCAGTCGTGTCTGCTCCTTGGCCTCTGACCTCTTAATTCTGGCACACATGCCTCTCCCTCAGCTGATCTCCTGTCTTTCTGCATCTCCTTTGTTTGGAAGCATCCGGGCCTCTTGTCACTGGGTGGAGAAGGACATGATGCAGGCTTCAGGAACTCCAAACCCAGGCTTAGGCGCTCTCCTGTCCCACCTTCAAAATCTTCTGCTGACTCATTAACGTGCTTTTCTTTTTCTTGCTCTAGGCTTCCCTCGCACCCTCTACCCCCCTGAGACACCTCCCTCCCTCCTCTCCACCTGTCCAGACAAATGTCACCTCTCAGACCCAGCCCATCCCGCCACTGCCCTGACCACTACGAGCTGCCCACTTGGGTCCCCCCCGCGGAAGGGTCTCCACCTCTGGGCAGTGACGGAGGGCCTCGTGGTGGCCTCTGCATTTCATTGATGTGCTTCTTTCCCATATCGTAGCATGACTTTGGGCATGTTCTGGCCGATGAGAACCCATAAAGCAGGCCACCCATCAGTCAGGCCATGCTGATTTGTGAATGAGAATCACATTCCAGCAAGCAGGACTGAGGAAGACATTACAGATGCACCCGTTCACCAAAGGCACAAGAGGAGCCGACAGATTTCTTGTTGAACTCCTAGGACCTGTCACTGGGCTTTCTCAAACAACATAAAACTATTTAAATTAAATGGAATCTTAAATTGTTTAAGAAATGAATATGACTCAGTTGGACTGCAGTAGAAAGTGGAGGAAAAACAAAGGCAAAAACCCTGAAATCCAAACACTTCAGTCTGCTTTGGATATTTGTGATTTGCCCGAGAAAAGGAGCAGATTCTTGACAAACAAGCAAGAAATTCTAAAAGTGCTGTTATGTCCTGGTGAGGACTCATGAGCATCATGGTCTGGCAGGGGCCTTGTGTGCTGTGTCCCCAGGACCCTCCTCCCGGAGGTGGCCCTGTACCAGAGCGGGTCCTGGGGAGTTTTGAACAAGTCCAGTGTTGGTCCTGGTGTACCAGGAGGGGCCAAAGACGTCCGTGTCCTTCAGGGGAGCAGGGCTTACACCAGATCCTGATGAAAAACTGGTGGCACGGTTTGCTCTGAAGAGGATGACAAATGTCACTCTGATCAATAGCGCATGATTCAGGGAACAAGATACAAATGACGTGAACAAAACTACTTTAAAAACTCTTCAGGGAACAGAGATTAGCAATTGCTGTGGTACAGGAAGGAATGAAATGATGAAAATAACTCAGGGATTTGGAGGAGGAACATTTAGCATTCAGATTTCAGTGAAAATGTGTTAATAACCCATCTATGAGCCAGGTATCATTTCTCACCCCTTAATCAAGTTAAGAGAATCAGAAGTATTAGCACTGAGAGATATACTGTGGTTCAGTGCAGGGCCATCCTTCAGTCTTCATCTTCAACCGAGAAACAGAACTGCCTTCTGGAGCATCAGATTCTAAACTCATGTTCAAACACCAGCTAGGGAATCAAGAGAAAAAGCAGGTATACAAAACACAGAGCTGGTTCTGGAGGCCTGCCAGGTTACTATGAACACGTGGTATTATTTTCGAACTGTTTAAAAAAAATTGAAAAACTTCCTCTCTTTCTCCCTAAGGAAAAGTTCTAGCAAGTGGATGGGTGGGTTAAGCCTTTCCCAGCTATGAAATCATTCCACCTTCTCGAAAAAGCATCTGTTCAACGAAGGGCTCAGCCTAGATGAAACACTGATTCTTTTCACATTTTATTCAGAGAGTATTTCGATGGTCTGATTCCGTTCCAGTTCAGTTGAAAATACGTCGGTTCAGGTTCAGTTTAGATCAGTGCATTTGGTGTCCTTATGGGGGGGAAACGAGAGAAAGAAAACAAAACAAAAATACCTCCTTCAGATTTATGGTCCCTCTTGGAATTAATATTGGGGTCTGGGCCCAGCGGTCAGTGGGCTGGGCTGTTCTGGGTGTTGGTTACAGACGGCTTTGGGTCAAGGCCGTATTTTCTGTTTTAATCTTCTGTATTCATGCTTCTTTATCTTAATTAGATGCCAGGCCCCTTCTCACATCAGACAATACCAGTCCACAAAACCTTTGGGACTGGATGTTTTTCAGAATTTAGAGGGCCTTTTTTTTTTTTCCTTTCAGATTTTAGCAAGGGAAGACCGTGTGGAGACTGTGTGTTATGGACTTCTGCAGCCTGGGCACTCCCTATCAAAGGCATGGGTGTTTTCACAGTGAACATTCACCCTAACTGGATGACATGGAAACTCTAAATAGCCTTACACTGGGGTAGTGTCTAAGTTTATGAAATGACTTCGGGTCTTCGGAGTTCTTTGGAGTTTTGCACGTGTGTGGAAGGGAGAGTGGACCTGGATTACAGGACCTCTCCTCTTTTCCTTAAAAAAAGAAGAAAGGCACAGGTTCTGTCAAGCTCCTTTCCTGCTGGGCAGTGTTCATTGTAGCACTGCTGTTTCAGTGTCACTTGATTAAAGAATGCCAATATATTTTCAGATAATTCACAAAAAGTTATGGACTAAGGATCATAGTTTAGTGTATTAAAAATGCTCCATACAAACATTTCTGAAGCTGAGGTCTGTGTGTCCTTTTCTAGCTAAGGGAGAGACTGCAGGAGACACCCCACTGGCTGGACACAATGCCAAGACAGCAGTTGACCTCTGATGGCCATGTCTCACCCCTCCCCCTGCTAGGAAAGTCTTCCATGCCTCAAAAAACTGCAGGTGCCTCCATTTGCCTCTGACCTTTCCAACAGAAATAAATTGCACGTAGCTGATAGAACCTGTGGTACTAAGTATCCTTTAAAATGGTGAAAGTTAGCCCCCAGCAGTTGGACAGGGTCCCTGCAGGGCTAGAGGGTTGGGTTACATGACCTCTGCCATTCATCCGGGTTTGACTCAGTATCTTCGTGTAACCTATATTAACTTCTACTACAGAGCACCTGTTTCAAGAGATAGACATAGGTTTTTTTTTTTTGAGAAATAGCATTCTGATTTAAATGGGAGTGTGATGTATATTTAATTATACTTTTTTATTGTATAAGAAAGGTCACAAACACTTTGTGAGTTTTTTATAGGTGTCATCCAAGCAAATTAAATGCACATGGGCTGTGTGCACTTTCAGGAAGTGTCAGAATTCTTCATTAGGTTGTTATTGTATTGGACACGAGGATGTGACCTGTAGGAACATACTTCCAAAATTAAGGTAGAAGTTGTGGGGAAAGATGATCACTGTGCCAGGATTCATTTTTGCACTCAACTCTTCAGGATTCCATCTAGTGCTCAAAGTGGGCCTGTTTTAGTAATGCACATTTTTAGGGGGTCTGGAAAATAACCTGGGGTTCAGTAAGTGTGCATTCCGGAGATGCGCGCTTTATGGCGATGGCAGCTGACACTAATAAAGTGGAAGAGTTCCCCCCACTCCTGGATCAAAAGGGGCTGGGAGGGGCTGGGAGGGCTAGAAGGGGAAGCAGCAGGCATCTCTTAGGAGAAAACTCCGAAAAGATTTCACATTCTGGGCTGTAATTTGGAGCTGCCAAAAATAGCAGGATGGCCTTAAAAAGGTGGTTGAAATAGTGGCATTCCACCTCCTCTCCCTCCCACAAGCCCGGCGTCTGGCTGGCCATGTGTACTTAGGCACACCTGACCACAGAGGGCTTGAAAACCCTAGCAGGTGAACCTTGGCGGCTGCAGGAGACAGAGGCTGCACCTGCCCAAGGCAAGCTTTTCATCTGAAGTTCCTCTGAACATTGCTCACACTTGCCTCTTTTCACCTGAAGATCTCAAGATGTTGCACAGTGCTTTTAGCGTATGAAGCATCTACTTAATGTTGTGTGATTAAAAGTAGCTGAAGCAGGTGACAGTGTAGGCAGAAAAGAGAGTGCCAGGTTAGGGAGAGAGAGGGACAGGAAACAGCAAACCACACTGCCCGAGGCAGGTGGTGAGATCACTGCTCTAAAGATGGCAAAGAAATCATCTGTCCCCTCCTGGGCTGTCGCAGTGGGAGCCACAGCCGGCTGGTTCCAGGGGAGGTGGCTCAGGTGCATCAACAGGGGTGCATTTATTTGGGACCCACATGCAGGCCAGGTGTGGAGGGGTCCAGTAACACTCCCTTGGAGAGGTGATGCCTGAGTTGAGTCCTATAGGGTGAGCTGGCATTGATCCAGGTAAGGGGATGGCTTGGGGTGCTGTGCAGGAAAAAGGAACAGACAGCTATGAAGGAGGGTTCAGCATGCTGGAGCCTAAGTCCTAGGCCTGCTTCAAGTCCATGGGGTGTTCTCCTTCCCTGCGGTTCGATCTTCCTAAAGCCTTGCTGGACTGCAACAGGCAAATTCATAGCCTGTAATAGGTACTCACAAAGATTATCACCTTGGACAAGTTTCCCTGTGTCCTCGTCTATGCAGGGATGTTTGAAGGTTTTGGTTTACAGGGCTTTTGGCTCACACTCAGGATCTCTGTATCAGTATTGTCCTTATTCATGTATTCAGTAAACATTTACTGAGGATCTAACAGGTCCAGAGCACTGGCCCAGGTGCTAGAGTAAATGGTGGGGTGGATGGGCACCGTTTCTGTCCTTATGGGCTTGGAGTATGCAGAGGGAAGACATGGGACAAGCAGTCTGTGACCCAGTTGGCTTTCTCATGCCTGCTGTCTTAGCAGCTCAGAGGAAAGGAGCATCTTTCACCCTTTTGTCATTCAGCAAACATCTCTAGGAGCCCTGCCATGTGTCAGCCTCCTGTGAGGTGCTGGGGAGTGTGTGGGGTGGCCCCTGCTCTCAACAAGTTCAGGGTCTGGTTGGGAAAGACCGACAAGGTCATCTGAGGGTTGTCGGTGATAGAAGTCTTGGTGGGGGCACAGAAAGGGCATGGTCAGTGCTATGCCTGGGGCACCCCAGGAGAAGGGAAGCACCGTTGAGTGTCTGCGGGGACAGTAAGTCCTGCGTGGGGCTGGGGGACATGGCGGGATGGCAGTGGTGAGGGGCAGGGACCAGGTGGCTGGGCTGACTTCTCCCAGGCTTGTGTGTAGTTGAGTTGCACGCTCCTAGAGACAAGAAATACTGAGGCTGAAAGTGTCCCATTAGAGATATCCTACTGCATTAAGCTCATATTTTATATACAATGTTCACAATATTAAATATGACTTGACATCTCTTAAAGAAAAGTCTGATTTCCCAAATGTCAGCTGGATAGCTGTTTCAATGTCAGATTAGCTTCCTGTTGAATAAAGCTTTCCAGCGTGGAATGCTAAGAAGTGGTAGGGACACAGGACATTTTCCAGGACAGCAGTGACCCTAGCTGTAGATTAGAAATGCACCTCGGAATTCACAAAAGGCAAGCAGACCCACTGCATGGATGAACACATTTTCCCTAGACCATGACAAAGGAAGGCCTTCTCTGCGCCGGCCCCAAGGTGGGCAGGCTTGGTCTGGCTTGCTTGTGCTGTATCTTCAGATTCCATTTCTGGGATGCCGAGGGAGTGAATGTGTGGACGGTAGCAAGGAAGCAAGCTGCCCCCACCTGTCTGGAAGCCAGCTGGTCCATGCTTGCTGAGGAGAATCAGGTGGTAGCAATTTCCGAGGAAGGTGTTCTGCAAGTTTCCTAGTCCGTCACCCCCCCCCCCCCCCGAGTGATAAAGCCTTCCCTGTCAAGATGTGGATGCCTGCAGTGGCGGGAGCAGCTGGCTACCATGCTTGACTCCTCGGCAGGCCTCTCTTTCTCAAGCTGAGAAACCTGCTTGTCTGTACAATGAAATTGATTTCTGGGCTCAGCCAAATAGCTTTTCTTCCCTTTTCTTTCTTTTTTTTTTTTCAAGCAGTTAGTAATTAGTTGTTCAATTCAACTGTTTTTTTTTTTCCTTCTCTTAAAAATTTTAAAAAATGTGGTAGAATTTTTTTTCTTCTGGGCAAATTCTTAGGATTTAATTGCACTTAAAAATTGTGGAGCCTGTCAGAGTAAATTGCAGATAGAATAGTTTTACCCAATAACACTAGTCCTGTGATTGTCACCATTGTCAGGCCTCTCAGTTAGAGTTGTGGGAAGGACAATTTAAGTCTACATGGTGAGCTGCTCTTCAAATCAGTGTTCAGCACGAAGCTCGTCACGTTGAAAGACAAATACCCCAAGTTAGCAGTCGTGATGTTTGAGGAATCAGAATTTGATTTTAAAATGATTCCAGAACTTGCCCCCACAAAGAGAAGGAAAAATATCTACCCTTGGGTTTTAAGTTAAAGCAGTGTGATTTAATCTGTAAAAAATTTTCTGAAAAGGCAAAACAGTCATAGCATATTAAAAATAGTAAAAGCATAAGCAATATTACTAGATTCATGCAAAGCTGCACCTGCTGTTTGGCTCTGTCAAGTTCCTGTTTATTCCCAGGGGGGCACACAGGGAATGGGTCTCTGTCACGTGCCGCTGTGGCCATAAAGAAAGGGGCCACCCTTAGGGTCTGAGAAGCACAAGTGCTTTTTTTCCCCCCCTAAGGAATACTTTCATCCTACCTTCTTCCATTTTTGAAAAGTGAGCTTGTAGTGTTGAGCTGATTTAGCCTTATAAAAGGCAGAACTTTCTGGAATATGCAGCTTATCTGTACAACCCAACTTTGATTTCTGGGGACGAGGCAGAAACACCTGTATTTTTAATTATTCCTCCCAAAACCCCCTGCTTGTGTTGACCAGTAAATAATAAACCTCAACCAATTATTGAGTCTACAAGGATGGGAAGCTGTCACTCCATTTTTGAAATTATTTTTAAGTTAGCTGTATTATGTTTATCAGTTACTAACATATAATTTATGTATATTTTATGCAGTTTCCTATAGGTCGGGATGGCCGGGGAAGAGCGCTTTCCTTATGGAACATATTGACTTGTTTCTACCCTTCAACATTGTGGAGAAGGTGAGTTAATTAGCAGATTGCTAAATTGTTGGAATTTCTAAGGAAAAAGATGCTCAGTGAGAACACAAATCTAGCTTAGGAGCTGGGAGTCTGGCCTCCAGTCCGGTGCCTCAGATCCGGCTCCGGGTCTTCAGCTTGGCTCTGTGCTGTGCAGGGGCCTGGGTATCTCTACACCTTTGTTTCTTCTTCTGCAGAAGATGAAGGCGTCAGAGTCTGCAGCAGATAGCTGCTGCAGGGATTAACCTGTGACCCAGGCCCTGAGCACACTGCCTGACATTGAGTACTATGTGCATAATGATGTCATCGGTTATTAAAGAGAGAACAGGATTTGACCAAAACAAAATTAGACAAATTGAGGTGGCTGAATATTTGTCTTATGAATGATATGTATATTCTATGGCATTTTAAGAGTATTAGCCTATCACCTGTAAATACCATTATGTACATTCTCAGTATCTGAGTCCTAAGGAGATTTAAAATTTTTGCTCATAGAAATTATTAGGTTATGAGTAGTGTGTGTGTGTGTGTATATGTGTGTATACACATTAAATATGTCTGGCTATTTTATACGGTTTGCAAACTGTCCGATAACAGCAGTAGGGCTATGTCTGTATGTATCAGCCCTCTATCTGCTCTGGAGCCTAGCAGGTTCCGTATAGCCCACTTGAGTTTGGAAATGATCATAAACGCTGCCATAAAATTGGAAGCCCTGTGTGTGCGTGAGTGCCTCACTGTAGGGTGCAGAAGTACAGGGTGCTGTAGAGGAAGGTGTCAGGAGGTGGGGACCTCAGAGGCTGCTCCCCTCTGGTGTGACTAGGGATGTGGGAGGGAGGCTTCCTCTTCCTCCAGGCAGAAAGGGGCAGCCAGGGCCTGGAGCTGGCCTGTCCCCAGGGGCAGCTGGCAGGCGGTGCCAAAAGGAAAACTGTGCTGATGCCAGGCTGGTTGGTTCCTGGGAGGCAGGAGCAGGTAGAAGGGAGGGGACAGGCACCCCCGGTGGCCCCTGATAGATCTGGCTCGGCACCAGGCGTTGGGCTAGCCTGGGAACCTTCCAGAGCCCCCATTGCTTCTGTCACGTGAAGATCAGCTAATGTCACCAAGATGAGCCGCAGGGACCCACTATCCCCGTTTTAGGCGTGGCAGGTGATAGATGCCGCTTGGCATAATAATACCACCTCCCTGCGGAAGAAGAGGCAGTTGCTTTCTGATGCAGTTTACTTTTATAAGGGCTGGAGGCAGAAAAAGCAGTGGAATGTCTGGTGTCAGTCGGTGCTGATGGGAGCCCACATTTCTGTCCAGTCCTGTTTTCTACAAATCTGTTCTGCCAAGTACGCGATTTTTCACTATGCGCTTTTCCTACCTTATAGTCATCTTTGTGTTAGAGGAAGAGAAAGCCAACTGAGACCGTGATTTGTTTCCCCACAGACATTGTTCTTCCAACTTCTCCTATTAAATAGGAGCATGAGAAAAAAAACAAACAAACATCCTGATGCTTCTCTACCCAGTTCATTCTGGGACTGAGCTAGGTTGTATTGTGGAGTTGAGAGAATTTGTTTACTGACACTAGGAGAGGCGCAATATTAAAATACCTTACATACCTAACATTTTAGAGAGCACATACCAGACCCTACTACAGTACACTACGACTTACTTGCAAGCTATAAAGTTAGGTTCAAATCTGCCCACTACAAACCCGTATGATGACATTTTAAGGTAACGTGGTAAATATTGAGGACTGGGTCCACCAACATAAACCAATTCGTATAAAATATCGTTGTTTTATCAGCTCTTGGATTTCAACTGAGTCATTTTTAAAGCTGATCTGTATATGTAACCAGAGTCTAAATGTGAGTCTTGTTTATGAAAAGACACCATTTCTGACAGAAGTTCTAGGTAAGGACTGTGTGAAACATTATCATAAAATGCACTGAACTGCTTGCATCTTTTGTCCCTGATGAGAGCCTCACGGGGAACCCTTTGGGTTATCTGTGTCCTTGCATGCTTGTCACGGAGTGGGCGGCACTTACTGAGAGCTGACCTTCGTTATTTGCTGACTGCGCCCAGCACTGTTCTGAGGGTTCTGCCTGTGTTGACCCCTTTGTTCCCCATATCAGTCTGGCGAGCTGGGTACCCTTATCATCTCCATCTTATGATGAGGAAACTGTCTCTCCGCGAGGCCAAGGTTGAGTGGGGATTCACAGCACAGGGGGGTCTTCAGGAGCCCATGCACCTCAGGCCTGTGCAGCCCTGTGTCTCAGCACTGAAGAGGCAGCTGGGGACTCTTCATTTTCAGTGACAGCTTGTTATATTACAAACCATGAACGGGCGTAAATCAGGACGATTGGGCAGATTTTACAATGCCAAGTGTTTTAAGCTTCTGCTTGCAGTTAACTTCTGTGACAGGCAGCCTCAAAAGCCGCGAGGTTCAGGAGCATTTGCCCAGTTTGGACAGAATCACTTCATGGTAAGCAGAGCGTTTCCAAATTGAATTTGTCCTGTGAGCATTTAAGGGAGAACACATGCTGTATTATAAATATGGACTCCACATACAATGTAGACCAACAGTTAATAGAGAGGAGTTAAAACTACCATTTTCATTTGAAAATGGTGTCCTGTGCGTATTGAGCATCCCTCACGTGCCAGATGCTGGGAGTCTCTACAGGCTGGTCTGACTGGCAGAGAACCACATCAAGAGATAGTAAAAGAGTTTCTGGAAGGACACCAGAAGCTTTTAAATGTGAAGGTGATATAATGGAGGGATGGAAATTGAGTGCTTTCAAATAATAATCTTGCCTAGTTTCAAAAGTAATCAGTAGTTTCAAAAGTAACAAGTTAACCATCAACTTGGGGAATACTAGTGCAGGATAGCGACCCTGAATGAAATATTGATGGGTGACTGCACGCCACCGAAATGGGAAGGCTTCCTGGGGCCGCCTTACCCAATCTGGGACCCAGACAGACAACAGACTCCGTGAGAAGCAGGACATGTACTGCGGACATCTGTGTGTCTCAACGTCTAATTTCCTGGTCCAGCGAAGTCACTGACCATCAAATATCCCTGGAGGGAACCAAGCCCCTCTGCATGAGAAAATCCTGAGAACCTGGGCCTCTGGAGGGTGGAAGGTAAAGACCAAGTGACTTTTAGGCTCTGGACCAGCCCCATTAGGGCATCTGACATGTTTGTGCTCATCTCGAAGCAGAAAACACACACTTTTAGAGGAAGAAGAGAAGCTCAGCTCTGTTCCTGCCCACCGGAGTCCATGGCATAACTTCCAGATGGTGATATTCAGATTCTCTTGATATTCCTCCAGCTAGGAATAAGAGATACATATGAGAAAAAAAACTTATGCCCTGGAAAAAATGACAAGTGCATACTAATGACTGACAATCTCTTGTCTGTATTTCATGACACAGTTACTTTTAGTGTGAATATCACGGTGTCAGCAGTGGGTGATAGTAGAATATCAACTTCAAGAGGTCACTCTCACGGACCCCTGGTTTCATCTGCCTGCTCACTCAGTGCTCCAGACAGGGCCTGGAATGTTGTGGGTGCTCAGAAATCCTGATGGCCATGTGACCTAATGATTGACAGGGATGAATCTAGAATGGAAGGCATTTGGTGGAGGAGTGCCTTTGAGGCAACTGTTGAAAACACGTCGGTGGGCCACCGAGAACTGCCCAGCGGCCCTGCTGGTGGGATCTTGCCGAGCCTTTCTCTAGGTTCTCAAGCATCTGGAAGGGGAATAAGGAAGACCCGAGGGGGACTTTCAGAGGGCATGACTTATTCACAAAGAAGAGCAAAATAGAGTGTTAGAGAAATTTGGGAGCACTAAAGTTTGTGGCAGTTGGAAAACAAATTGGAAAACAGGTTGGTAAGTGCAGGTGGCCTTTGTATTTCAAAAGTAATGTTTGAGCAGGAAGGAAGGATTTTCCTTTCCTTTCTTTATACAGGATGGCTTCCCCTCATGAACGGTCTTAACTGACTAATGGATTTGTTTGGCACACACTTGGCTCAAAATCCAAAGGTAAAAAGCAAAATCCCCTTAATTATGTCAGCCCCAGACTACGGGAGTCAGTTTGAAACATCTTAGTTTTAAGAAGGTGGCAGAATTACATAATTATCCAAACTCATAAGAAATTAAAATACCTCTTCCAAATGTGAAGTTGTGAGGTAACACAAACCACAAACTGTACCCTTGCGGAGAGTGTGCATCTTTTGCTCTCCCACTCAGAAGCCCACGTCAGAACGTCTGGGCAGAGAGCGCTCGGCTGCATCCCTGTGTCCCTCGGAGCCCCACGCAGGAGGAGGGCTCCAGGGCAGCTCCTTCCAGCCCGGTGTGAAGGAGTCTGGGGTCTGCTCCGACGAGG
Source organism: Phataginus tricuspis (assembly GCA_029783875.1). Taxonomy (NCBI): domain Eukaryota; kingdom Metazoa; phylum Chordata; class Mammalia; order Pholidota; family Manidae; genus Phataginus; species Phataginus tricuspis. Next base: position 3,784,916 of record JAQQAC010026072.1, read on the forward strand.
GGGAGTGGCAGGTGGCCGCCACAAGGCACCGGGGACCGGCGAGGTGACTTCTCTCCCACTCTTGGCAAATGTGCATGAGGTGAGGAATGACCAAAAAAGTCTTAAAATACAGGTTCAGGGTGAAGGGGGGAGCATGGGACAATGGTCAGATAGGCTCCATGAGTCTGTAATTCTGGACGGAGCCCTTGCACGTTCATCCTGTTTGTGAAGAACTTTGAAAATCATGGCACCTCATTTAACCAGACTCCTTTTGAAAATTGATGTTACCTGTTTGAAATCCAAGGGGATTGCCTTTGATGGGTAAGTCAGGGGCCACTCAGTCACCTACCTCACACTCTGCAAGAGGCCCTGGGGAACCCAGAGCAAAGCCTATGGGGTCTGCTCCTAAGGTGCTCATCACCAGGTGCATAGACCTCGATGAGTGAGGCGCACGGAGCCGAGAGGCCCAGGGAAAGAAAAGCAGGCAGTGCAGGGGCCCTGGAGCAGGTGGGGTGTGGGGGTGAGCCCTGGAGTGTGGAGCGGGCTTGAGCCAAGGGCTGGAGGACACAGCCCAGGAAGAGACACGGGGCATGGTTGAGGTGTGGGGGGCTCACAGGTGCAAAGCTGTAGAGGTGGGGGACCGTGTGACCCCGGGGGGCTTTGTGCGCTGTGCTCAGGTGTTGGGACTGGCCATGGGGAGGGGGCGAGGACCCAGGATGCCTCCCAGCCTTCCCTCCTGTAGCCACCGGTGCATGGCAGCTCCTCGTGGTGGGACTGCTACTGGAGAAAGGTGAGGGGACCTTTAGGATGGGGACTTGAGATAAAGGTGAGAGATGGAGAATGCCGAGTCATTGCATGGGTGGAAGTTTGAGCGTGCAATTCTCTCAGCTGGCAGGTCCTGTAACCGTTACCAGAGCAATTACTGGAGGCAGAAGCCTTACTGTGTTAGGCAGAGGAGTGACTGGGAGGCAGAGGGCAGAGGCTGTAAGTGTTCGTCTCAGGGCCCACTGGGGTGCGCAACGTCAGTGCCCAATCAATGTGTTTTAACTGGAAATATGTCCCTCTCTTTCTATAGACCTTAATCAGCAACGCTCCTTCATTGATGTTATCTGACCCAGTTTTTACACAAGTACATGACCTTGACATAGCAAACAGGTTATGACCTTGACTGAGGAGGAGCAAGGGAGCCACCCGGCTTGGGTTTCCCCCACCTTTACAGCTGGCCTTCTAGAGTTCTGCTTATGGAGGGAGTAATCCCTCTGAGTTACATGTCAGCTGCCCTAGGACACTAAATTCAAGAAATGATTTCCTCTGCATTGTTCTGAATGCAGCCTGAATGCCAGGAACACAAGAACAGTGTGCGGCGGCCGCCCTTGGGCGCTACTGGGCATTTCCTTGCTTAAGTTGGTGGGAACTGGACAAGGTTGAGTTCTTTGAAGAATGAGGCCCACAGAGGAGCTGGGACCACGGAAGGGGCGCCAACACTGCTCGTGTTTGGGACCAAGAGAAATGTGAGAATAGAACGGTTATCATGAGCACCTGCAGAGAACAAACTAGCTTCTCCTGGTAACTCTGGCAACGAAGGGGTTAAAATAACAAATAAATGACTTTATTTAGACTTGAGTGTTTCTGGCATTTTTTCTGGATTCTTCCCCCCACAGTATTTGATGTGACAGCTTTTGTTTGCTCACACTTGTCTCTCTTTTAAATTTCTCATATCAGCGGTAAAAGCTATTTCTTTTTCCTGTAACATCTTGAGCTTGGTATCCAATGAAGGGAGAAACTGCTCTTGCATTACTTGCCATTATAATGTTATGCTTAACCTGGGGGGAGAAAAATCAGAGTAATTTAGATCTCAAGGCACTGGGGATTGTGCAGAGGGGCCACTCGCAGCACTGCTGCGGACTAGTCCAGAAAAGTGCCCCTGCAGTAGGGGAGGTGTCGCCTTTTCTGGCATTCTTTAGGAATGCTGATTTTGAGGCCCATCTGGCAAGGGAAGGGCGGTCATCCATTTTGAGGCCCTGGTCTGGCCTTGATGGGGATCCGGCTGGGTAGTGGACAGTCTCTTAGCAGGACTCAGACCTTCCCCACTCCCTGTGAGGGGTGAGGGAGGGCCAGGATGTCCCCATGGTTCAGATCATGCCGTGCACCGCCCTGGGAACCGCTGTGGTGTCGAGGGCTCCCTCTCTGTGCAGAGGAGGCCTCAGGTGCCCATCGTGCGCACTGAGAAGGCATCCAGCCAGAGAAGTGTGTCTTTGCTCGATTCTGGAAATCATTTATAGACTATGAGCAAACTGGAATTTGTTGGCTAATCATTTTAAAAGCAATTTTGGAAAGAAATGTTCTGTTTCCTGAAGTTTGCCTGTGGAAGAGAGAGAATCTTCCTTCTTTTCCCATTTCTTTCCCATTTCCAAGGCCTCTTCTGGAGGCTACCATTTTCCAAAGAAATTCATTTTTGGGTGCTAACCTCTGGGCCACTGGCTCCCAAGTGAGCATGCCAGAAATTCGTTTGAGTGGCTAATGGGAAATCTTAACTCCTGACATTTTTGGGGGTTGGAATGCATTCTGTAATTTTTAGGGTACTGGGGCCAATCCCTGGGTCTGTGCCTTCTTAGGCAGCTGGTACTTCCTAAATTTTTCTGCATATATCATTGGAAGCACAACATTACCACTCTCAAGAAGGACACTGAGCCGCCAGATACCCGTGGAATTCTGTAATGGAGCTGCAGTGTAAACTGTGGTAGGGTTGAACTGAGGACTGTTCTAGAAAAACCTGTAAGCAATTAAGTTCTCCCTCCAGCAAGGTAAAAGCTGAGTCCGAAGTACATTAATACAAAAAAGAGTGAAGCCTTTGTTGGTAGTTTGTACTATTTTTTTTCTTTTTTAATGGAAATAAATAAAGAATTCCGGCAAGACAAAAATCTCGTATCTTATTACTAAACTGGGGGAAGAAAACCGAAGATGCAGCCGTAGTTGGTTGCATGTTTAAAATCGCTGAGGTCAGAACAAAACTTAGATTACCCTGTTTCAGCAACTCACAAACCATGTTCCGGGGAACAGACGATCTTTCTTGGGACTAGGGGAGAAGGATTTCATGGCCAGCTCAGTTTCTGAAACCTGAATTATTTCCCCTCCTCTGGAGATTCACAATGTGCTTCAGTTGAGAGCACACTGTTTGCCTTTGTTGAACCGGCACTTTCTCACCCCGTGGGACCGTAGAGTCCCTTTCACAGGGCACCTGCTAACATCTGTGGGGAGTGCTGCTTGCTTCACCCGGAGCGGAGGCGCTACCCACTAGCAGTTGTTTTCCCAGCCGCCCTTTCTGTCCTTCCCTGTGCTTTGCCCCTCAGCACTGGGTTCATGTGTGTGGTGTCACACGGTCTGTTGGGATGTGTGAGCCGGCTTTCAGGACAGGCCACACTCCTTGAGGGCAGACACGTTTCCTGTCTCATCTTCATCTCCCCAAAAGTCCTGGCACGAGGACCAGTGTATCAGTCACTGGTGGTGGATGCTCGTCCCACGGCGGGTCACGGAAAGACCTAGGCACACCTCAGACCCGCTGATGGTGGTGATGGGGAGATGGAGCAGTTTGAGAAGCAGGGAGACAATGGAAATAAAGATTTGCCGAGCCAGCCCAGTTCAAGTGTTCTGACTTACGGCATTCCATTTCCTCAATGGAAAGCCAGCTCCGGTGGTGGACTCTGTCTCTCTTTGTACTTGCAAGAATAAAAGCATGAAGAAAGTTCTTCATTGTAAAATTAAGAAAAGAAATAATCTGATGGACTAAGGCTCAGAGTGGATGGACACCATTAGGTTAACTTGTAAGGCTGAGTGGGTAATATCAAGTTTTTGCAAAGGGCTTTGAGCAGAGAGCACAAGGCTTGGAAGAGACATCTTAACCACCTCCAGGATCAATCAGAGCGAGTGACGATCCTCTGTAAGGAGACTTGGGGCTGTCAGCGAGAGGCAGGCTGGCGCCCCATTATGGTGGCCACGCCTCAGTGTCCCAGGAAGGGTGTGGGCTTTGGAGTCTGATGGTTGTGGCTCTAGTACCAGCAGCCCCACTTCCTGGTCACATGATCTTGGACCAGAGTTTTGGTTTCATTGTATGAAAACATTTGACCATATTTATTTTAATTGTGATTGAATTTTTATAAATTAAATTTAAGGCATGTTAAGTGTTTTAAAACACTTAAAATTTTAGTAATACTGGTCTCCTAAGTAGTCTTCACAGGTATTTGTATGTATCTATTTGCATATGTTCATATAAACATGGAACAGAATATAGAAGGTATGCATCGAGTTGTCAGTGTGCGTTATGGGAGGGAGGTGGTCCTTGCTGGGGCAGGTGGTTGAGGGCTGTGGTCACTGGCCTCCAAGGGAACCTCCCATGAGCCTTGCTTCCTGGTGCTCATGCCTTTGGACAGCCCCTGCTCACAGTGAGTAGCTCTGGGCTGGCTAGCCAGTAGGACATGACATTAATGGAGATGTGTGACTTTTGAGGATAGCTCAAAAAAGACTCTGCGGCTTCCACAATGCTCACTCTCAATTTTTGCTCTGGGAGAAGGCTGCTGCTGTGTTGTGAGAACACTCACACAGCCATATAGAAAGGTCTGTGGTGAGGACCCTGGGTCCCCTGCCACCAGCCACCACCAGCTAGCCAGCCATGGGGGCGCCATCTCGGAGCCATGAGAGAGGCGGTGCCTTCTGAGAGACCCTTCACCCAGAACACCCCAGCTCTGTGCACCCAGATTCTTGACCTCCTGAAACTCAGAGATGCCAAAGATTTCTTGTCATAAGCTAAGTTCTGAGCTGTCTTGTTAGGTAGCAATGGATAACCAATCCTGGGGAGCGAGGCAGCATGGTGATGGGAGGAGAAAGGCCGCCTAAAAACCCACAATGTGTATGATGCGATTTCATTCACATAAAGTTTTATACACTTATATAAAAGAACAAAAAACTATACAGCCACAGACAGGTAGGAAAGTCTGTCAGCTGCTGAGTGACAAGTAGAGATTCTGGAATAAAGTGTGTGGAGTGAGTGTTCAGGCATAAGCAAGCAGCCAGGCAGCCTTCTTGTGTATTTGTAGAGTGAAGGGAAAGGTGTGGTGGGTTTTCTGGGGGTAAGTGGGGGGCGCAGAGGAGGTGATGATACCTGCTTTTGTCTATCTTTGCACTGCTTCACTTGTTCTAATAAACTTAAATTATTTTGCAACTTGACTTTAAGCAAATAAATATTAAAAAAATAAAATAAAGCAGTTGAAAATGGGAATAGGAAATAAAGCAAACTGCTTGGCATTTGGAGGCAATTTGTCAAAGGTTATTGTCTGCCAGGGCCTGTTTGGTGAAGCCTTTCCCAGACTGTTTGTAAATGAGTAAATTAAAATACATAGGCTTGCAAAGGAAACCTGTTCTGTTGATAGAAGGTTCCTACATATTAAAAGCCAAGCTTGTGGTATAGTAATATACTGTCTTCTTTATTCATATTTTAAAAAAGATCTAGTGGTAAATCAAACAACCACAATTTTGAAGTAGTGATGGGCATAAATGATATTTTGAGACACCTGCAGCAACTTCACTGTGATAAGAAGTTGTCTGTGATTTTACTGATGACAAAGCCGCAGGGCCGCTGACATGGCCGACACGCGCTGGCTGAGTTCAGGAGCAGAGGGACTGTGCTTCAGAGAGAAATGAGGATAAAGCCGTGACGTTTCTCCCACGAGTTCACGGACGCCTTGGCAGTAAACAGTAGTGGCAAAGAGGTCACGGTCAAGGTTGCTTCATTTGGGGAATGTTCGCTTGGAAACATATGCAACCACGTTACTCTAGGTAACCGGGTCGCAGAAGGGCAGACCAGGCCGTGTCAGGGGTTAGGTTTTGAGCAGGACAGGGAGTAGGACGCCGAGGCAGTTTGGGTGCCGATGGGGTGGTCAGCCCGGGCGAGCAGGAGGAAAGGCTCCCGACTGCTGCACGACTCAGGAGCCCTCGTTTTTGGGAGGAGCTGCGCACGCCGGGCTCCTGACGAAGAGCAGCCCTCCCAGACTTTCAGATGCACGCATCTTCCTCAGGGACCTACAGAGAGAAGGGCGGCTTTGCAGATCACAGCCGGGCAGTCCAATGTCCCAGAGTAAAACCATGCCAAATGCTCAAAACCTTCCTGGCCGCTTTTACTTTTTATTATTTCTTATTTTGCTGCTTTCATTCATGATTCCCATTTTTTTCTTTTACAGCCTTTCTTGGCAGCCGTTTTCTGTAGGTAATACTTGGAGCTAATCTCTGGTCATGGCTGGCTCTCTTGAAATTGTCAACCACTGAAATGTCCCTAAAATTACAGGATTTCTCTGGGGACCTACGGACCAGGTGTAGCGACAACAGTACCTTTGGTTCAACTCCTCTTCCTCCCGTGGCCCTCTTGAGGGACCTTGCCGTTAGTGCAAGTAAATCATAAAATTTGCCATAAAGTCTAACAAATTGCAAAGACCCAAAGGCCCAGAGCCAAAGAACAAGGCCCTTCCAGACTGTTACTTGGACCTTTTTATCAACAGCCAGTTACTTACTCATTCATCAGATGTGTATGGAGAACTTCTTACGTATAAATCATTTGCTGGGAGCTGCAGGACAGGGTTTCTCAAACTGTCACACACATTAGTGGATTAGTAAAATTAATTTAGTGAGTTGTGACCAGCGTTTTCAAACCGAAAGAAAACATTAGTCATAAAGGTAAATATTACATTGTGAACTAGATGTCTCAGATCCTGTGTGCACGAGATTGCGGACCATAGTGTATTTACTTCTTAGTTGGGGGTCATTATCAAAAATTGGAAAGTCCCTGCCCTAGGGAATATTGAGCAAACGTTAAATGTGAACGCGTTCCTGTCCTTGAAGCCCGGGTTGAGTGGAGTGGCGCATGTCGACTGCGTGTGCATGAAAAGCACGCAGCGCGGCACAGCTGCATGATTCTGTTTAGCCCCTTGGGGAGCACATGCGGCAGGTGAGTGGGAACTACGCCTTAGACTTGGCCTTACCTGAGGCAAGGGGGTGTGGCTCTCAAATCCCTGGGCTGTGGCCCATGTGCGGACTGCCTCTGGGGAGGAGGAAATCCTCTGGAGAAACAGGCAGGCGGGAGCCCCTGATCCTCAGAGCAGCAGGGAGAAGGGGACCCTGACCTGGTAGATGGCCCCGAGTGGGTCACCAGCATGTCTGCTGCCTGGAGCTCAGATCTGTAAAAGATCCTAACTCACTTGGAGGATGAAATGAGGCCTAATTGTTCCCTAAGTTAATTCCAATGAGTGATCTAAGAATTTGGAAGATGTTACTGGGGGCTAGGGGCCTCCCTGCTTCTTTTAAAATAGTTATATGCTGCCGCCAGTTCAGCCTTGACTAGGCCATATGTGACATGAGGGCCATACAATTTTACAATTTTTCATGTAGAGTCTGACGAGAAAGCAAATTTGTTCTCTGTTGCCTGATAGGATTTCAGGCTGATTTCTTGGAATAGGTTGTGCCCTAGTCCAGCCAAAATAGGGTGACTGTCTCGGTACATCCTTGTGGTGTGGAGGGGCCTCTCCCTGGGCCTCTGGTTGCTTGGCACACTTCCTTGACCAGCAAGTGTTGTCCAGAACATTGAAGTTACTGTAGATCATGAACTTGCCTTTGTTAAATATTTTGCAGGCTCCATGTGTTTGAAGTCCTTTTGCCTCTCCAGGACCTACTGGCAGGCAGTGGCGTTCCAGGAGAGATTTCTGCTAAAAAGGGAAGGTGAACAGAAATGGCTGTTGACATTGGAGTAGCTGGAGAGGAACTCTTACTGAATGAAAAGAAAATTCCTTGACCCTTGGAATGCGTGGCTCCTCCTGCCCTGGGCAGAGCTAAAGCTACCAAGACTCTGTGCCCTCTGAGCATGAATGTTGGTTTTCCTTGTGAGCTATATTCACTCTTGCTCTGTGTCCTATAGCCCACGGCCCCAAGGGAGACATGTCAGGGAAAGCACAGCCACCCTAGGAAAACCTGGGTTCTGACAAATTGTTTTCTGGAGGAGTTCAAAGTTGTGCAGCTGTTTAGAACACAGCACACACTCCAAAACTTTCCTAGGCCAAATGGGCTGACCCCATCACTTGGGCTATGCCCTGTGCGCATTGACAGTCTTTTGCCATCTCTAACACAGGATGAATGATGTGGGGGATACCATTGATCGAATGTCAGGGTAAAATCTGTGTAGCACCCAGTGGAATCGAAGTATGTCATTTATCTAATTAATTTTTCAGTTATCTAATTAATTTTCCAGCCATCCAATTACAAAGACCCCTAACATGAAAATTCACTATAGGCTATCAGTGTGCTGGTTTGTCTATTTTTAGAAAAACAAAAGAATTCAAGAAAAAAGCAAGTACAGAATTTCCAGTTCATTCTGTTTCTTTTTGACAGTTTAAGAAGTACAATTGACTCTTGAATCACACGGGGGTTTGGGTGTTGACCTCCTGTGCAGTCAAAATGCCACATATAGCTTTTTTTTTTTTTTTAGATATTTAATTTATAATTTTTTAATTTTGGTATCATTAACCTAGTTACATGTGCAACATTATGGTTACTAAACTCCCCACTTCATCAGGTCTCCCCCAACTTACCCCATTGCAATCACTGTCCATAAGCATAGTAAGATACTATAGAATCACTACTTGTCTTCTTTATCCATTCATCTACTGATGGACACTTAGGTTGTTTCCATTTCTTGGCTATTGTAAATAGTGCTGTGATAAACATAGGGGTGCATCTGTCTTTTTCAAACTAGGCTGCTGCATTCTTAGGGTAAATTCCTAGGAGTGGGATTCCTGGGTCAAATGGTATTTCTATTTTGAGTTTTTAAAGGAACCTCCATACTGCTTTCCACAACGGCATTCCAACCAGCAGTGTAGGAGCCTTCCCCTTTCTCCACATCCTCACCAACATTTGTTGTTGTTTGTGTTTTGTATGTAGGCGATCCTCACTGGTGTGAGGTGATATCTCATTGTGGTTTTAATTTGCATTTCTCTGATGATTAGCGATGTGGAGCATCTTTTCATGTGCCTGTTGGCTATCTGAGTTTCTTCTTTGGAGAAGTGTCTATTCATATCATCTGCCCATTTTTTAATTGCTTTATTTGCTTTTTGCTTGTTGAGGTGTGTGAGCTCTTTATATATTTTGAATGTCAACCCCTTATTGGGTATGTCATTTATGAATATATTCTCTCATACTGTAGGATGTCTTTTTGTTCTACTGATGGTGTCCTTTGCTGTACAGAAGCTTTTCAGCTTGATATAGTCCCACTTGTTCATTTTTGCTTTTGTTTCCCTTGCCCGGGGAGATATGTTCATGAAGAAGTTGCTCATGTTTATGTCCAAGAGATTTTTGCCTATATTTTTTTCCAAGAGTTTTATTGTTTCATAACTTACATTCAGGTCTTTGATCCATTTTGAGTTGACTTTTGTTTATGCGGTTAGACAGTAGTCCAGATTCATTCTCTTACACGTAGCTGTCCAGTTTTGCCAACACCAGCTGCTGAAGAGGTTGTCATCTCCCCATTGTATATCCAAGGCTCCTTAATTGTATATTAATTGACTGTATATGTTTGGGTTAATGTCTGGATTTTCTATTCTGTTTCACTGGTCTGTAGGTCTGTTCTTGTGCCAATACCAAATTGTCTTGATTACTGTAGCTTTGTAGTAGAGCTTGAAGTCTGGGAGCATAATTCCCCCTGTTTTATTCTTCCTTCTCAGGATTGCTTTGGCTATTCAGGGTCTTTTGTGGTTCCATATGAATTTTAGAACTATTTGTTCCAGTTCTTGAAGAATGCTGTTGGTATTCTGATAGGGATTGCATTTAATCTGTAGATTTCTTTAGGTAGTATAGCCATTTTGACAATATTTATTCTTCCTTGCCAAGAGCATGGGATGAATTTCCATTTGTTAGTATCCTCTTTAATTTCTCTTAGGAGTGTCTTGTAGTTTTCAGAGTACAGGTCTTTCACTTCCTTCATTAGTTTTATTCCTAGGTATTTTATTCTTTTTGATGCGATTGTGAATGGAATTGTTTTCCTGATTTCTCTTTCTGCTAGTTCATCTTTATAGGAAAGCAACAGATTTCTGTGTGCTAATTTTGTATCCCGCAACTTTACTGAATTCAGATATTAGTTCTAGTAGTTTTGGAGTGGAGTCTTTAGGGTTTTTTATGTACAATATCATGTCATCTGCAAATAGTGACAATTTGACTTCTTCTTTACCAATCTGGATGCCTTGTATGTCTTTGTTTTGTCTGATTGCCATGGCTAGTAACTCCAGTACTATGTTGAATAACAGTGGGGAGAGTGGGCATCCCTGTCTTGTTCCCAATCTTGGATGAAAAGCTTTCAGCTTCTCGTTGTTAAGTATAATGTTGGCTGTGGGTTTGTCATATATGGCCTTTACTATGTTGAGGTACTTGCCCTCTATACCCATTTGTTGAGAGTTTTTATCATGAATGGATGTTGAATTTTGTCAAATTCTTTTTCAGCATCTATGGAGATGATCATCTGGTTTTTGTTCTTCTTTTTGTTGATGTGGTGGATGATGTTGATGGATTTGTGAATGTTGTACCATCCTTGCATCCCTGAGATGAATCCCACTTGATCATGGTGTATGATCTTCTTGATGTATTTTTGAATTCGGTGTACTAATATTTTGTTGAGTATTTATGCATCTATGTTCATCAGGGATATTGGTCTGTAGTTTTTCTTTTTTGGTGAGGTCTTTGGCTGGTTTTAGTATTAGAGTGATGCTGGCTTCATAGAATGAATTTGGAAGTATTCCCTCCTCTTCTATTTCTTGGAAAACTTTAAGGAGAATGGGTATTATTTCTTTTCTATATGTCTGGTAAAATTCAGAGGTGTATCCATCTGGCCGGGGGGGTTTTTCTGGGTAGTTTTTTGATTACCAATTCAATTTCGTTGCTGGTGATTGGTCTGTTTAGTTTTTCTGTTTCTTGCTTGGTCAGTCTTGGAAGGTTGTATTTTTCTAAGAAGTTGTCCATTTCTTCTAGGTTTTCTAGCTTGTCAGCATATAGATGTTCATAATATTATTTTGTAATTCTTTGTATTTCTGTGGTGTCCATCGTGATTTTTCCTTTCTCATTTCTGATTCTGTTTATGTGTGTAGATTCTCTTTTTCTCTTAATAAGTCTGGCTAGGGGTTTATCTATTTTGTTTATTTTTTCAGAAAACCAGCTCTTGGTTTCATTGATTTTTTTTTCTATTGTTTTATTCTTCTCAATTTTATTTATTTCTTCTCTAAACTTTATTATATCTTTCCTTCTGGTGACTTTGGGCCTCATTTGTTCTTCTTTTTCCAATTTCAATAATTGTGTCTTTAGACTATTCATTTGGGAATTGTTCTTCCTTCTTTAAATAGGTCTAGATTGCAATATACTTTCCTCTTAGCACTGCTTTTGCTGTGTCCCACAGAAGTTGTGGCTTTGTGTTGCTGTTGTCATTTGTCTCCATATATTGTTTGATCTCTGTTTTAATTTGGTCATTGACCCATTGATTATTTAGGAACAGCTTGTATGTTATTGAGCTCTATGTATTTGTGAGCCTTTTTGATTTCTTTCTAAAATTTATTTCTAGCTTTATACCTTTGTGATCTGAGAAGTTGGTTGGTAGAATTTCAATATATTTGAATTTACTCAGGTTCTTTTTGTAGCCTAGTATGTGGTGTATTCTGGAAAATGTTTCATGTGCACTTGAGAAGAATGTGTATCCTGCTGATTTTGGGTGTAGAGTTCTGTAGATGTCTGTTAGGTCCATCTGTTCTAGTGTGTTGTTCAGTGCCTCTGTGTCTTTACTTATTTCTGTCTGGTTGATCTGTCCTTTGGAATGAGTGGTGTGTTGAAGTCTCATAAAATGAATGCATTGCTTTCTATTTCCTCCTTTAATTCTGTTAGTATTTGTTTCACATATGCTGGCGCTCCTGTGTTGGGTGCATATATATTTATAATGGTTATATCCTCTTGTTGGACTGACCCCATTACCATTATATAATATCCTTCTTATCTCTTGCTACTTTCTTCATTTTGAAGTCTATTTTGTCCGATACAAGTACTGCAACACCTGCTTTTTTCTCCTTGTTGTTTGCATGAAATATATTTTTCCGTCCCTTCACCTTTAATCTGTGTATATCTTTGGGTTTGAGGTGAGTCTCTTGTAAACAGCACATAGTTGGGGCTTGCTTTTTTATCCATTCTGTTACTCTGTGTCTTTTGATTGGTGCATTCAGTCCATTTACATTTAGGGTGATTATTGATAGATATGTACTTATTGCCATTGCAGGCTTTAGATTCGTGCTTACCAAAGGTTCAAGGGTAGCTTCTTTACTATCTAACAATCTAACTTAACTGTCTTGTTAAGCTATTATAAACACAGTCTGATGGTTTTTAATTTCTCTTCTTCTTCTTCCTCCTCCATTCTTTATATACTAGGTGTTTTATTCTGTACTCTTTTACATTTCCTTCGAACTGTTTTTGTTGATAGTTGATTTTACTTTTTGCCTTTAGTTAGTATTTGGATGGTTTGCTTTCTCTGCTATGATTTTATTTTATCTGGTGACATCTTTTTAGCCTTAGGGGTGCTTCCCTCTAGAGCAGTCCGTTTAAGATATCCTGCAGAGGTGGTTTGTGGCAGGCAAATTCCCTCAGCTTTCACTTGTCTGGGAATTGTTTAATCCCTCCCTCAAATTTAAATGATAATCATGCTGGATATAGCATTCTTGGTTCAAGCCCCTTGTGTTTCATTACGTTAAATATATCATGCCATTCTCTTCTGGCCTGTAAGGTTTCTGTTGAGAAGTCTGATGACAGTCTGATGGGTTTTCCTTTGTAGGTGATCTTTTTTCTCTCTCTAGCTGCGTTTAATATTCCATCCTTGTCTTTGATCTTTGCCATTTTAATTATTATGTGTCTTGGTGTTGTCTTTCTTGGGTCCCTTGTGTTGGGAGATCTGTGGTCTTCCAAGGTCTGAGAAATTATTTCCTTCCCCAGCATGGGGAAGTTTTCAGCAGTTATTTCTTCAAAGACACTTTCTATCCCTTTTTCTCTCTCTTCCTCCTCTGGTACTCCTATAATGCGAATATTGTTCCGTTTGAATTGGTCACACAGTTCTCTTAATAGTCTTTCATTCCTAGAGATCCTTTTATCTCTCTCTGCCTCAGCTTCTCTGTATTCCTGTTCTCTGATTTCTATTCCATTAACAGTCTTTTGAAGCTTGTCCATTCTGCTCTTAAGCTCGTCAATTGCTTGTCTGATTTCTGCATTGTCTTTCCTCACTTCCTCCCTTAGCTCTTGCATATTTCTCTGTAGATCCATCAGCATGGTTATGACTTTTATTCTGAATTCTTTTTCAGGAATATTGTATAAGTCTGTGCCATCAGGCCCTCTCTCTGGTGTTGTCTGGGTAATCTTTGTCTGTACTGTAATCCTCTGTCTTTTCATGGTGATAGAAGTGGTCGCTGGTAGGTGCCACATGTGTCAGCTGGGAGAACAAAGTCCCTTCCTGCTTGTTGGTCTCCTTGCCCTTCTCCGGGACCAGAACTGGTTTCTCGCCCACCGGGAGGCAGTGTCTGGTATAATCCCCAGAGCTGCCTCTGTGTGGGGTCGCCCTCAGCCTAGCCTATAGCACTGCGGGGGTTTGAAGTCGCTGTGTGCCTTCTGGTCCCCTTGGTGCTTTCCAGCCCTTGATGTGGGTTCTGGGGTCCTTCCCACTTAGCTGCACACCTGCTGGAAGTGGATTCTGTGAGGTTGCTGTGGGCGGGGCCACTCCTCGCTGTTCCGCAGTAGTGGCGGTTCCCGGACCCTTTGTGGCGCTGGCCAGGGGGTGGAGGGGGAATGAATGGCAGGCTGCTATCTCTGTGGGAAGCCTCGGTGTGGCTGCTTTGCTTGGCCACTGGCCAGGGGGTCCAAAATTCCCCAAGACTCCCAGCATGCTGGGCTGAGTGCACTGGGACAATTTTGTTCCTCTGTTGGGCCCTTGTCTCTTTAAGATTTTAAGAAAAACAAAACAAAACAAAACAAAAACCCCAAAACAAACAACAACAACAAAAGAAAAAGAAAAAGCACCCACTTTTCTTTTGTCCCAGGGAGCCGGCTGAGGGGACCCACTTGTCTCCATCTAGGATCCTGCACCTCTGTCTAATCTCCAATACACCATGCAATGTGTGTCAGTGCTCCCGGCACAGATCAGCAGGGCTGGTTATTTGGTGGGCCTGTACTTGCACTCCCTCCCCGCTCTGAGTCCTATCCTCCCACTGGTGCGCTTGGGTGGGGGGAGTGCTTGGGTCCTGCCGGGTCGCGGTTTTGTATCTTACCCACTTCGTGAGGCACTGAGTTCTCGCAGGTGTATCTGTAGCTTGGCTGTTGTACTGTATCTTCTGGTCTGTTTTTTAGGAAGAGTTGTATTTGTTGTATTTTCACAAATATATATGGTTTTGGGAGGAGATTTCCGCTGCCCTGCTCACGCCACCATCTTCCCAGAATTCTCCACATATAGTTTTTGACTCCCCCAAAACTTAACTTCTAATAACCAGAAACCTTACTGACAACATTAATAGTCGGTTAATATGTATTTTTTAAGTTATACATATTGTATAGCGCATTCTTACAATAAAGTAAGCTAAAGAAAAGAAAATGATTTGTCAAATGGTCACAAATAACTCCCAAATTTTCCAATATATTTACTGAAAAAAAAATCTGTGTATACGTGGACCTGCACAGTTCAAACCTGTGTTGCACTGAATGAAGATCATGAGCTCTTGCAGACAAAACACAGTTGTGTTACTTAGCAGGCTGGAGAACAGACCATTGTGTCAATCTGTGGAGGTGAAGCCCTTTTGAGTACACAGAGGATGTTTTTTATTTGTATGAATGAGGAATCAAGAAAGGGTGTGTGTCCTTTGGGACAGGTGAGGGGTGAAATGGAGAAGATATTGTTTATAGGAGTGATTCTCAATCCTATCAGACCTGATGTCCCTTTTTTTATAACATATTCTGTAATGCTTGGTGATAAATCACAAAGTATGGCTACAAATCCCCCCACTTGCATGCACACTCCCTTTGCAATGTGATATTGCCATTCTGCTTATCAAGAAATGGTCTCTTTCTCTCTACCCCCTTGAATCCGGGTTGGCCTTGTGACTAACAATGACCAATAGAATGCAGGGATGTTATGCGATGTCAGAGCCAAGACATCAAGAGGCTGCAGCTTCTGCCTTCTCCCTCTTGGAACCAAACCACCGTGTGAGGAAGCCTGAGCTATCCACCTGGAGAGGCCGCCTAAAGGAGAGCTAGGTGCCATAGCTGACAGTCCTAGGCAGTCGCCAGGCATGTGGCATCCGGGACTGCCAGTCCTGGGCTGACCTGCCAACCAAGAGACAAAGCGTGCTCAGCCAGCATGTGGTGGAGCAGAGGCCAACCGTCCCAGCTGAGCCTGGCCTGGATGGCCAGCCCGCAGAACTGCAAATGAAGACATGATCATCGTTTCGGGATACTGAGTTTGAGATAGTTTCTTAGGCACTCATGGAAAACTGATACTCTATTTCTTTGATAGTCAGAGGTTATAAAAACTACCACACATATAATTAACAAGAAAAAAGAAACACCTCAGTTGTAATACCAAAGGAAATAACAGGAAAGTAACTTATAATAAATAATATGCAAATGCAAGAGCAGAGCTAGGCTTAAGTCATCTTGGAGCAGTGAAGGGGCCTAGAATCGCCATGAATTCATCTGCTTCAAGTGCAATTGCTCCACTGATGGTAAGTCAGTTACCTTGATGGTGTTGCCATCAGGGATGTGCTTCTCTGAGATGGCAGTCAATTCTTGGTTGAATTCAGAAAAACAAAAATATTTTACCTCTGTTGACATAGATTCCTAAAGAATTAATATTATATTAAAACCATCCCTCAAAACCCTTTTGTGTTTATACATAAAATAGAGATAGACTCAGTTAAATATAAACATATTTAAAAGTTGAAAGAATTCATTACCAGTACACTTGCACTATAAGAAAGATTCTAGAAAGTCCTTCAGACAGAAAGATAATTGATACCATATAGAAATATGGATTACATATGGGAATTAATAGTACAGGAAATGGTAACTACATGGGCAAATATTTAAGATATTTTCCTTATTATTTAGATCTCCTTGAAAGATAGTTGACTGCTTAAAAGATAATAATAATGTAGTGTGAGGTTTATAACATATGTAAGAGTAAAATGCATGACAACAATAGCATAAAGGCCAGCAGGGGGAAAATGGAAGTATATTGTTTTATGTTTCATATGCTATATGCAAGTTGATATATGTTGGAGGTAGACAGTGATAAGTTAAAAATGCATAACCCAAAATTATATGTTAAAAACATATCCATCCCAGAAGAAATTCAGATGGCCAACAGGCACATGAAAAGATGCTCCACATCACTAGTCATCAGAGAACTGCAAATTAAAACCACAATGAGATATCACCTCACACCAGTTAGGATGGCCACCATCCAAAAGACAAACAACAACAAATGTTGGCGAGGATGTGGAGAAAGGGGAACCCTCCTACACTGCTGGTGGGAATGCAAATTAGTACAACCATTGTGGAAAGCAGTATGGAGGTTCCTCAAAAAACTCAAAATAGAAATACCATTTGACCCAGGATTCCCACTCCTAGAAATTTACCCTAAGAATGCAGCAGCCCAGTTTGAAAAAGACAGATGCACCCCTATGTTTATCGCAGCACTATTTACAATAACCAAGAAATGGAAGCAACCTGAGTGTCCATCAGTAGATGAATGGATAAAGAAGATGTGGTATATATACACAATGGAATATTATTCAGCCATAAGAAGAAAACAAATCCTACCATTTGCAACAACCTGGATGGAGCTAGAGGGTATTATGCTCAGTGAAATAAGCCAAGTGGAAAAAGACAAGTATCAAATGATTTCACTCATATGTGGAGTATAAGAACAAAGAAAAAACTGAAGGAAGAAAACAGCAGCAGATTCACAGAACCCAAGAATGGACTAACAGTTACCAAAGGGAAAGGGACGGGGGAAGATGGGTGGGAAGGGAGGGATAAGGGGGAAAAAGGGCTATTACAGTTAGCACACATAATGTAGCAGGGGTGGGGATGGGGTTGGGGGATACGGGGAAGGCAGTATAACACAGAGAAGACAAGTAGTGACTCCATAACATCCTTCTACGCTGATGGACAGTGACTGTAATGGGGTGTGTGGTGGGGACTTGATAACAGGGGGAGTCTAGTAACCATAATGTTGCTCATGTAATTGTATATTAATAATAGCAAAATAAAAAAACATATCCATCCCAAAGCCACTACTAAAACAGCAAAACAAAGACATATTACTCATAAGCTAATAGAAGAGATAAAAATAAAATTGTAAAAAATATGCAATTAATTCAAGAGAGGAAAAAGAAGAAAAAAAGAACAGAACAGGTGGAATGGTTAGAAAACAAATAACAAGTTTATAGATTTAAACCTAAACATACCAATAATCACATTACATGTAAATATAAAATATCCCAATTAAAAGGCAGAGATTGTTAGAGTAGATAAAAAAGCAATATTTAACCATATGCTACCTACAAAAAAATCAAACAAAAATGCACTTTAAATATGAAGACACAAAGAGCTACAAAAAGATTTATTGTGATAATAATAATTAAGAGAAAGTTGGAGTGGCTTGATGAGTAATAGACAAAGAAGGTATTAAAACAAAGATTCTTATGGGAGTTAAATGTCATTTCATAATGTTATTGCAGTCAATTCAGAAAGATGACATCTTAACAATTTATGCACTTAGTAACAGAACTTCAAATGAAGCAAAATCTGATAGATCTGCAAAGAAAAATGGAAAAATTCCAATTATAGTCAGGGGTTTCGGTCTACCTCTCAATAATGGATGAATCAAAAAACTTGACCTAATTGACATTTATAGAACACTCCATCCAATAATACAAGAATGCACATTCTTTGAATTGGACGTGACATATTTACCAAGATAAATCATATTCTGGGCCATGAGACAAGTCTCAATAAATTAAAGAAGTTTCAAGTTATAGGAAGAGTATTCTCTAGCCACAATGGAATTAATTAGAAATCAGCAATAGAAAGATACCCAGACAATCCCCAAATATTTGGAAACTAAATAACACACTTGTAAATAACCCGTGGATCAAAGAACAAATCAAAAGGAAACAGAACATAACTGAATGACAGTTAAAATCTACATATCAGTATTTGTGGGAATGCCGCTAATGGAGTACTTAATGGGGAAATGTATTGTTGAATGAAATGCTTATATTAGAAAAGATGAAAGGTCTCAAATCAGTGACCTCAATTTCTATTTTAAGAAACATGAAAAGGAAGGGCAAAATAAACTAAAATTAAGTAAGAGAAAGGCAAGAAAAATGATCAGAGAGTAGGAATCAGTATTTTTAAAAAAGAAACCAAAAAGACAAAAAGAAAATCAGTGAAACCAAAAGCTGATTCTTTGAATAGATCATTAAAATTGATAAACCTCTGTACAGACTGACAAGGTAAAAAGAGAAAAGAAACAAATAGCCAATATCAGAAATAAGAGAGGTGACATCACTACAGATTGTACAGTTGTTTAACTATAATAAGGGACTAATATGAAAAATTTTATGCTAATAAATTTACAACTTGATGAAATACTTTGAAAGACACATTCTCACTCATTAAATAATATTTAACCTTATATCTATATAGAATTTGAATTTGTAGTTAAATACCTTCCCACAAAGAAAATATAAAGCCAAAATGGCTTTACTGGTAAATGCTACCAAACATTTATAGAAGAAATAATACTGGTTCTATGTGAACATTTTTTTAAAGTTGAAGAGGAGGGAATATTTCCTAATTCATTTTATGAGACAAGTACTACCCTGATAACCAAAACAAGAAAAAGACATTATCAGAAAAGGAGAATTATAGACCAATGTCCTTCATAAATGTAAATGAAAAAATACTAAACAAAATTTCAGCTAATTGTTCATACACTGTGTGGGAAGGATGACACATGTGACCATGTGTAGCTTATCCCAGGAATGTACTATTGACATAATAGAAAATCAATCAATGCAATATATTATTTAAAAAAAAAACAAAGAAAAACCACATGGTCATTTCAATAGAGGCCCTCCTCCTCTCCCTTCAAAAAGTACATAATAGAATCCAATATCCTTTCTTAATAAAAAGTCTCAGTGAACTAGGAATTGACAGGGTTTTCTCAATGTTACATATGGCATCTACAAAAAGCCTGCAGTTAACATCAAAGACTGAATGGTTTTACTCTCTAATCAGGAGCAAGGCATGAATGTTTTCTCTTATCACTGCTGCACTTGTACTGGGTATGCTAGCCAGGGAAATCAGACAAGAAAAAGCAACTAGTTGGGAAAGGAAGTAAAACTGACCTTATTCACAAATGATGTGATTGTCTATATTAAAAATCCGATGGAATCTACAAAAAAGCTACCAGAACTAGTAAGTTCAGCAAAGTTGTAGGACACAAAATCAATACATAAATATTAATTGTATTTCTATACATTAACAATGAAAAATGATAAATCAAAATTTAGAAATATCTTTTATAATATCATCAAAAGTTGAAATATGTCAAGGATAAATTTGACAAAAATGTGCAGGTTTTGCACATTGAAAACTACCAACATTGCTGAGAGAAATCAAGGGAGACAATTAAGTGGAAACATATTCTCTGTCCACAGGTCACAGTAGTCATTACTGTTCACATGTGGATTCTCCCAAAATTGCTGTATGGATTAAATGCAATCCCAATAGAAAAATCTTAACAGGTTCTTTTGTAGCACTTGACAAACTGACTCTTAGACTGCTGTGTAAATGTAAAGGACCTGGAATAGCCAAAACAACTTTGAGAATGAAAATTAACATTATCTTATTTCAAAATATCACAAAACGACAGTGATCAAGGCAGTAAAATTCAAAAATACATCAGTGGGACAAAGTACATTTTAGGAATAAACCCACACTTAATGGATTACTCTACAGAGGTTCAACGGCAAGTCAGTGGAGAAAGGATAATCTTTTCAACAATTGGTGCTAGGACTTTGTTACAAGCATGTGCAAAAAATTAACTCAAAGTGAATTCTAATCCTAATCATAAAACTAAAGCTGTAGAACTTGAAGAAAAATAGACAACTTTTGTGACATTGAATTAGGCAAGGATTTTTTAGATACAATAAAAGCATGATCCATAAAAGAACAAATTGATAAATTAGACTTAATCAAAATTAAAAACTTCTGCTCTTAAAAGAAACTCATAGGAAAATGAGAAGGCTGAAGAAAACAATTGCAAGTTATGTTTCTGATAAAAGATATATCCAGAATATATAAAGAACTTTGAAAGCTCAGTGATAAGAAAACAATCTAATTAAAAATCAGGGAAACACTTTGAATGGACACTTTACTAAAGAAGATATATGGATGGCAAATAAAGGCATGAAAAGATGCTCCACATAATTAGTCATTGTGGGAACTGTAAATTCAAAATGTAATGAACTGCTGCTACTCACCTCTTGAAATGGGTGAAGGAAAAAGATTGATCATAGCAAGTGTTGGCAATGGGGCATATGGAATTCTCATACGTGGCAAATGGGATTGTAAAATGAGGAAGCCACTTTGGGAGAAGACAGCTTGACAGCCATTCCACCATACTTGAGGGAAATGACACATGTATTGACATATGTCCATACAAAGACTTGTACACAAATGTTTATAGCAGGTTTGTTTGCAGTTGCTAATATCTAGAAACAATCCACATGTCTATCCATAGGTGAATGGAGACACTGTGATATATCCATATAGTGGCCCACAGTCTCTGTAAACTCATTGACTTTTCTAGGTCTGATTTAGTTTAGTAAACACTTATGAAGTGATAATATCTTTTGGGCTTCCAGTGTCTAGCTTAACAAAGGCTGAATTAAATTGTTAGTTACTTTAGCCTATTATACATTGTATTGTATTTTTTACTAATGATTTTGTGTATGTACTCTCTCCTTTTCTGTATTTCTGCCTCAAGCAGACTTAACACAGAGGAAGTGACTAATGCTTATAGATCAAATGATTTTGATCTATAATGAGCATAGATAGTCCATTTACAGCCAGTAAGTAGCTTTAGAACTTTCTTCCATATGTCAGGACCCATATATTAAATATGAATGCCTTAATAATGTGCTTGGCTGCATCTTACTACACTGATGGACAGTGACTGTATGGGGTGTGTGGGAGTCCTTGATAATAGGGGGTAATGTAGTAACCACAATGTTGCTCATGTGAAACCTTCATAAGATTGTATATCAAAGATACCTTAATAAAAAAAAAATAATGTGCTTGTCTGGACAGAGCCATTTCCTCTTATAAAAAGGGAAAATGAAAAATGTAATGTCTAGGCCTGAATTCTCCAGCTACCTCATTCCCCAAGTATCTGTTGTGGTTATTGGCCATGGTAGGACATGGTTTAAATAATAGTGACTAATGAGTTTGCCTCCAAAAGCATGATGCTAATAGGAACTCCCAGGTATGTGGTTTATTTAGCCTGCAGCATTCCATTTTTATATAGCATTTGTTTTTATGGTAGAATCTGAATCACTAAGATTAGCTGGACTTAGACTTATTTACCAAATTCAGAAATGTTAGAATCAGAGAGAACTAAGATAGTTTTAGGACATTATAAAAAGAACTACTGTAGCTAACTTGTGGTGCTATTATGTAACTTATGCCCTAGAGATGCTGCATTCTAAAAGCATGACATTTCAGAGGGCTTAGATGAATTTGCAAATGATCAATCTATAGTCGGCTGTTAGGGCATTTCAAATGCTTGGTGTCCCATCCTGGTCTCCTGGAGACCAATGCCTGGGGAGGCAGTAATGATGTTGGAGTACCAGTGCTGGGCTGGAGAGGATTTGACTTGATACATGAGCTACTTTATAATAAAATAAATTTCCCAACTCCTGGTTATATACAGAATTCATGCTTATTACAGTAAAGTGAGAAAATAACTGTAAAGTATAAAGAAATAGATGACTCATTCCCATTATTCAGTAATAACCACTATGTGTATGCTCCTTTTAATAAGCATACATTTATTTTTCTAATAAATATTATGAAAAATTTCAAATGTAGAGCAAAAATTTTCAGTGAACATTCATATACCCACACTTAGATTTTGCCATTAACATCTTATTGTACTTTCTTTATCATATACGGATCCATCTATCCATCCCTCTAACCTCCATCAGTCCATCTTATTTTATGGGTGCATCTCAACAATTTATTATACATATCTAGACTTCAATCTATTTTTCCTGTTGATGTAAAATGCCCATATCTAAATTCTTGAGTATAGTGGATATACACTAAGGTGACCCCCGATGATATTCACCTGGTATTCACACCCTGCATAACCCTCTGTAACTTGCTTATACCCATAGCATATGGCAGAGATGTTAGGATGTCATTCATGTGATTAGGTTATTGAAGACTTCATCTAACTACTAGACTGTGGCTAGAGACTTCTTCAGGGCTTGATGAAGTAAGTGACTGTATTGCATAAACTCCTGTGACAAGGAACTGTGGGTGGCATTTAGGATCTGAGGGTGGCTTCCAGCCAAGAGCTAGAAAAAAACGGGCTGCAGCCATACAGCAAGAAAATAATTCTCATAACAACTATGAGATCATAGAAGTGGATTCTTCTCCAGCTGAACTGCCAGATGAGAACATGGTCTTATAGGACCCTGGACCCTGAACAGCTAAGACATGCCCAGACCTCTGACCCACAGAAATGATGACATAATTTATGTATGTTGTTTTAAGTTGCTAAATTTATGGGAATTTGTTATGCAGCAATAGAAAATTAATATGGGAATTGGTATCTGCAGTGGGATGCTGCTATAACAAATACCTGAAAATGTGGAATGGCTTTAGAACTCACCATTGGGTAGAGAAGCAGAACACCTAAGTCTTTCTGCAAAGACTGTAGTAGAAACCTGGACTTTAAGGATATAGCTGGAAAGGGCTCACAGGAGGTGAGAAAAGTGTATTTGGAAACTGGAGGAAGGGAGAGACCTTGGCATATAGTGACAGAAAGTTAAGTGGTGTTTGCAGTGGTGGAAGGCGGGACTTCTAGGTGAAGAGCTTGGTTATACAGTTAAGGAAAAGTCCAAGCAAATTAACAAAGGTGTCCCCTGGTTTTTTATGGCTGCTTATAAGAAAATGGGAGAGGAGGGAGACAAATTGATGGGGGAATTGTTAAACAAAAAGGAAGGAGGACAGGGTGATTATGAACCCTCTCAGCCTCTTCACATGATGACAGGTGCTCAGGTGAAGACAACAGAAAATCTGTTAGAGAAAAATTGAGGAGAATCTGAGGGTGTGACTGTACAACCTTTTGCTAAAACCCAGATCTAAAGGTTAGAAAGTTCAGTCAGACAGATGAGTTTTTGAGAGGGCATGCCTCCCAGACCCCCCCATCCAGGCCAGGGGACCACCAGCAGTGGGCACATTGATGCTGGCATCTCCTCTTGCTAGACCATTGGCCTGGAGACTGCTTGTGAGCTTGGTGAAGTAAGTGCCCAGGTTGGAGAGCCCCACACGACGAGGCACTGAGAGCTCCCTAGGAACCGTGCACGGGCTTGAGGGCCTGAAGCCTACCTCCACACAATAGCCAGCCAGAGCTAGAGCTCTCAGTCTAATGGCCTCAAGGAACTGAGCTCTGACAACACCCTGAATGAGTGTGGAAGTGGGTTCCTCCCCAGTCTGACCTTCAACTGGAGCACAGCCTGGCTGTCTGGTGAGGCAGCCTTGTGAGATCCTGAGAAGAGGACCCAGTTACATCATGGGTGGACTTCTGACTTACAAAAACTATACGACAATAGATGTGCATGGTTTTAAGCCTCTAAGTTTGTGGTTACTTGTTATGCAACAATGGAAAACAAATACACTGAATTTTGACAAGTTCATATTCTGCCCATTAACTTCTGCCCATTAATACTACCCTACAAAGTTTCCTCTGCTACCTCCCCGTCAGTCCCCACCCTCAAATCCTGAAAGGCAAAACGCTCCTGATATTTGTTTTACACCGTAGATTAATCTCACCTGTCCTGCAGTTTCATGTAAATAGACTCAGACTGTGCATACTCCTCTTTTCTTTGGCTGCTTTCACTCAGCATGTTTTTGCAATTTATCCATGTTGTTTCAGTCCCTGGTCCTTTTTGTTGTGGAATGTTATTCTGTGATAACAATGTATCAGTTTGTTCATCTATTTTTCTGTTGAAGAACACAGGAACAGTTTCTAGGTTTAGGGCATTATGAATAAAGCCACTATAAACATTTTTTTTTTCTTTGCATAAGTCTTTTTGTGAATGAACCCATTTTTTTTATTGAGGTATTATTGATATACACTCTTATGAAGGTTTCACATGAAAAAACAATGTGGTTACTACATTTAACCATATAATCAAGTCCCCACTCTACCCCAGTGCAGTCACTGTCCATCAGTGTAGTAAGATGCCACAGAGTCACTGTTTGCCTTCTCTGTGCTGCACTGTTTTCCCCCACACCATGTGTACTGAACATAATACCCCTCAATCCCCTTCTCGCTCCCTTCCCACCCGCCCTCCTACACCCCTCCCCTTTGGTAACCACTAGTTCCTTCTTGGAGTCCCTGAGTCTGCTACTATTTTGTTCCTTCAGTTTTGCTTTGTTGTTATACTCCACAAATGAGGGATATCATTTGGCACCTGTATTTCTCTGCCTGGCTTATTTCACTGAGCATAATATCCTCGAGCTCCATCCATGTTGTTGCAAATGGTAGCATTTGTTTCTTTCTTATGGCTGAATAGTATTCCATTTGTGTATGTACCACATCTTCTTTATCCATTCATCTACTGATGGACACTTAGGTTGCTTCCATATCGTGGCTATTGTAAATAGTGCTGTGATAAACATAGGGGTGTATATGTCTTTTTGAATCTGAGAAGTTGTATTCTTTGGGTAAATTCCAAGGAGTGAGATTCCCAGGTCAAATGGTATTTCTATTTGTGGTTTTTTGAGGAACATCCATATAGCTTTCCACAATGGTTGAACTAGCTTACATTCCCACCAGCAGTGTAGGAGGGTTCCCCTTTCTCTGCATCCTCACGAGCATTTGTTGTTCTTAGTCTTTTGGATGCTGGCCATCCTAACTGGTGTGAGGTGATATCTCATTGTGGTTTTAATTTGCATTTCCCTGATGATTAGTGATGTGGAGCATCTTTTCATGTGTCTGTTGGCCATCTGAATTTCTTCTATGGAGAACTGTCTCTTCATATTCTCTGACCATTTTTTAATTGGGTTATTTGCTTTTTGGATGTTGAGGCATGTAAGTTCTTTATATATTTTGGATTTTAACCCCTTGTTGGATATGTCATTTACAAATATATTCTTCCATACTGTATGTAGGATGCCTTTTTGTTCTGTTGATGGTGTCCTTTGCTGCACAGAAACTTTTTAGTTGGATGTAGTCCCATGAGTTCATTTTTGCTTTTGTTTCCCTTGCTCGAGGAGATGCGTTCAGGAAGAAGTCGCTCATGCTTATATTCAGGAGATTTTTGCCTATGTTGTCTTCTAAGAGTTTTATGGTTTCATGACTTATATTAAGGTCCTTGATCCATTTCAAGTTTACTTTTGTGTATGGGGTTAAACAATAATCCAGTTTCATTCTCTTGCATGTAGCTGTCCAGTTTTGCCAACACCAGCTGTTGAAGAGGCTGTCATTTCCCCATTGTATATCCATGGCTCCTTTATCATATATTAATTCACCATATATGATTGGGTTTATATCAGGGCTCTCTAGTCTGTTCCATTGGTCTATGGGTCTGTTCTTGTACCAGTACCAAATTGTCTTGATTACCGTGGCTTTGTAGTAGAGCTTGAAGTTGGGGAGCATAGTCCCCCTAGCTTTATTCTTCCTTCTCAGGATTGCTTTGGCTATTTGGGGTCTTTTGTGGTTCCATATGAATTTTAGAATGATTTTCTCTAGTTTGTTGAAGAATGTTGTTGGTATTTTGATAGGGATTTCATTGAATCTGTAGATTGCTTTGGGCAGGATGGCCATTTTGACAATATTAATTCTTCCTATCCATGAGCACAGGGTGTGTTTCCATTTATTGGTATCTTCTTTCATTTCTCTCATGAGTGTCTTGTAGTTTTCAGAATATAGGTCTTTCACTTCCTAGGTTAGGTTTATTCCTAGGTATTTTATTCTTTTTGATGCAATTGTGAATGGAATTGTTTTCCTGATTTCTCTCTCTGCTAGTTCATTGTTAGTGTATAGGAATGCCACAGATTTCTGCATATTAATTTTGTACCCCCCAACTTTGCTGAATTCAGATATTAGATCTAGTAGTTTTAGAGTGGATTCTTTAGGGTTTTCTATGTACAATATCATGTCATCTGCAAACAGGGACAGTTTAACTTCTTCCTTGCCAATCTGGATGCCTTTTATTTCTTTGTGTTGTCTGATTGCTGTGGCTCGGACCTCCAGTACTATGTTGAATAGAAGTGGATAGAGTGGGCATCCTTGTCTTGTTCCTGATCTTAAAGGAAAAGCTTTCAGCGTCTCTCTGTTAAGTATAATGTTGGCTGTGGGTTTGTCATATACGGCCTTTATTATTTTGAGGTACTTGCCCTCTATACCCATTTTGTTGAGAGTTTTTATCGTGAATGGATGTTGAATTTTGTCAAATGCTTTTTCAGCATCTATGGAGATGATCATGTGGTTTTTGTTCTTTTTGTTGATGTGCTGTATGATATTGATGGATTTTTGAATGTTGTACCATCCTTGCATCCCAGGAATAAATCCTACTTGATAATGATGGGTGATCTTTTTGATGTATTTTTGAATTTGGTTTGCTAATATTTTGTTGAGTATTTTTGCATCTATGTCCATCAGGGATATTGGTCTGTGGTTTTCTCTTTTTGTAGTGTCTTTGCCTGGTTTTGGTATTACAGTGATGCTGGCCTCTTAGAATGAGTTTGGAAGTAGTCCCTCTTCTTCTACTCTTTGGAAAACTTTAAGGAGGATGGGTATTAGGTCTTCACTAAATGTTTGATAAAATTCAGCTTTGAAGCCATCTGGTCCAGGCGTTTTGTTCTTAGGTAGGTTTTTGATTACTAGTTCAATTTTGTTGCTGGTAATTGGTCTGTTCAGATTTTCTGTTTCTTTCTGGGTAAGCCTTGGAAGGTTGATTTTTCTAGAAAGTTGTCCATTTCTTCTAGGTTATCCAGTTTGTTACCATATAATTTTTCATAGTATTCTCTAATAATTATTTGTATTTCTGTGGTATCCGTAGTGATTTTTCCTTACTCATTTCTGATTCTGTTTATGTGAGTAGACTCTCTTTTTTTCTTGATAAGTCTGGCTAGGGGTTTATCTATTTTGTTTATTTTCTTGACGAACCAGCTCTTGCTTTCATTGATTCTTTCTATTGTTTTATTCTTCTTGATTTAATTTATTTCTGCTCTAATCTTTATTATGTCCCTCCTTCTACTGACTTTGGGCCTCATTTGTTCTTGCTTTTCTAGTTTCATTAATTGTGAGTTTAGACTGTTCATATGGGATTGTTCTTCTTTCCTGAGGTAGGCCTGTATTGCAATATACTTTCCTCTTAACACGGCATTCACTGCGTCCCACAGATTTTGTGGTGTTAAATTATTGTTGTCATTTGTCTCCATATATTGCTTGATCCCTGTTTTTTTTTTGGTCATTGATCCATTGGTTATTTAGGAGTATGTTGTGAAGCCTCCATGTATTTGTAGGATTTTTCATTTTCTTTGCATAATTTATTTCTAGTTTCATACCTTTGTGGTCTGAGAAACTGGTTGGTACAATTTCAATCTTTTTGAATTTACCAAGGCTCTTTTTGTCGCCTAGTATATGATCTATTCTTGAAAATGTTCCGTGTGCACTTGAGAAGAATGTGTATTCTGCTGTTTTTGGGTGTAGACTTCTGTAGATGTCTGTTAGGTCCATCTGTTGTAATGTGTTGTTCAGTGCCTCTGAGTCCTTACTTATTTTCTGTCTTGTTGATCTGTCCTTCAGAGTGAGTGGAATGTTGAAGTCTCCTAGAATGAATGCATTGCATTCTATTTCTCCTTTTAATTCTGTTAGTATTTGTTTCACATATGTAGGTGATCCTGTGTTGGACGCATAGATATTTATAATGGTTATATCTTCTTGTTGGATTGACCCTTTTATCATTATGTAATGTCCTTCTTTGTCTCTTGTGACTTTCTTTGTTTTGAAGTCTATTTTGTCTGATACAAATACTGCAACTCCTGCTTTTTTCTCCCTATTAGTTGCATGAAATATGTTTTTCCATCCCTTCACTTTTAGTCTGTGTATGTCTTTGGGTTTAAAGTGAGTCTCTTGTAGGCAGCATATAGATGGGTCTTGTTTTTTTTATCCAGTGATTTTTGATGTCTTTTGATTGGTGCATTCAGTCCATTTACATTTAGGGTGACTATCAATAGGTATGTACTTATTGGCATTGCAGGCTTTAGATTCGTGGTTACCACGTGAACCCATGTTTTATTACCTCATGTAAATACCTGTTCATGGGACTGCTAAGTCATATGGTAGGTATAGGATTTGTTTATAGGAAACTTGCAGGTACTTTTCCAAAGCGGGCACATCGTAGAACAGTGTATGAGAGTTCCAGTTGCATTGCATCTTCACCAACATTTTGTGTCTTCATTCTTTTTAAATTTAGCTATTCTAATAGGTGTGTAGTTGTATATCATTGTAGTTTACACTTACATTTTCTTGATTTCTATTGATGTTGAGTACTTTTTCTTGTGCTTATTGGACATTTGCATATCTTTGTTTGGAAAGTCTCTTTTTAAAACCTTTGCTTCCCACTCCCCATTTTGAAGAGAGAGTTCTTTTGTTCTTTTATTAAAGTTGTTGTGTCGTTGGGGTTCTTTATATATTCTAGATACCAGTCCTGTGTCAGATATTTGATTTGCAAATATCTTATCTCATATGGTAGCTTGCCTGTTAATTTTCCTTAGGATGTCTTTTGATAAGCAGAAACATAATTTTCATGAAGTTTGATTTTTCAGTGTTTTCTCTTATGGTTTATTGCCTCATGTAATTGTTAAAGAAATCTTTGCCTAACCTCAAGTCATGAACATAACTCTCCTATGTCTTCTTATACAAATGCCACAATTTCTGGACTACTGTATCTTTATAGTAAGTTTTGAAGTCAGCTAGTATAAGTTCTCTAATTTTGTTATTTTTTCCAAAGTTGCTTTCTGTATTTTAGGGTCACTGTCACCCAATAGAACTTTCTGAAATGAGAAAAATATCTGTGCTGTTGAAGAAAGGTAACCACTAGCCACATGTGAGTATTTAGTCCTGGAAATGTGGTTAATGCAGCTGAGGAACAGAATTGTTGATTTAATTTTAATTAATGTAAGTGTACATTTAATTAGCCACATTTTGTTGCTGACTATCAGGATGTACAGAGCTGTTATTGGGCCTTTGCATTTCCATATACATTTTAGAGTAAGCTTTTAAATTTCTAACCAAAAAGGTACTTGCATTATAACTGGCATCATGTTGAATCTAGAGATGAATTTGGGCAGAACTGATATCTTAGCAATGGTTAGTCTGTTGATCCACTATTATGATGTATCTTTCCATTTATGTATGTCTTCTTTAATTTCTGTAAAAATGTTTTGTAATTTTCAGTGTATTGGTCTTGCACATACTTTGTTCTATTTATCCTGAAGTATTTTTTGATGATATTGTCAGTGGAATTATTTTTTAACTTTATTTTTCAGTTGTTTGCTGTAATTAGCCTTTGTACATTTAACTTGTATCCTGTGACCTTGCTAAATTCACTACTTAGTTCTAGTAGCAGTTTTGTTGATTCCTTTAAATTTTCTTTGTAATAGAGATAGTTTTACTTCTTCCTTTCCAATATGGATGACATTTATTTATTTAATTCTTTATTGATTTTTATTGGCTTATTGTACTGGCTGGAACCTCCAGGGCGATGTGGAATAAGAATGGTGAGAATGGTTATTTTTGCCTTTGTTCCCAATCTTGGAAAAAATTCACTCTTTCATCATTAAAAATGATAATAGCTATATGTCTGATAATTATTTCTAGTTTTTATCATGAATGAGTTTTGTTAAATGCTTTTTATGCATTTATTGAAATACTCATACAGCTTATCTCCTTTAGTCTGTTAATACTATGAATTACATTGATTGGTTTTTGAATATTAATTCAACCATAAATTTCTGGGACAGCTCCAACTTGTTAATGATGTGCTATCCTTTTTTACATTTTGCTATATTCTGTTTATTAATATTTTATGTTTTTGCATCTATGTTCATGCTGGAAATCGGTTCATAATTTTATTTTGTATTGTCTGTCAGGCTTTGATTTTAGGGTTTCAGTGTCCCCATAAAACAAACTGGGAAGTGTTTCTTCCTCTATTTTTAGAAAAAGTTTGTATGTGGTTGGTACTGTTATTTCCTTAGATGTTGACAGAACTAACTAGTGAAGCTATCTGAGTCTGCACTTTTCTTTTCTTTGGGAGTGCATAGATATATGAAACAGATATCTGATGTCTATTCATATATATTTCTGTCATATACAGATATATGACGGTTGAGATATCTGTTCTAAAGAATTTGTCCATTTCATCTAAATTGTCAAATTTGTTAATTTAAAGTTGGCATAGTTTCTAATATCTGAAGGATCTATAGTGATGCCCCATCTCATTCTTGATACTGTTAATTGTTTCTTCTCCCTTTATTTCCTTGAATAGCTAGAAATGTATCAGTCATATTTATCTTTCAGAGAACAAGCTTTTGGTTATTATGATTTTCCTGTGTTTTTTATTTTATATTGCATTAATTTCTCTTCTTACATTTACTATTTCCTTCTGTCTATTTACTTTGCATTTCCTTTGCTCTTGCCTAGTGTCTTAAGTTGGAATTTTGGATCACTGGTTTTAGATCTTTCTTCCTCTTTAAATATATGCATTTAAAGCTATTAATTTCCCTCTAAGCACCTCTCTGTGTCACGTCTAAAAATTTTGATGTGTATTCCCACTATCATTCAGTCAGTTAAAATACTTTGTAATTTCTCTTGTGACTTATTCTTTGAGTCATGCATTATTTAGAAGTGTGTTGTTTAATTTTCAGATATTTGGGTATTTTATTGTTTTTGACTTCTAATTCCATGTGGTCAGAGATCATGCTTAGTATGACTGCAGTATGATTTGTTTTATGTCTTGATGAATGTATCATGTGCATTTGAAAACAAAGTATATTGCCCAGGTTTTGGATATAGTATTCTATAAATATAAGTTAGGTCCAGTTAGTTGATAGTATTTTTCAAATCATCTATGTCTTCACTGATTTTTATTTTTTTTGCTGTTTTACTAAAAGTTGAGTAAGTTGTATTAAAATCTCCAACTATGATACAGTCTATTTCTCTCTTTAATTCTGTCAATACTTGCTTCATATACTTGGAGATCTGCTTTTAGATACTTATGCATTTATAGATTGCTGTGTTGCTATGATGAATTCATACTTTTATCATTATGGGATATGCCTCCTCGGATACCTGTCAGTACTATACTCTTGAGGTCTATTCAATCTAATATTAATATAGTCACTCCAGGCTTCCTATGTTTACTGTTTTTGTGGTGTATATTTACATACTCATTTAGTTTCAACCTATCTTTTTCTTTATATTTTAAAATGTGCCTCTGTAGACAGCATGTAGTTGGCTATGGCCTTTTTGTTTTTTTAACCCATTGTTATGATCTCTGCTTTTAATTAGAGTATTTAGTCAATGAACATTTCATGCATTTGTTTGTGTGTAATTGGATTTAGGTATACCATTTAATTATTTGTTTTCTATTTGTCCCACATGCTTTTTGTTCATTGCATTTTTTCATGGTTTCTCTAAACATAACAATATACATAAAGCTTGAACTTACCAATGTTAACTAGTGTTAATATTGTAGCACATCATATAAAATGTAGAAACTTGGCAGCTGCAAAGTTCATTTGCCCCTCTTCCTTTTATGCTATTTTATTATATGTATTATGTCTATATTAAAGATCCATCCAGACAATGCATAATTTTCACTTAAATAGCTGTATTTTTAAACAAATTAAGAAAATAGTCTTTTACAGTTGCCTAGATATTTAACATACTCATCATTTCAAAGAGTTTCCATTTTTTCTGGACGATCTGAATTTCCATGTGGTGTTTTTTCCCCTCAGCATGAAGAACTTCCTTTAAGATTTCTTAGTACAGGTCTGCTGTCACTGAATTCTCAATTATCTTTTATCTGTAAGTGTTTTTATTTTGTCTTAATTCTTAAAGGGTATATTGATTGGACATAGGATTCTGAGTTAACAGGTTTTTTTAAATGTTTATTTAGGATTTTAAAGATGCTGTGTTAGTGTAGCCTGGCCTTCTGTAAGGATAAAGTAGAGGTCATTTGACTTGTTTTTCTGTGTATTTAATGCTTCATTTTCTCTGGTTGCTTTCATGATACTCTCTTTCCCCTTGTTCTGAAACTGCTGACTATGGGTACTTGGGTGCGGTTTTCTTTGTAGTTTTTATGCTTGAGGGTCTCTGACCTTATATGTAAATGTACATGTTTTATCAAATTTGGGAAATTTTTGACCATTACTTTTTCTAATGTTTTCTATCCTATTGATTCACCAATTATGGTTGTGGTCGACTTGTTGTATGTCTCACAGAGTCCTGAGGCTCTGTTAACTTTTTTCTAATATTTTTTCTTTTTATTTCTCAGTTTGGATAATTTGTTGGCCTATTTCCCAAGCTCACGGACTCTTTCCTCTCTCCTATCCACTATGCTGTTAAGCATATACAAGGAAATGTTTATTTTGTATATTGTATTTGGATGCTCTAGAATATCCATTTGATTATTTTTATAGTTTCTATTTACCTGCTGACATGTCCTGTCTTTACATGCATGAGGAGCATATTTTCATTTCTGTCCTTGCTGTGAATCCTTGTCTTGTAATTCAACATTCACATCATTTGGGAATTGGTCTCCGTCTATTATGTTTTTCTTTTGGGGATAAGTCACATTTTCTTGTTTCTTCTGTGTTGCATAATTTTGGATTATATCCTGCACATTGTGAATGCCATCTGGATACTGTTATATTTCTCTGAAGATTTTTTTTTTAAAGGAGACTATTAATTTGATTGGACTCAAATTAAGAGAACTCATTCTCTTGGAACAGTTCATATCTCAGTTCTGTTCTTTATCGTTAGCTGAGCTGCTTTGAATCCACCTCTCACATGAATGATTTGGGTGTTACCTAGAGAGTTCGGTGTGCCTCTGCGCTGGTTCTATCTTCTCAGAATACCCCCCCTGACTCTCCAGTGACCCTGGTTGCCCTGGACTCTACCCTTTTGTTCTTCAGGCCAGAAAAGCTGTGGGTTTTCTTTTAGAGATTCAGCTACTTCTGTGGTGACTATTTTGAATTGCCCTTAGCCTAAAAGCTATAAAAATGGGAATTTCATCTCATGCCATTTTTTTATCCTTTCAAGTGTCAATTCCTCTAGAGTTTGCCTGCCTTTTGTTCAGCCTCCAGTGAGCAAAAGTCTTGTTTTATGATGTTATTCAGAGTTGATAATTGTCATCTGCAGAAGGATTGGGTTTAGACGAAGCTTACTTGGCTATACTAGCAGGAATCCCCCTAACCCTTTTATTGAGGTTAAATGCTCTGTATTTTTAGACATCCTACATGACATGTTCTCTTCTTAAACACAAGGCCTAAAGCTCCATATAAATCAAGGTCAAAATGAATGAAGAGCTCAAGATGACACCAGTCCTGTTTGTCTAAATTCTGGCCCACTTTTAATTTTACGAGAAAGGTACCAAATATAAATTTTGTTTCAAAACTTATAAAATATTCTATTGTTTGGCAAATCTTTATTGAATGAATGAGCATTATGATACTATTATAGGCATTTCACGTATCATAAAATAGTTTTAAAAATATGGTTTTAACATTTATATATATCACATCATATATATATATATATATATATATACATACACAGTATATAACAGTATACATATATATATAATGTACAAACTCATATACATTCGTCCTATGGATATAGTTTATATTTCCGTATTTTTGCCTGTATCAGTTACTAATTCCATTAACTATCTTCTGTACATAAATCTTTGATGATGTATCTGTAGAAGAAATTTCTTAACCACTCTTCCGCTTAATTGACTGGATGGGTTCATTGCTGTTTTCTTTGCCTTCTGCAGTGCTGACTGCCCAGGGACCCTCACCTTTCTTCTGCTCCCTCTATTTGGGATGCATGCCGACCACGAGTTAATTGTGTCTGGTCCCAAACCTGTTCATGCCGGTTGCTTTTGTCATTTAGCTGATTGGAATACTGACCTATGAACAGAGAAAACTGGTGGTTGTTCCTGTAAAAACTATGAAAACAGACCTGAATACTTTGGGGAGACTCAAAAAAGTGAGGTAATAGTAGGATTAGTATGAAATAAGGTTATGGGCAAGGCTGTAAGGGGTTTGATAAAAAAATTGTAGACTATAGAAAGAGTCTGTTTTCATATTGATACCCCAATATCTTTAGGTCTGTGCCCCACCTCAAAATTAAGCACATGAATTATGTAGGTGAGGTTTGTGAAAGAAAGATGTCACAGAATTCTAACCAGGGATTAAAACTTTGAGAAAGGGCTTGGTCCTTCATTTTAAGATTGATGAATGAATCCACATGGTATGTTGTGACATAGTAAAACCTTTAGAGTGTATTTTTGCCATTGTTTATCATGTCCCTATTTAACTGAATTTTCAATGAACTGACCAGATTGTCCAATTGCTGACCTCAAAGCAGGAGAAAAGCAGACTTTGATTGTATTTCCTCAGGATAGGCTTCTAGAAATGTAATTACTGTGTATTTTTTAGATTATTGATACATACTATCTAATTGCCCACTAGAGAGATTGTATCAATTTATCTTTCCATATAGGGCCATTTCTTAAGTTTTAACTTAGTACAGTAGGGCAAGGTCTTCTCTCCAGCTCCCGTCAGGAGTCACATGGTGCACTTGAGTGCCTGTGGCCTGAAACGTCTTGAAAAATGTCCCAGAATCATCCTTTGCTATAATAAATGGAATTTGATCCTTTCTCTATTAATGCCAGATTTCTGTGAATCCTAACCTCAGAATGCCATAAAAGCATTGGAATTGTTTGCCAAACACACCCAAAATTCCATCTATCACTTTGTAATACGCCTAAGATCACAACTCTTTTATGCTAGAAGGTAACAGAGGTATCAGCTTTTTAAATCCTTCCTTTTACAAATTGAGCTCTGGAATAGGCAACAGGGAAAAGTCCTTGCATCTTAGTGGTATCTTAGCTGAGTTCAGAGCAAAGTCTCCTGACACCTGGTCTAATCCAGCTCTTTCATGTAGATCACATGGCTTCTGATTGGGAGGGGGAGGGACGTGATAATCTACCACATGGAGTTCTGTATTATCAGGGGGAGATGTGCAGACTGCTATCCGATAGTGTCTATAATATGGGCTAACATTTGTTGAATTCCTACATGTGCCAGATACCGCGTCAAGGGCTTTTAGCTGCATCACATTTTCTTACTATCCCGCGTAAACTTCATAATGGCTCTCTGAGGCTTCCCTTTACAGATAAGGACACTGCCTGAGGCTCTGTGGCCAGGAAGTGCTGGCATCAGAGTTTGTCCACAGTCCTGCCCCGGAGCCAGCATTCCCACACATCTCGCCAAACTGTCTCTCTCTCTGTGTTGGGAGGATGAAAGGAAAGGGACAGTTATTAGATGTCTGCCTTGAGCCTGGCATGTCAAGATATTTTATGTACTTAAAAGATTAACCTTCACAGTCCCATTTTCAGTTTGAAAAAGTAAATATCAGGTAAATTAAAAGACTTGCCCAAGGACACAGCTAGCAGGTAGCAAAGCCAGGGATCAAACCAAGAGTTGACTGACTCTGAAACCCGTGGTTTTGTTAGGAAATCATGCTGCTGCCGTACCCCTCAGGTCAGTGGCTCTGTGCCCTTGGCTGCACGGTGCAATTGCCGGGGAGCATGAAAATGCACTCATGTCCCGGTCGTGCCTCCAGAGTTTCTGATTCAATTGGACTGGGGTACGGCTTGAGCCGTGGGATTTTTGAAAAGCACCTGGGATTCTAATATGCAACCAAGGGTGCCACCCACTCCAGAAGACTCAGGTGGCTCGGGTCATACCGTACTACTTTATTTCTTTGTCCAAGTATGGGAATAAGGATAAATTACATCACTAAAGGACAAGTTTCAACAAGGTATTAGTTTCCTAGGGCTGCTGTGACAAATTAACCGCAAACTGGGTGGCTTAAAAAACAGAAATTTATTCTCTTATGGTTTTGGAGGCTGGATATCTGAAGTTAAAGTGTCAGCAGGGCTGTGCACCCTCTGGAGTCCCTGGGAAGGAGCCTGCCCTGCCCCCTCCAGCAGCCCCAGGGGCTGCCGGCCATGGCTCTGCGTCCCTGGGCCTGCAGATGTAGATGCTTCCCTCCCACCTCCGTCTCCGTCGTCACGTGGCAGTCTTCCCTCTGTGGGTCTGTGTTTCCCTGTCTGTCTCCTTGTGAAATATAGAAACTCTGTTTCTTAGTCTCTGCCCCTAGTTCCCGGCACAGAGCTCCTAAAACCCTTGGAATTTCCTAAGCGATAAGAGCTCTAGAAGCATCTTTTGTTCTAATATTTTGTCTTTGACCTGCCCCTGACACAGGGCTCCTAAAACCCTTGGAATTTCCTGAGGAATCGGAGTGTCTTTTGTTCTAATGAGGTGACTCTGGGTGGGCTCCTGGATAGGGGCTGGCTCACCAACCTGGATGCTCTCCAACCCCATGCTGGGGTTTTTATGGAGACTTCCTCACGTAGGCATAAGCATATCCACACGCTAGGAAGATAACACATCCCAGCTCCATGGGGACAGAAGCTCCTGCACTCAGAACCCTCCCAGATCTCGCCTTGTTTATCTCTTCATCTGACTGTACACCTGTGTCCTTTATCAGACCCTTCATTCTGTAATAAACTGGCAAACATGTTTCCCTGAGTTCTGAGAGCTGTTTTAGCAAATAATTGAATCCAAGGAGAGGTTCCTAGAGACGTCTGATTTGTAGCCAAGTTGGACAGACGTTGTGGGTAACCTGAGGACCTGCTACTCACAATAGGCATCTGCAGTGGGGGACACTCTGTGGGACTGAGCCTTCAATGCGTGGGGTCCGCACCGTCTCTGGTGAGTGTCAGAACTCAACTGTAGGACCCCAGCTGGGGTCTTGGAGAATTGCCTGGCACGTGGAAGCTCCTCACTCCAGCCCCCTGCACACACTCAGTGTGTGTGTGGTGCGAGAGGGAAGGACACACACACCGGAGGAGAAGCGAGTTTTTCCGACAAAGTCCCCTTTTCACGAGGACCCAGCCCAATCCTGATGACCTCATCTCAGCTTAGCTCATCCGCAGAGATCCTGTTTCCTAGTAAGGCCACATTCTGAGGTTCCGGATAGACACAGACTTCTGGGGGGACCCTATTCAATCTGGTACAAAGAGAAAATTAAGTAACATTGAATTCTCAAGAATTCATGAGCCTCGAGGGATGGCAAAAAATGAAATTCTATGGATTTGGAATCTAATTTTTTTAAAAGGTATTTTAAAATGTCTTACATACACTACCCTCACCCCCACCCCCACCCAAAGCATCCAGTCCTAGTAGGCATATCACTAAATGACAGAAAGACTCCTTTTGTCTCTGGGTCCCTCTGGCACGCTCAGAAACAGGGCGGCCTGGAAGGCTCGGCTTGTCCGTCTGAGTTGTGTGTGAGTGTGTGCACAAATATCCGTGGAAGGAAAGCTTGTTCCCAGTGGGGAATTTCTGGAGGAAAACCAGCTCTGATCTCCGTTCTGCTGTTCAGCTGACAGCAGATTCACGGCGCCTTGCAAGGCATCAAACCCACTGTCTTTCCAGATACGACTCATGAGACATTATGCGCTGAAGCAACCAAAATTTGGAATGTCATTTTGAGACCGTTATTTTATTCAGACATTTTCTTTCTTTTTTTTGTAATGAAACTTTGATAACAATTTGAAAGTACAGTCACCAAAAACTTGAAAATCTGATTCTTTAAAGGATACATATATGTCAGAATTGTATATTATTCCCCACCCCCAACTGGGAAATAAATACCTACTCCCCATAACCTCTGTTTCCTTATATTCCTGCTTTCTGTTGAGAAGAACAACTCCCCAGCTATTTCCATTTTGGGTTGATCTTACTGGTCAGGCTTTTTAACATTTTGACAAAACCACAGTTTTCCTTTTAGAAATGGCAGAAAGGATTTGATGGCGAGAAGTGGTGAATTTCCCTTGCGGGTCGTCACCCCTCCCCCTTCCCCTCCCCTGGCATCACCAAGACCTTCAAGAGCTTCTTCCAGATTCTGCTTCTTTGTGATGCTTCTCTTGACCCTGGGCAGGGTGCTGTGACTCAGACATTGTTCATTTATCCAGGATAAACATAATAATTGGTACAGAAACTGTGGACTAGCTTAAAAAAAAAAAAGACCTGTGAGTCTTTATAAAACCTCAGTAGCAACATTTAGTAAATTTCTTAAGTAATAAATTTCCGTTTCCACTTGGAGAGAAATCCTGGCCTTTCTGTCTCAATTTAGCCTTCCTTAAAAAGGTTACACTTGGCTCTAACTTGTATCGGGCTGAGTCCTTAGTCAAAATTCAAGGAAATTCAACAATTTACTCTTCAGTAAGTGTCACAGAATCAAATCCTCAAAGGCTCACCAGATGATGTTATCGTAAACAAGTAGTTCACTAGACTAGATATGTGGTGGTGTGAAGATACGAGGATTGGTTTATGCATTATGAACTGGTACCCGGCAAGGAGTTTAATGGCTCTTGGCACTGGGCGGGTGGAGACGCCGCTGTCCGGACGGCATGCCTCCTGTTGATTTCAGGCAGCTCTCTAGTTACTGTGCAGCGTAGGGAGCAACCATAAATGCCTAATAAGCTGCAACTCACTGTGGAGTTTTGAATTGCTTACCCACTCAGAATGACATCATGCCAGGATCATAGAGAATTCTTTTTCTGTGCCCCTGGAAAGTCATGGAACAAACACCCATTTGTTCCATAGAGAAATAATATATAATTTAAAAAAACACAGAGAAAGGTTTTTATGTAGCTTTTAATTTAGTGAGTTCAGTAGATAACTTATATTAGAGAACTGGAGAAATGAAATACCTTTATATGTCTAGAATATGACTATGATTCTTTGGGGTCTCAATGGAGTACTGAGTCCATTGCACACACACGTGCACACACACACACACGCAATGAAAACACATGGACACAATGTGGATTTGAATTGGCTGATTCCAACCAGCTCAAGGTCATTGCTGGCCAGTGGAGAAGGTGAGTACCAAAGTCCTGGCAGCTACAAAAATGGTTTTGCTGAAGTCCTAGGATGAGCCTCAGGCAGAGGTGGCCCCTTGGACCCATGCAGAACATGCAGACAGGCAGCTGTCCCAGGCTTAACCCTGGTGGACTCGGGACAGAGCCTGCTTTGAGAGCACAGAGACTGGACAGAAAAACGCCAGTTTGTGAGAAAGTCTGGCTCTTTCTTACTGACCACAAAAAGCAACATCCTATGGCGGTTGTGTGTCACACAAATTGTGGTAAATAAGCCCAGGGACTGCTTTGAAAAATTTTACTCTTCAAGGATTGCAGTAAAATGCATACCAAGTTGGTGAAGGCCCCATGGAGAGCTGAGGCTGGAGGGCATTCATGTTTGGGTGGACTATTCTCCCTCTGGCCCTGCTCAGTGGGAGTTTTAGGAGACACTTATTTAGTTTGTTTTCTCTGTGACTTAACACTTAGTGGGCTTATTTGAATCCCAGGAGCTCCTTCAGGCTCTACTCATGGTATAGGACTGCGAGAGCAGGAGAGGGCAGCCTACTTCCTAAGGAAAACGATCCCCGGGGGTGGATTCCGTCACTGTAATAGACCTGGCCCTCCTAACCTTGGCTTCATGGGGTGTCTTCAGTCAAGTTAAAGGGGCTTGCAAAATTGACTTTGATTTATACCTGCTTTTGAAGAAGGACGCATACCCTAAAATCGAACAGATGGTGTTGGGATGGTTGCAGGGGTTCTGAGGGTGATGCTTTCACAGGGATGGCGTACAGTCGTGGAGTGACTGGGTGCTCAGACCTGAGCTTCAACTCTAGTTCTCTCACTGCTTGTGACTTGGGTAAGTTACTTTACATCTCTGTGCCTCAGTTTCCTAATCTACAAAGTGGGGTGATAATGCATACCTGTCAGAGTCTCGAGAATTGAATGAAGTGGGCTTGCATGTGGGGTTACAGGCATGTGCTTCATAAATGGTGACCTTTATCTCGGTTGCTACTTGCAAAATATCTACTACCTGGAATGTGTCTCATTATTTGGCCCAAAATATCCTGCACAGATTCTGAAAACATTCTTTTTATACTCAACCAATGGGATAAGAATGCAGCCAGCTGAGCAAAGAAGAAAGAGACCCACAAAGGTAAATACTCACAAACTGCCTGAAAGATAAAGTAGAAGTCTCCCAAGGCCGCCCATCCTCTCCAGCTTTATAGCAAGTGCGCTAGCTCTGCAGAGAATGTCGGGCCCCTTCAAGAAGGAACAGGCTACAGACAGAAACTTAAGTGGATTTAGATGTAATCAGGTCTAAAAGTAAAACAGAATTCCCTTTTAGAGGCTTAGAAACACAGAAATAAACGAGCCCAGATAGCAAAGGTAGTAACAAGAGGATGAAGAAGTTCATCCACTTCACGAATACCGGTGCGAGGACAGAAAGGGAAGCCCGGGGTCAGTCTGAGCCTGCCGCTGCGTCACAGCTCCTTATCCCTCCTATGGGGGAATTTTAAAGTCACCACCCCATGGACACATTTCACCTCCACAAACAGAAGGTAATGCCTCTGGAGGCCAGAATGGGCTGCGGCCAGGCCCTGTTTCTGTAGCTCTGCAGAGGTGCCAGGCCACAAGGGTCCTCTTGTCTGCTGAGCCGGATTCAGATGGGCAATGTCCCTCTCTTTAAGCAGAAAGGGTGTGTGTTGTCCTCAGTGGCAGGGATATCATTTTTGACTCCTCATGGTGTGCGGTATGTTAAAACTTTGGGTGCCTGCTGCAGCAGGTCACTCTCTGAGCACTGGGGCTCTCTTCCGCGGGGAGCACATGTTACATGGACAAGGAAGGACGTGAGGATCAGATGCCGTCTTTGGCCGGGCCGATTGTTCCTGGTGTAGATGCTTGGTCAGAGTCAGAGCCTGTCCTCTGGGTCCCACTGCCCTTCCCTAGGCCCCCTCGCTGGCAGAGTGGCCATGTGCGCCATGTGCAGGCCGCCCTGCACATCAGTTTTGGTTCATGTCGTTGGGGTGAGCACCCGAGGACAGGGCAGGTCCAGGCGCAGGCCCTGGCCCCGAGCGGGTGCTGGTTAGGACTCTTAGCCCAACAATAGGGGAATGTGGCTTCTCGTTTCAGGGGATGGGAAAATGCCTTCCCAGAATCTTCCAGGGAGTCTGAGAAACAAAGGCAAACTGGCTTCCTACTACATCCTTTTGTCACCTTGTCCGTGTTTGTGGCTGTGGCTTTTATGGCCATGCCAGGAGGCCTCTGAAGGTTGGCGGGGGCCCAGTGCCGGGCCAGCTGCGTGTCATTGGGCAAAGCACAGCTTTGCAGCCTCACACATCCTCTGCACACCATCCATTCCCTCATGGCTTCCCAAGCCTCCCTGTCTTCTGATTCCATGGCTGTTTAACCATGGAGTTGAGTGGTGTTACCAAACTGGGCAGGGGACTCACTGTGACAACACTGCCCCTCTCAGACCATCTGCTGTGAGAAGGTTACTCCAGGATCTGCCACTCGAGGATGACAAAATCTTTGTTTCGTCACGGCAGATGCATATTGCCAACTCACTTCAGGGCAGTGGAGACCAAGGCCCAGGGCACGGGTAATTTGGCAAGTAGGCCAGGAGGAGAATTCACATGAGCGGCTCTGTGTTCTGGAGATGGGCGAGAGCTGGGCCACGTGGTTCCCCAACCCGAGGCGGCTCTGTGGGCCTGCTGCTCCTTGACCCCTGACAAACGGGTGTGTTCGTTACACCAAAGACTGGAGGGAGCCGCAAAATGGGATACCTATTTAAGGA
The DNA here is from genome assembly GCA_029783875.1 of Phataginus tricuspis. Lineage (NCBI taxonomy): Eukaryota > Metazoa > Chordata > Mammalia > Pholidota > Manidae > Phataginus > Phataginus tricuspis. The sequence continues at coordinate 3,827,318 of JAQQAC010026072.1, forward strand.
AATATGCACACAACTCGGTTTCTTTCTCTTATCTGATTTTTTCTGGTGCAATGTGAGTGCTGCTGAGTACTTGGCAGCTGTCTTTCCTTCTTGAGCTGTGTGTCATCTCTGGGGCTGCGATGCTGTTGTGATCTCCCGCATGTTGACCCAGCTGAATGGGAACAGCCAGCAACAGGCGTCAGGAGCAAGGACCATCGCGGATGGAGACTGCTCGCCCCTGTTCTTGGTGGTGCCGTCTGTGTGAGCCGCTCATCTCCGTGTTGGGCGGGCTGTATGATGTACTGCAACTCCAGTTTTGAAAACCCAGATCCTTTACCAGCCTGGCCTTGAAATAAACCTGCCTTTGCTTTCAATTCTGCCGGGGACTTATAGGCAGCCTTGTGCTTTATCACCGGACTGTCAGGGTGAGTCGGTTCTTGTGGCAGCTGTTGCTCTCCTGCGAAGGCCAGCATGGGAGAGGCTGGGAGGTTGGCTGACCAAGGGCCAGGCAGCAGTTGGAGGGGACAGTCGCCAAGGCCACAGTGCAGCATGGGAGGCAGGACCTTGGTGGCCACTCCCCACCTGACCCCTGTCCTGTCCTCTCCTGACTTTCCAAAGGCCACCTCCTCTCCCCAGAAGACCTTGCCTGGGTCCCATTCCCATGGAGCTGTTATGTATTGGCACCTACCACATTTTCTAGACACCCCCAATCTGCCAGGGGCTGGGGGATACGGAGATAAATTGGGGGTGGGCTCTGCCTTCCAGGAGCTCAGTGTCCTGTGGCAGGCAGACCCTGCAAGCCATGGACCACAAATCCACCTGTGAGGCTGCTGCTTTTGGAGGCACTGAAGTATCCCTCTGGTCCACCGCACAGGCCACCTGCTGGGCACAATGGTGGCCTCCTGGGTCTTTTGACCTAAGGACGTGTTCTGGCCATGGGAGTTAACACGCGGGAGGGACCTTCAATCACCAAAGGTTGGGAGTTGGGGTAATTCTTAACAATGGTTACAGGGGTAAATATGATGTTTTGTATATGTTCGCATAACAAAACCAATAGACTTACTGACTGGGCATGGGGGAAGGGCCATGTCCTCGTGGAGGAAGTTAGGAGCCTGGGCCCCACAGCCTGCCCAGAGTAAATGGCAGGTCACTGGGGAGCAGCTAGTATAGCACGGGGCTCCCGCTGCCTTTTGGAGAGTGTATTTCTGTTCTCATCCATGTCCTGAAGCTTCCATTCCCACCTCTGGACTGATGATTCCCAAGTGCACATCTCCAGATCAGAGCAGCCTCCCCACCTGCAGACAGGTGGTTGACTGCCCAGGGCCCTGTCGCAGGGGGTCACCCAGACCTCTCAGGCCCCATGGCCAGCTGACCTCCTCCTGGTGTGCTGGCTTGTGAGGTGGGGGCAGTTCTGAGTGAAAGCAGTGCTTTAAACTGAGAGGGGAATTTAGCAGAGAAATGAAAGTAACACCACCAGATCGTGAAACAGTGTGGCTGCAATCCCTGTCCTTCTCCGGATTTCGGATTTCGGTAGGCCCTCCAGCTCCCATTCCTGCCCGCCGCTCCAGCCCCTCGGATTGGCAGTAAGTTTCAGAGGCTGCTTTTTGTAAGATGGTGACAATGATGGCCGATCGTTTACAACGGTGTGCTCTGAACTTTCCCCTATTCTCTTTGCCTAAATGCTTTATTTTCAGGAAATGTATGTTGTAAGACACAAGTCAACAAACTGGCATCCTGGGGCCAAGTCCCTCCCGCGGCCTGTACTTGTAAATAAAGTTTTATTGGCACCCAGCCAGGCCCATTCATTTCTATCACCTGCAGCTGCTCGGAGCCCCTGCAACAGAGGCCATGTGACTGACAAAGCCAGAAATATTTACTATCTGACCGTGGGCAGAAAACTTTGCCAACATCCTGTAGTGAGAAATGCTGAAATGTTTAATTCTTTGAGGATTGGGGCACATAAGGAGATTTAAAAAAAAATTTTACTCCAACATGTTAAAAGAAGGCAAACTTATTTACTGTAACATGCTCCTTAATAATCATGAAATAGTGTCACACGGAGTGGTGACTAATGTTTTAATGAACACCAATCAGCATATTAATGAAACCTAAGAGAAAATATAAAAAGAAGACAAGTGAAATATTCCATCGAATTGCTCCTGACCTGACAGCTGGGATATAAGCCAGCAGGCAAGATAATCGTATGTAAAGACATCTGGCAATAATCCCTTTGGCCCTAAACGTTTATATGTGTATGTTCTGGGAAGGAATCTTTTGTTTGCCCTAACTTAGACATATAAGTATAAGAAATTAGGCAGTTTTGGGCTTGTTCTTGTATAATTTGACCCCAAAATGACATCATGGACCTGGAGCATCCTGAGGATGAAAGGAAGCAGGTCTCCTTCACTGCTCCTGGGCACTCAGGATGGGGGGATTCAGACACAGCCCCTGCACTCCCTGGGGTCAGCCATTAAAAATCTCATGTGATTTGTGATTAGTGACACCAGGTTTCTCAGCTGCAGCACCACTGACATTTGGCGCCAATCACCTCCTTCTTGGGGGGCCTGTCCCGTGTACTGTAGTGTGTTTGGCAGGTTCCCAGGCCTCCACCCACTAGAAGCCCGTGGTCAACTGTCTCCCCCTACCCCTCAGATATGACAATCCAAACTGTTTGCAGACATTGCCACATGTCCCCCTGGCGGCCAAATCACCCCGAGTCAGGAATCACGGGATGAATCCAGGGAGAGACAGTGTAGACGGTGACCTCCAGGGGAGAGGCCTCACATGTGCCTTTGAGGGCTGGCGCCGCTGCAGCCTGAGGAGCCAGGCACCCTCTGCCCCATCGCTCTGGACACAGATGCAGCTGCTCAGCAAGGTCTTGCACGGAGCTGTTCATCGTCCAAGCTCCTATTTCTCCCTCTGCCAGGTGAGGAGATAGCACCTTCCCGTTGTCTCCCACCCAAAGCTGCGGCAAAAGAGTGAGCATCTTTTCAACTCAAAACCACTATCCTCAAATATTCTTTCTATAGAGGCAAGCATTACTTACACGATGGAAAAATCCCAACACCCATACACAAATACAAAAATAATGGGTCTTTTTAAGTTGGAGATACTTTTAAAAGGAAGAGGTTGATCTGCAGTACAAACTTTTATCAACTATAGGGTGAAATACTCGACTAGAGATGACAACTGACTGGCTGGGATGCCTAACTCTTCCGAGAGAACTGATGATTAAATAACTTCCAGAAACTTCATTTCCATCCCAGTGCCATTTTATGTAATTTTCTAACATTGAGACAACAGCTCTTCTCCTTGTTAAAAAAAATGCCAGTCCCACCTCACAAACAACATCATAGTTGTGACTAATCTCTATAATCAGAAGCTAATTTGCCATAAGAATAACAACATAGCAATATGCCCACTATGCAAGAGCATGCTTCTATCATTTTATTTGCCGGTGAGTCTGTAAATTCCAGGGATGGAGGGGAGGGAAGCTGTGGAAATCCACTGTGTGTGTTCTGTGGAAGCCACGTGGAACTGCAGAGAAGGGCCTTCGGCTAAGGAAGGGAGCCAGATTTCACCCCCTGTGACAAGAACTTATTTTCAACGGATTGGCTAAAACATCGGGGAGTTGAAATACAGTATGTTGGAGAGAGAGCAGGGAGCATTCCCCTGCTCTCTGCCCTCCTTTCCCTCTGCTTTGGGGCCACACGGAATGTTCTCTCTCTCCTCTCTCTCCTGCCGGTGCTGAGGGAGGGCCTTGGGTGTCGCCAGAACTTCCTGGTCTGCATCTTCCCACACCCTTCCCATCCCTGTCCCAGCCCACCTTCTCCACCCACAAACCTCTCTGCGCCCCCAGCTCATGGACTCAGCTTTTCTTCCCTTCTCCCACACCAGCTGGAAGTGTGCCCCTTGGGGATCTGAACCTGTGCTTTCTCTGGGCCTCAACGTGTCACCCCCAGAGCGAGAAGATTAGACCTGAGCCCCAAGCGCCTGCGCAGATCCGCTGTCCGCAAGGCTGTCGTCCTTTGTCCCCTGAGGGTGAGCTCCAGCCCTAGCCAGGTCAGAGGGCTCCCATAAGGATAATGCTTGTGGCTGAAGTGTTTGTGTGAATCACTTCTCTCTGTCTCATGGAGTGCCCCTGCTTCAAGAGGCCTGCGAGTATCTCTCCTCCAGTTAAATCACTGGGCTCCACAGACCGACTCAGCGCCCTCTCGGAAACGTGTCCACTTTACAGTCAGAGCAGCAGAGCTTACGTAGCACAGTGGTAGAGAGGGTGGGCTTTGCACAAGGGAGCATTTGAGTCTCGGCTCTGTCACTCTCTGGCTCTGTGGGCAATCTACTTAGTAGCTTGGTGCTTCCATTTGCTTTTCTGGGATGTGGGACCGATATCCCTACTTTGTGGGATTTTGTGTGGGAATGCCTCCATAAATGCGAGCAGATCCTGGCTGTGCTTTCAGTCCCCCCACCAGGGGCACTGAGGTCTAGCTGAAAGAATTCCAGTCTCACTTATCTCAGCATTACACAATTTTAGGTCCACAGAGGCCTTAGTTCATACTAAAGAGTGATTTGCGTTGGTATTTCACCTAAGGCTGTATGGATACTTGACTAAATGAAATGTTTTCCACGTACCAGCCGTAGTTTCGCTTTTACATGTATTATTAGCTCATGTGGTTCTCACAGCAAAGAGTTGGTGGGATGTCATTGTTAGTATCATTTTACAAATGAGGAAACTGAGGCACAAAGTGGTTAAGTAGTTGCTCAGTGTCACACAGCTTTTAAGCAGCAGGGCCAGGTTCCGAATGCAGGCTGTGTGGCCTGGGGGGGCCTTACTCCCCCTGTCAGTGTGTCTGTCACGGGGCGTTTGCATCATCAAGCCTCATGCCAGGTGTGTAAAAAAGCTGATGTCTTAACTTTTCCATAAGTCCTCTCTATCTTGAGCCACCTTTCTAGCCAATGACAGAAAATTCTGGGTTTGTCGACCTCAGAGAGAAGGGTACATACGTATTAGAACTGCTTCGAAATATCTTAACTCAGCTTTTTGTTCTACGCAATCTGATTTGAAATCTCTTGGGTTAGGGACCTTTTTCTCTTCTTCTTCTCTTTCTTGGCATCACATGCTCTTGTCCAAGAGAGTTCTCATCTGTTCATCACTATTTCATCACTACTGTCTTGAAAAGGAAGGCCTCTTTCCTTGTTCATTGGGTAATTTCCACTGGTCCCAAAAATTGTTGAAGGAACAGACCATTCTTAAGCCCTAGAAGTGAGGGTCCTAAGAACTCATTCTGAGATTGGATATGTTTAGTTGCAGAGCTCCACTGGCTGAGTCTCCCAGCCACTAGAAAATATTTTATGGAAACACGCGTTTGGTGAAAAATACCATTTCACCAAAGACATCTTAAGTTCTGAGGACAACTTTCTTTGCTATAGTTGAAACCCACATTTTCCCAAACCAAATTACAATGAAGGTAAGCCAAAGTAGTCCCACTTTTGTTGCAAACTTGACTTGAGGGTATAATTTTGAAGTTCACAGGAGCTTCTGAATGTTTGAAAATATTTCTAATTACAGAAAACAGCCTAGGCTCAGAGGAAAATTTGTATAAACCTGGACCAAATGGCTGGGGAAGTCAGCAATCCATTCACATCCCCAAAGCCAAAATTTGCTGGTATGCATCTCAGTGTATTCTGTCCTGTGAAGATTTTGGGATTAATTTATTTTATGATGGTTCATTTCTTCTCTGTCCAGGTGCCAGAGGGATGCCTCTAAATTAGGCCATCCCCTCCTAAGTGGACAAAGATCGTCAGTTGGTTATTTGTGGTGATGCATGAGGGAAAACGCAGTCACAGATTTCTCACAGATCTCAGAGAACAAGCTGGATCCTGAAGTCTTCTTTTCCATGTGCTTGGAGGCATTCAGGGACATGGCAGAAAAATTAGAGAGCTGAGGATTACTCATCTTATCTGTAAGATATCGCCTCTCGGCCGCTCTGCAATTACGAGGAGTGTTCCTGAAGCAGTGTTGGTTGGGGGAATGCTGGATTGCAAAGCGAGATAATCAGGCACAATTGAATTAACTAAAGAATAAGTGTCAGCCTTAGTTGTGATCTTCATTTCATTATACTCAACCCTGTCACGTCTCTTTTATTTTTTTTGTTTCATTAAATCGTTTTTAAGCAGCACCAAAACACCAAGAAGACAGTAAAAAGGTGAAAATAAGTGAGGAGAATGAATGTATACTCCGTTAGCTCCATCTGGAAAATATTTAATTGGATTAGCTCCATTCAGACACACTCCAGGGGAACTGTTATCCTACGTGCAGTCCACACCCTGAGTGGCAGTGTGTGAATGTGTGTGTGTGCACCGAGTTGTGCTTGTTTTGCTCTGTCTCAGTTCTGAGTGTAATCTGGTGGGTGTGGAAAATGAGCAGAAAAGATTTTCTACCAAGGGTGAAAGTGTGATCTGAGGGCATCTTCTGGTGCTTTAGTCTTTCCACCAGAGACAAGAGACTAGCTGGGGAGACCCCGGCGTCTTACTCACCCGTGCAGATGAGCTAGCGCACAGGGGCCTAGACGAGAGGTGAGCAGGGGCTAACCCCCCACCCCGTTCTCTGAGCCAGGCTGTGGGCCCTGGCACACTGCTTCTGCCCAGGGAGGCAGGTGGACATGTTCTGGTCTTGTTGGCATAAGTCAAAGGCTTTGTCTGTTCCTTGAGCCCTGTATCTGGGAGCCGTGTCCACCCAGAGGGATTCCATTTGCCAATGCCCCAATTCCCACCCAGGGGCTGTAAGGGCTAACACGGGCTCCGAGGGAAGCTTCGATTCGATCCGTATTTATTGAGTGCTCTGGTGGGCATATGGGGATTTTCAGCGATGTTCAATCAAAATGGGATCCCATGCTATCATTTTCCTTGCTTCCTTCCAATTCAGTTCTGTTCAATGAACATTTATCAAGGTCTTCTTTGCCCTAGGTTATGTGCGAGTTGCTGGGAAATACAGAGTCAAATAAAACTAGGCCCAACTCTCTGGATTGTGAAAGGCCAAGTCAAATGGAGGCATCAAAGCCAGAGCTTTCTGCAGAAGCAGGCTGGGCAGTCCAGCCAGCAAGCACCCTTTGCGGGGCTGTGGTGAGCAGGGAGCGAGGGGAATGCAGACGCCCGAGGGGTCTGCCTTTGAGTTTGCGGTGTTGTCCGGGGCGTGGTCTCTGCCTCTTGTGCAGGCACTAGTGTTCCTTTGGCCTTACCTGTTTTTCAATGATTTTAATTTTAAATTCTGCTCCTTTCATGCACTGTTTGGCAGGAGGACGGCCGCACCTTTGAGGTAGGGTTGACACATATAGCAAAACAAACAAGCAATGTTAAAATAATATCCTCCCCCTCCTGGAGGATCCCTGCTTAAATCTGAATTTTAGATAAGCAATGAGTACTTATTTTTAGTATAAGTAGTCCCCATACAATATTTGGGACATATTCGTATTAAAAATTTGTCGTTGTCTCCTCTTCATATTTAGTGGAATATCTGGTACATGATCTGGCAACTCTTCTCTGGGGGAAATCAGTAGGCGTGGATTAAGAAATACTTAGGTTTTATGCCTCAATATTTTAACTTTTAAGAAAAAGGCTGACATACATGATATTTAAACTTCTAAAATTAACGACAGCAATACAACTGCAGTCTGTGTGGCATAGTGGGGAGGACCCAGGCCGTGAGCTTGGACAGTTGCAGGCTCCAATTCTGGCTCTGAGACGCCCGCTACCCCATGTGGTGTCCTGACTGTCTCCCTCCGGGCACCTGGGGGTGCCCTCTCCAGCCCATTAGGTGGCTGTGCCCTGTGGATTGTGAAGGGGGCTACGTCAGTCACTTCCAGGTGGCAGTGTGAGCGCTGGCCACGCTCAGGCTGCCCCAGTGACCCACGGTACTCCAGAGGGGGGCTGCCCCTTAGTCCTCTGTGAGCCCTCTGGAGGAAGGATGACACCAACGCAGAGCGGAGCTGCCAGGTCACCCGTGGTGGCCACTTACAAGTGAGGGACAACATATATACGTATCGTTGTATGCCACTGAGACTGGGGTTGTTTTTCCACAGCACAGTCAAGCTTACCCTGACTGGTACAAGGCGTTGGGGCACCGTGGGCAAGCCCTTCCCTTCTGTGACATGTGGCATCCATATTTGAAAAGATAGGGATAATGTAGTTCATCTATGTACAAACTTTTAATTTTGAAGTAGTTTAAGACTCACAAGACATTGCAAAAATAGCACAGTGTAGGCTGAGACTTAAGTAAAGAGCATTGGGCATAGTCTGTAGAGAATCCTGGTTTGGCTCACCTGAGGCAGAGCTCCTCCTGGGAATTTGTGGATACTCGAAGTCAGAATGGCTGGAAGCGATTGTCAGGAAGCTCACATAGTGTGCTGGGGAGACGAGCATTCCGCAGAGTGAGGGCCGGGCAGTGGCTCGGCCGTAGCCTGCCTGTGTCCCACCTGTGCAGGACAGCTCTGCTCTGTTCCAGAAGTGTCTGCTCTTTGTTAGCCGCAAAGTGACATTTCAAGTTTCTCCCCTCCTTAGGGAACAGGTCCAAAGGGCTATGTCAGTTTTCTCTCTTACCCACATTCGAAAAAACATGTTCTATCAATACAGAATCTTGAATGAAACCACATGAGAGCTAATAAAGCAAGCAGGAGCCCCTCTTTCCATTTAGAACATGTCCGTGACGGGCCAAAGTCTTTGGTTACATCCTTTAGAAAGTTTTATCCTGTTTCTGGGGCTGCCTGATGGTAAATCACCCCTTGCTGCCTCTGGTGATGTGGGGTTTGCTGATTCTCCTTTTAAGAGGAGCTCCTAGGACAGGGACAGTTCCGCAGAGCCCCGGCCAGCTCAGAGACGGAGCTCGGAGAGCTCTGACCCCATCCCTGATTCATTGGTGCCCAAGGAAGGCCCTCCGTGTCCTCACGCATTTATTAAGCATCTGTCCATCTCTGACTCCCCAGGCTTTCACATGAAATATTGGGATGCTTTTCTTTCCAGATTTCCTTCTAATTCAGGAACTCTGTAAGATCCTCTGACGTGTGGAAAATCCTCCCATTTCCTCCCACCAAACCAGGTGTGTGAAGCCTGCCAGGGATTGAGGGTGTGCCGAAGAGGCCTGAGGGAAGAGGCTGGCTCCCTGAGGACTCAGATTAGTTTATCAATCTTACCTCACCAGCGTGCAAATCACTTCAGTATTTAAGACTTTTGTTGTTTAAAGATAGGCCAAAGCCTTGAACAAGGATGGAGTGAAACTGGAGATGAACATCATGTTACTAGGAGTTGTTTCTGTAAAATGACAACTGGAGTGCCTTACAGATATTGGTTTACCTTTTAGCTAAAAATTCAGTGCCTGCAATGGACAAATTTACTAGTTTCCAGGCTTGTACTATACTTAGGATCCCATGGAAAGGAAACCAGAGCCTGTGTCTTGGACTGATTTCCATGTGTTATATAATATTTTTTTTCTGGGTACGCTTATTTAATGCCATGTCTTGATTCAGAGCTTGGTCTCTGAAGCTGCCAGTGGTTGCCTGGTCTGCTCTTGGACTCATTTCAAGTTGCTGAGAGCAGGAATTTCTGAGGCTGTATGGTTAAGGATTCCTACACAGGTGGTGTGGAGTGAGAACTGGGCCTGTGGGGACTAGAGGCAGCTGTCTCTGAAACCAGCCCGGTATTTAACGGGATCCAGTTAATCATCTGACGAATTTGGGGTGGTTCCATTGTTCCCGAGGATCTTGGAATCATATACTTCCACATGCTTACACAGAATCCCCCTCTACTCAACCCCCACCCCGTCTCCTGGCAGGTTTTCACGGCAACCCCATACACTGGAAGGCATTTTCTTCCCATCTCTGTCAGTGCAGGCTTCTATAACAAAAGACCATATACTGTGTGACTTGAAAACAAACATTTATTTCTCATGGGTCTGAAGGCTGGGATGTCTAACATCAAGGTCCCAGCAGACTGGATGTCTGGTGACCTGCTTTCTGGTTTGCAGATGGCCACCCTCTTGCTGTGTCCTCATATGGTGGAGAGAGAGCTCTGGTCTCTTCATCCCCCTATAAGGGCACCGATCCCATCCTGGGGCTCCGCCCTCATGACCTCATCTAAACCTAATCACCTCTCACAATCCCACCTCCAAATACCGTCACACTGGAGATCGGCCTGAACATACGGATTTTGGTGCGCTGCTGGAGGGGGGAGTCAGGCAGTCCATAGCATTTCCCTGTCTTCCCCCTTTCCCTCCCACGTTCACTGAGCACCTACTTTCTACCCAGCTGGAGGTTGAGGCACCCCGTGTTGAGAAGACCTGGTTCCTGCTCCCTTAAAATCCTCATTCCTGGAGAGGCAGATGGTAAACGGTGAGCCAGTCTTCGTGAATCGGCGCAGCGAGGGCTGGGCTGCAGGTGGGCCCTGAGTGCTGGTGGTCCATCTTGGAGGCATGGGGTGAGCTCTTGAGTTCTCTAGAAAGCAGAGACGTGAAAATGGGCTTCAGCAAAACCGTAGCAGTGGGAGAGCACACGGTTTGTTTAGGGAAACAATCTTGACCTGCGCCAGGCTATCGAGTGGCGGCAGATGGTCAGGGGCGGTTTGGTTGTGGAAGGCCTCGAGGGCTGAACCAGGGGCTCGGGACTTTATCTGGTAGGCAAGGGGGCAACTTGCTGGCTTGTTTTTCCTTCTTATTTTGTTTTTAAGTATAGGAGTAGCATGCTTTTAGTTACATCTTAGGAAGAAAGCCCGGGTGTACTGGGCTGTTGAAGGAAGAGAAGTTGATGCCCAGTGGAGAGGCTTGTGTCTTATCAGCTCGAGTGACCAGGACATGCTATACCCCATGGGAAGAGGCTCTGTGTTTGACCCAGCCTCTGACGGGCTTCTCAGAAGACATACGCTCTTTGTTCCTAGAATAAGTATCTTTGGTGGTCATTCAAATCCATTCTGGCCTATTCTGTTTAATGGGCATCTTTGATGTACCTCAGATACCTAGGGCTGCTTATGTTCATGCACATTATGTTATATGAGAGGTAAGTGCACGTCTGTCTTGTTTAAGCTGTGGCTTTCCTGGAGTACTGTTGGAGCAGCTGACCTCATATCCTACATCAACTCTGCTGTTGTGCCCTGAATCCACCCCTCTCTGTGCTTCCCTCTGAAGCTTCCGTCCACCATCATCAGATTGGTCTTGGGTCCCCCCATGCATGTCCTCTCTCTTTTCTCTATCCGTCCATAGGTGGTCAAGCTCACAAGGCCAAACTCAGACCATCTCCTCTTGTAGGATGGACATTCCCATCTCTGCAATTCAGACAGGTTACCTGCCCTGTCCAAGCCTGAGTTTCCCATCTGTGTGATGTAAACAACAATAATAGTGATGTTTTAGGCACTGGGTGGAGTGAATTGCATGTATTAACTCATTAACTTGATCCCTATAGAAACTCTATGGGTTAGGTTTTATTATCATCCCCATTTTCCAGGTGGGAAAATTGAGGCACGGAGAGGAAAAGTGAGGGAGAAATAGCTATACTGAGGGGTGAGAGAAAAAATAGGATGAAAAATACAGAAAAAAATGAGACATTTGAGACATAGTGAAAATACCTAACATTTGGGTAATTTTAGTCTGAGAAAGAGAAGAGGGGGAGAACAATATCTGAAGGTACAACAGCTTCAAACTTGTCAAAAAATGATGAAAAACATTAACTACAGATGTAAGAATTATTATGAACTCTGTAAAATATACATACAAAGATTACATTGAGGCACAAACTGCTGAAAAGCAATGCCAAAGAGAAAAGCTTAAAAGAAGCCAGAAACATAAGACACACTCCCTTCACAGGAGCAGGAATGAGATTGGAAGCTCACTTCTCAAACAGAAACAACAAGGTCCAGAAAACAATGGGGTGTTATCTTCAAAATGCCAAAAATAACTGCCAACCTCAAGTTCTATACCAGCCAAGTTGTTCAAAACGGAAGGTAAAGTGAAGACATTTTTAAACAAACATAAACTGAGAAAAACTGTTACCAGAAAACACTCACTAAAGGAAATTTTAAAGGATTTTCTTCTGGCAGGAGGAAAATGATCCCAGTGGAAGAACATAGATACAGAAAGGAATAAAAAGCAACGTAGAGGGAATGGATCTGACTAAACCAAAATGAATACTGACTATGTGGAATGCAATTAATTTGATGTCCTATGGAATTGAAAATAGAGAAAGAATTAAGATACATGAAAGCAATAGCCAAAAGGTGGTAGGGAAGGAATGCATCAAAGTGTTCTAGGCTCCTTGGGTTGTCCAGGAAGTATAAAAGTATTAATTTTTATTAGACCTTAATTTTGAGAGTAACTGTTAAAAAAAAATTAAGGATGAGCAGGCTAATACAGGGAGAAATGGGGTAATGAAAAGCATAAAATTAAAGGAAGGAATGAAAGGAGAGAAAAATGACATAAAACAGGTGAACAAATCAAAATCAGGAAGTTAGGTGGAGGTTCTGGTAGGAAGTCTTCCTGTCGGTCAGCGGCAGGGCCGAGACTCAGATCCAGGTAGTTGCATGTCCCCTGGGTCATTATCATGAACTTCCTCCACAAAATGTTGTTAGCAATATACAATGCCTCACAGAGTTACTTTCAGAATTAAATGTGGAGGCGAACATGCCTTAGGGATTGTAAAATGCCACGTGCTTATTTACTTTGTGCACCTGTGCCAAATTGCTCATATTTGTGTCCCCCATAGCATCTGACAGGACTCTGAGCACGTGAGAGAAGTTCAGCTTGTTTTCTTTCTCAAAGTCTAATCCACATCTTGAATAAACAAAGATTCTGACATCAGACTTCTACTTCTGTGAGCAAGTTATGTGTCTGCATTTAGATAAAATATGTGAAATAACTTGTTCATCTATTAGACATCAGTAAGTACAGGACTATGGTCCTGGGAGAAGGGAGGCAAGCGAGATGAGCCCAGTGACTGGCCTGGTTTTCTGCATGGAGGCGATTTTGGGTCATGATGCAGGGAGGGGACATCTAGGCAGTACCTGGGGGTCTTACTAAGTTGAGAGATGGATAATTGTGTTGGGAGAGGTGGGTGGAATTTGGGTCAGACACAGAGTATCAAAAAAGAGGGAGTTACACAGAGAAAGACCTCCCAAAATAGTGTAGGTGTTCTTTGGCTAAATGATGTTCTGTATTTATATAAGGCTAATATAAACTAAGTATAATATAAATATAATAAAGCTCCATGAGAACCAGGCTGAGAACAGTTTCTGGGGAAAGGGCAATTAGTAGGCTGCTGTAAGATGAACAATCTCCAGATTTCACAGAGCATTAGGGATGATTCAGGACTCTATCAGCCAAAGGGGAGAGACATTGTTGGATAGAGAGGACATTTAAAAACAAACCAGAAGTAGTAGTGGAGCTAAACTACTCCCTGAAGAAAGGATATTCTAAACTCACCTTAAAGCAGCTTCAAAACAGTTCTCAAAAGGCTCAGAGTGTTTGGAAGTAACTTAACTGTCTGCTATTCTTTATAAGAATACCACAAAATCCAATGTGAAAACATAAAATTTACAGGTCCAACATTTGCTCAACATTTACTAGACATGCCCACAAGCAGGGAAATATGACCCACAAACAGGAGAAAAATCGGTCTCTAGAAGTGGACCGAGAGTGAAAAAGATGATGACATTAACATAAAAACACATTGAAACAACTATTATACACATGAGCAATATGGATAAAGATGTAAAACACAAGTACAATGGAGAGGGAAACGGAAGCTATAAACAATAAAAACCAGATGAAACTTTTAGATATGGAAAATACAGTAAATAAATTAAGATGAAAATTCACTGGATAGAATTAACAGTAGATCTGACGTGGCAGAAACAAACACATCAGTGTGCTTGAATCTGTAGCAAGAAGAACCATCTCGAATGAAAGCCCGAAAGAAGAATAAACGGTGTACCAGTGACCTGGGGGAAGATATCAGCCGATATCAGGCTTCAAAATAATTAAAGTCCCAGAGGGAGAAGATGTGGGAAGAGAAAAATATTTGAGGTAATAATGGTTAAAAGTTGTCAACTTTGATAAAAATGACAGACCTACAGAGCCAAGAGTCTTTATAAAACCCAAGCAGGATGAACATATGCACACACAAACTCATTCAGAGTCACGACCACATTGCTGAAAAACCAATGTAAAGGAAACATCTGACCAACAGCCAAGGAAAAACACTTTATGTGTAAGGGACACAATAACATTAGCAATGTCTTGTCAGAAAGTATGCAAGTAGAAGAGAGTGGGATGACATCTTTAAAGCACCGAAAGAAAAAAACTGTCAACGCAGAATTTTACACCCAAACAAAATATATCTTAAAATGAATTTGAAAGATGTACTTTCCCAGGAAAACAAAACCTGTGTGAATTGGTTGTCCACGGACTTGCTGTGTAACAAATGTTAGAAAAGTTCTCCAGCAGAAGGAGGATAATACCTGCTGGAAATCTGCATCTATGCTAAGTAATGAAAAATGGTAGAAATGGTAAATAAGTGAGAAGATATAAATTTTTTTCTTGTTTTTAAATGTCTTAGTATTTAATTGACTGTCTAAACCAGAGAAACAATGAGTTATAGTTTTAAAAAATATGTAGAAGTAAGATTTATGATAGCAAAAGCATAGAGGACAAGGGAGTGGGAAATAAAAGGAAGTGATTACAAGATTCTTAGATTATATGTCACTTGATATAATATTATTTGAAAGTGACCATGTGAAGATAAAGATGCATATTGCAAACCATAGAGCATCCTCCCAAAGGAATACAACAAAGAAGTATAGCTCAAAATTCAGTAATGCAGTAAAGACACAGTTAATCAAAGATAGCAGGAAAAGAGGCGAAAGAGAACAAAGAACAGTTGGGCCACATAGCAAGACAGCAATGTGACTGATAGGAGTACTAGATAGAAATGGTCCAAAAATGCTGAAAGGAGATTATCTGATTGTATTTTTTTTTAAAAATCACCTATCTGGAAAACCTGGATAGCTACATGTAAGAGAATGAAACTGGACTACTGTCTATCCCCATACACAAAGGTAAACTCAAGGTGGATCAAAGACCTGAATGTAAGTCATGAAACCATAAAACTCTTAGAAAAAAACATAGGCAAAAATCTCTTGGACATAAACATGAG
>JAQQAC010026072.1:3845676-4019954 GCA_029783875.1 Phataginus tricuspis
TAAAGGCAGAGCAAGGCAAAGATGTCCACTTTTATTCAACATTTTATTGGGTATCGTAGCCAGTGCAGTAAGGAGAATAAAAAGAAATGAAAGGCACACAGATAGAAAAAGAGGAAATAAGCTATTTTTATTCACAGGTGATTGTGTAAGAAGAAAATCCTAAGGACCTTGTTTTTAAAAGTTACTAGAACTAATGAGTGAACTCAGCAGGATTTTAGAGTACTTATAATATTTCTATATACTATTAACTAATATATGCTAGCATAAAAATCTTGAAATAAACAGAGATAAATTCAACAAGATATACAAGGACCTGAACACTCAGATCTACAACACACTTCTGAGCAAAATTTAAAGAGACCTAAATAAATGAAGAGATTTACCCTGCTTGTGGACTGGAAGACTCAATAATGCTAAAATGTCCCGTATCATGAGATTAATTTATAAATTCAGTGTAATCACAGTAAAACTCTGGTGTGTTTGCTTTTTCATAGAAATTGACAACTGATTCTAAAATTTATATGAGGATACAAAGGACCTAGAATAATAAAAGCATTTTGAATAAGAATAGCAATTAATTCTACATAATCAAATATAAAAATAGCAAAGAAAGGACATAAACTGCCTGATTTAAAGATTTACTATAACTCTAGTAGAATCAAGGCAGTGTGGTATTCCTGTGAAGACAGACATGGAGATCAGTGGAACAGAATAGAGTCTGGAAATAGACCAGATATATGTGGTCAATTGATTTTTTTTTGTATCTACAATTTTTGGTAATCTACAATTACATGTGCAACATTATGGTTACTAGACTCCCCCATTATCAAGCCCCCACCACATACCCCATTACAGTCACTGTCCATCAGCGTAGTGAGATGCTGTAGAATCACTACTTGTCTTCTCTGAGTTGTACAGCCCTCCCCGTGCTCCCCCTACATTATGTCTGCTAATCGTAATGCCCCCTTTTCCCCCGTGTTCCTCCCTTCCCACCCATCCTCCCCAGTCCCTTTCCCTTTGGTAACTGTTAGTCCATTTTTGGGTTCTGTGAGTCTGCTGCTGTTTTGTTCCTTCAGTTTTTTCTTTGTTCTTATACTCCACATATGAGTGAAATCATTTGATACTTGTCTTTCTCTGCCTGGCTTATTTCAACTGAGCATAATATACTCTAGCTCCATCCATCTTGTTGCAAATAGTAGGATTTGTTTTCTTCTTATGGCTGAATAATATTCCGTTGTGTATATGTACCACCTCTTCTTTATACATTCATTTACTGAAGGACACTTAGCTTGCTTCCATTTCTTGGCTATTCTAAATAGTGGTGCGATAAACATAGGGGTGCATATGTGTTTTTCAAACTGGGCTACTGCGTTCTTAGGGTAAATTCCTAGGAGTGGAAGTCCTGGGTCAAATGGTATTTTTATTTTTAATTTTTTGAGGAACCTCCATACTGCTTTCCACAATGGTTGAACTAATTTGCATTCCCATCAGCAGTGTAGGAGGGTTCCCCTCTCTCCACATCCTCGCCAACATTTGTTGTTGTTTGTGTTTTGGATGGTGGCCGTCCTCACTGGTGTGAGGTGATATCTCATTGTGGTTTTAATCTGCATTTCTCTGATGATTAGCGATGTGGAGCATCTTTTCATGTGCCTGTTGGCCATCTGAATTTCTTCTTTGGAGAAGTGTCTGTTCAGCTCCTCTGCCCATTTTTTAATTGGCTTATTTGCTTTTTGTTTGTTGAGGTATGTGAGCTCTTTATATATTTTGGATGTCAATCCTTTATCGGATATGTCATTTATGAATATATGCTCCCATACTGTGGGATGCCTTTTTGTTCTGTGGTGTCCTTTGCTGTATAGAAGCTTTTCAGCTTGATATAGTCCCACTTGTTCATTTTTGCTTTTGTTTCCCTTGCCCAGGGAGATATGTTCATGAAGAAGTTGCTCATGTTTATTTCCAAGAGATTTTTGCCCATATTTTTTTCTAAGAGTTTTATGGTTTCATGACTTACATTCATGTCTTTGATCCATTTTGAATTTACTTTTGTATATGGGGTTAGACAATAATCCAGTTTCATTCTCTTACATGTAACTGTCCAGTTTTGCCAACACCAGCTGTGGAAGATGGTGTCTTTCCCCATTGTATATCCTTGGCTCCTTTATCGTATATTAATTGAGTATATATGTTTGGGTTAATATCTGGACTCTCTATTCTGTTCCACTGGTCTGTGGGTCTGTTCCTGTGCCAGTACCACATTGTCTTGATCACTGTGGCTTTGTAGTAGAGCTTGAAGTTGGGAAGTGTGATCCCCCCTGCTTTATTCTTCCTTCTCAGGATTGCTTTGGCTATTCAGGGTCTTTTATGGTTCCATATGAATTTTGTTCCAGTTTGTTGAAGAATGTTGTTGGTGTTTGATAGGGATTGCATTGAGTCTGTAGATTGCTTTAGGTAGGATGGCCATTTTGACAATATTTATTCTTTCTAGCCAAGAGCATGGGATGAATTTACATTTGTTAGTGTCCTCTTTAATTTCTCTTAGGAGTGTCTTATAGTTTTCAGGGTATAGGTCTTTCACTTCCTTGGTTAGGTTTATTCCTAGGTATTTTATTCTTTTTGATGCAATTGTGAATGGAATTGTTTTCCTGATTTCTCTTTCTGTTAGCTCATCATTAGTGTATAGGAAGGCAACAGATTTCTGTGTGTTCATTTTGTATCCTGCAACTTTGCTGAATTCAGATATTAGTTCTAGTAGTTTTGGAGTGGAGTCTTTAGGGTTTTTTATGTACAATATCATGTCATCTGCAAATAGTGACAATTTGACTTCTTCTTTACCATTCTGGATGCCTTGTATTTCTTTGTTTTGTCTGTGGTCAATTGATTTTTGATAGAAGTGCCCGTGATCAATGTGGAAAGGAAAAGCATTTCAACAAATGGTGCTGAAGCAACCAGATGTCCATATGAAAAAATACAAAACTTAACTCTTGTCTCATGACATATACAAAATGTTAACTCCAAGTGGGGCACAGACCTATACTTAAGATCTGGAAGAATAAAACTTCTGGAAGAAAACACTGGGAAAATCTTGTGACCTTGGAGTAGACAAAGTTTTCTTAGGTGGGACACATGTATATGTATAAAACAATTATAAATATTGACTTGGAATTTATCAAAAGCATGAACTTGTTTTTCAGAATACATTATTAAGAAAAAAAGGTCTTTGGGAATGGAATGGGAAAGTCTTTGTGGGAAAAAATGTTCATCATATATATAAAATCCTGTATCTAGCATATATAAAGAACCTAACAAGTAGGTAATATGGAACTAAATCTCATTAATATTAGGAAAACTTAAAATAGGTTTGTTGTATGGAACTTATACCTTTACTCCCCAAAGTGGATATAAAAATGTCTTTTGATAGTTCTGTTTCCACACAGGATGGAGTTCTAGAGACTGGATTTATTTTCATACCTGAAATAACTAAAATTTAAAAATAAAAACCAGACAAGAGATATGCAACAATAGTTTTCAAGAAACTGGGTACCAGGCAACCAAGTACCTGAATATGGGATGGACTGGGTGACACCTGTGATCGCCCCAGCTAACTCGTATTTTGATGAAGTTTCTGGGCTGCAGCACAGGAAGGGGAGTACAGATGGAGCCTGGTTGACTTGCTGAATTGCAGATGAGGAGCTGAGTCTGGAGAGCCCAAGTGGCTACAGCTTTCAGGCAGGGCACTGGAGCAGAGTGAACCCAGACAGCTGCTGATGTCCCCCCAAGTATTCAGCAGAGCATGGTCAGCACATGCATGTAAGGGTACCTGAAGCTGGGGGAAAACACACTCAGAAGCATACATGCAAGACCAGGGACAATGCCTGTTCGTACTAGTCAGACTGGAAAACTCATAACTCATGGGGTATTGATTGAATTCTCAGGAAGGTCTTGCCTCAGTATAAATAGCTAGACTGAGCACTGTTCTAGACTTGCCTAATAAGTCCCAAAAACAAGACCTGAAAGAATCGGCTTTTCCCGAGTAAACTACTTTCATCCTGAAGTTAGACCAAGAAAGCCCAAGAGCATTTATAGAAAAAAAAATCCAGCACCCAATAAGGTGAAATTCACAATGTCTGGTATCCAAAACACAGATTGCCAGACATGCAAAGGAGCAGGAATATATGACCCGTAATGAGGAGAATAATCAACCAATCCACCAATCAACATTGACCTAGAACTAGTGCAGATGTTAGATTTAGCAAAGATGTTGGATTTAGCACGGTTAATATAACTGTATTGTGTATGTTAGAGAAAGCCAAGTAGAGATGTAGACGGTAAGAAAAATGACCCAAATCAACACAAATTAAATTTATAAAGATGAATACTACTGTGTCTGAGATGGAAAATACACCACACTGGATTAACAGGAGATTAGACATTGCAGAAAAAAATATTAATGAACTTGAAGACATAGCAACAAAAACTATCCAAACTGAAACACACAGGGAAAAAAAGATATAAGAGGAAAAAGAGAACCAAGCATCCGTGATCTGTGGGAAAACTTCAAGAGACCTTGTACGAATGGAATTGAAAGCTCTGAAAATGGGGGAAGGAGGGGCAACAGGAAAGGCTTTTCAAGAAATAATGGGCCCAAATGTTCCAAATTCTATAAAAATTATCAATCTACAGACCCAAGAAGCTTAATGAACCCCAAAGACAAGATGAAAACTACATAAATATACACCATAATCGAATTGGTCAAAACCAATAAGAGAAAGTATTATAAGGAATCAGAGAAAAAAGACACAGTGTATAAGGAGAAAGAAAGACCGGGATGACAGCAGACTTCTCATCGCCAATGATGTGAGAAGAGCAGCATCTTTCAAGTGCTGAAAGAAACTGTTCTCAAACCAGCATTCTGTACAGAGAAAGTACTTCCCAAATGTGAGGGGATTTCAGACATGCGAAATCCGAAAGAATTTATCATTCCCAGACTGGCACTGCAGGAAATGTTAAAGAGAAATCCTCCAGGCAAAAGGAAAATGATAGCAGATGAAATAGGGGTGAACACAGAGGAGTGAAGAGCACCAGAAACGGGAACTACATGGGCAAATATGGGAAATATTTTCTTATAATGTCCATTTCTTTAAAAGAGAGCTGGCTGTTTGAACAAAACTTGTCACAATGTACTTTTTTGACATATGTAAGTTGAATGTGTGAAGCCATGGCATAAAGACAGGTTGGGAAAAATAGACGTAAGGCTCTTATACGGGAAACAGTATACTATCACTCAGAGGTGAAAATGTAATATGGAAAAGACCTATGCTATGTGCCTTAAAGCGACTATGAAAATGACACAAGCAAGCCATGGAGCAGATTGACCAACAAGGAGGATAAAGTGGAATTATTTGTATGAATATCTGAAAAGACAGACCTAATGTATAATGACAAATCTAAGCGGCTGTCATTGCAAGAGAAGAGCAGTTGACGGAAAATGGGTCTCAGGGAACTTTTTGGGATGATAGAAATATTCTGTACCTGGTCACTGAAGTGTATACATTTATCAGAACTCACCTGGAGTCAGAATGGATCCATTTTATTGTACACAAATGATACCTTTAATCCCCAATATGAATCACAAATACTTCTTAAGTCCCCATTGCCGCCACCACCACCACCATTCTACAACACAGCGGTAGACACGTTTGCTCAGGACTCATCACATGCTAGGAACTCTGTGCTTTACACGTGTTGGGTCTTTCAATTGTCATCTCATAACCATGAGTCAGGAACTTTTATGATCTCCAATTTACTGATGAGGGAATCAGGCTTACGGAATTTCAAGGCAGTGTTTTAATTTGTAGCAGTCTGGTTCATGAGGTCAGTAAATTAATGTCTATACCACTTTGCCTTCCCTTTCCCATGTGAATGACAGTCATGTTTCTACACGAAAGAGGCTCATGTATCTCAAACTGCTATACAAATTCAAATTGCTGTTCTTATCATTGTTGTAATTCTCCCTAACTTGTCAGCAACCCAGTCCTGGCGGGGCTCTTCTGGTTTGTTCTTGACTCGTCTGAAGAACTGTGGTAAATTAAAGAAACAGGGATGGTCACAGAGGCCTTCATGAAGCCATTGCCACCCTGGTCCAAGCTAGGGTGCCGCTGATGTGGCCACAGGGGAAGAAAAGAAAGGCAAAAAGCATTGTGCTTAAATTGAGGGGGAGGAGTCGGTGCTTAATCAGTCAAAAGTATTTAGGAACTGTATGTACAATAAGACCTCAGGTAGAAGAATCTAAGTACAAACACACGCACAAATACACAGATAACACGCACATAGAAAAAAGGACTAGGAAGAAATATGAGGCTACTATTTTTATGAGTTGGGATTGTGTGTGCTTTACACTCCTTTTTCCTTTATGCTTGTTTGTGTTTTTCATATTTTTTGTACTAAACATATACTAGTATAATCAGAAAAGCATTGATTTTTAAGGATATGAAAAGTGCTTTTAAAATGAAGAAATCAAGTGCTACAGATAGAGGATTCCAGTCCTAGATATGAGGGCTTCCGTGAAAGGAAGTCTTTCTCAGAGCGTCGGGATGCGCTGGGGTCTGAGACAGTCTTTTCAAAGTGCGGTCAGACTCTACCCACGGAGCTCTCCTGGGCGCTGGGGTGTAGCATCTTGCTTAGGGCAGCCGCGCTCAGTGTTCCTCCGGAAGGGCTCCGGAAGGAGTTGGTGACTAAATATTTAGAGAAATTAACCTCCCTTACAAAATTAAAGGGCTTGTTACATGTGGGTTGAACTTGTTACCCATCATTGCCAGTGGGGAGTCTCAGGATGCCAGGTTCGTGAACGCCTTCCCAGGGCTGCAGCCGCAGGCATTCTAATTGTTTTCTGTTTGTTTTCCTCTTCTATTTCTGCTCCTTTGGCCTGTTAGCGTTAAATCAGAAGATGTTTAGCATTGACAGAACATCGCCGTTCCTTCCGCTCCCGGGCACTTTCTCCTTCCTACGACTTATTAAGTATGCGAGGCAAGTGGGGGGGGGGGAGGTAGACAGGAGGGAAAGGGGCTTTGCGGCCCCACCCCACCCATCTCTTCTTACCTCTGTAATCTTGAACGTTACGTGACCTCTCTGTGCCTTGGTTTCTTTTTAATTAATCTTTTTCTTTATATCTTTTTTCATTGAAGTATAGTTGATATACAGTATTATATTAGTCCTTATTATCTTTTAAAATACATAAATCATACAAAAGATTATATGTAACATATATTTAGTTATAAAGCAAAATGATAATCAGCCCATGGATCAATAACTTGCATCTAGATACCTATAGCCTCTCTGCCTCTCCCAGAGATCATCGCTACCCTAAACCAGTTTCTTATCCTTTTTCTTCAAAAACAAATCTCACTCATGCGTTTATGCTGACTGTATATTGTTTAGTTTTATTCGCTTTGACCTCTGTAAAACTGTTATGTCGCTCCATGTAGCTGTCGTTTATTTATCTTCATTGCTAAATAATCGTCCCTTTAGGAGGGTGTTGGGTTAGTGTCTCTTACAAAAATATCTAGAAATGGGATTCTTGGGTCCTTAAATATGTGAATGTTCAACTTTACTAAACGATGCCAGATGGTTTTCCAAAGTGTTTGTACCAGTTCATACTCCTGCTAGCAATGTATTTCTGTTTATCTGTATATCCTCCAACACTTGATGTAGTCAGACTTAATTTTTGCCTATAAAGTGTAAACTGATAGCTTATCAATGACTTTACCTGGCATTTTTCTGATAACTAATGAGGTTAAGATACTTTCGTACATGCATCGGAATTTGTGCTTCTTCTGCAAAATGCCTGTTTCTGTGTTTTACTCATTTTGTAATTGTTGTTTTCCTTTTGATTTGGGGTTCCTTACATATTTTGGATACTAATTATTTGTCCTTTTTATGTGTTTTAAACATTATATCCAAGTTTGTGGCTTTTCTTTTTCCTGTTTTGTGGTGGCTTTTGTTGAACATAAGTTATTAATCATAATTACTTAAAATTTTATTTTATTTTAATACTTTTTGTGTCTTAATACTTTCTTACATCAAGATAAAAATATATTGTATTATATTTTCTTTTAAAATTTATGTTTTTTGGTTTTTACACTTAAGACTCTAATCCACTTAGCGCTGACTTTTGTTAATGGTTTGTAGTGAAGATATAATTTATTTCCCCCAGATGAATAGCTGTTGGTTCCATTTGCTAAATAATTCTTCCTCTCTTCACCGGTCTGCAGAGCAACCTCTGCCATATATTGCACATGCGCAGATCTATTCGGAGGCTCTCCATGTCAGTCTGGTATCTCACTATCATATTTGCTCTAACTTTATGAGTAAACCTTCATATTAAGACAAGTCTCTAACTTATTCTTGCTCAGGAGTGCCTTAAATATTCTTCACCCTTTGCTTTGCCACAAATATTTTAGAATCGCCTTGTCAATTCCATGAAAGACCCAGGTGAAATTTTGATTTGAATTGTAACCCTCCTCTCGGAAAGCATTGGCCTCTCGGTGGTACCACGCATTCCTGTCCATGTTCAACCGAGTTCGGTTACTCTGGCGTTCAAGAGGATTTAAAGCACACCAATTTTACCCATTTCTAACTAGATTAATTTCTGGATACCGTTTGACTTTGATTGCTATTATAAAATGTGTCTTTCTTTTTGCCAATTGACTCCAAGTGTTTCCTAATGGTGTATAGAAATTCAGTTTGTATTTGTATATAGCCAGCACCTTGATAAACTTACTAGTCTGGTGATATTTTATATAGATTCTTTTGCGAGTCCATGTAAATAGTTGTCTCATTATCTTTATTTTAAAATAGATATAAAAGTATAATTCACCTGGTTATGATTCATGAAAGAATGATACATGTAAAGTGCTTAGAAATGTGCTATACATACTGTTGTCATTATTATTATTTTAAAGAATGGCTTTATTGCTTTCATAAAAGTTTCACATGCACCTTATAAAAAGAAGAGCAACGCAAACAGGAAACCAACAGCCCACCCACTGCCCCAGAAACAAATTGGGGCAATATTTGGTGAGCATCACATGAGCTCTCTATGAATCAATAGAAAAATAGGTGAAAAAAGATAGAGAAGATAAAATAATTTTTGTAAAAGTAGCATATTTTGCATGCTTAAAGTATTAAACTTTAATTTTATTTTGTTTTTAAAAAGTAAAAAAGCTGTGATGGAACAGCTGAACTTTAGATTACTTCCCTCACCACATGAGACCTCAGTCTTATTTATATATTTATTTACTTACTTATTTATCTGAAGTATAGTTGATATACAATATTATATTGGTTTCAAGTATCCAACATAGTGATTCAACAGTTATATACATTATTAAACCCTCACTCCAACTAGTGTAGTTACTATCTGTCAACATAGAAAGATGCTACAGAACTAATGACTGTATTTTCTATGCTGTACTTTCATCCCTGTGACTAATTTGTATTATAATTGAGATTTTGTGCCTCTTTATTCCCCCCACCACCTATTTTACCTGCCTACCTCTCCCCTTCCCCCATGGCAACCAGTCACTTCTCAGTATCTGTGAGCCTACTGCTGTTTTGTTCATTTTGGTTTGTTTTGTTTTTAGATTCCACATATAAGTGAAATCGTATTGTATTTGTCTTTCTCTGCCTGGCTTATTTCACTGAGCATAATACCCTCTAGCTCCATCCATGTTGTTGCAAATGATAGAATTTGTTTTCTTCTTATGGCTGAATAGTATTCCATTGTGTATATGTACATCTTCTTTATCCATTCATCTACTGATGGACACTTAAGTTGCTTCCATTTCTTGGCTATTGTAAATAGCTGCGATAAACAAAGGGGTGCATATGTCTTTTTGAATCAGGCACATTTTTTTCTTTGGGTAAATTCTTAGGAGTGAAATTTCTGGGTCAAATGGTATTTCTATTTTTAGTTTTTTGAGGAACCTCCATAGTACTTTCCATAGTGGCTGCACCAATTTACATTCCCACCATGAGTATAGGAGGGTTCCCGTTTCTCCACATCCTCATCAACACTTCTTATTTCTTGTCTTTTGGAAAGCAGCCATTCTGACAGTGTGAAGTGATATCTCGTTATGGTTTTTATTTGCATTTACCTGATGATTAGTGATGTGGAGCATCTTTTCAGGTGCCTGTTGGCCATGTGTTTTTCTTCTTTGGAAAAATGTCTATTCAGGTCCTCTGCTCATTTTTTAATCAGGTCATTTTTTTGTATTGAGTTGAATGAGCTTTTTAAATATATTTTGGATGCTAACCCCTTATTGGATAAATCATTTACAAATATATTCTGCCATACTGTAGATTGCCTTTTTGTTTTGTTGATGGTATCCTTTGCTGTACAGAAGCTTTTTAATTTACATGGAACCACAAAAGACTATGAATAGCCAATGTAATCTTGAGAAAGAACAAAGCTCTTTGACTTCAGGCATATTCTACAAGGCTACAGTGATCAAAACAGTATGGTACTTGCACAAGAACATACCCATAGATCAATGGAACAGAATTGAAAGCCCTGAAATAATTCCAAATATATATGGTCAATTAATATATGTTAAAGGAGCTGTAAATATGCAATGGGGAAAAGACAGTCTCTTCAATAAATGGTGTTGAGAAAACTGGACAGGTACATGCAAGGTACATGCAAAATGAAATTGGATTACTGTCTAACTCCATACACAAAAGTAAAATCAAAATGGATTAAAGACTTAAATGAAAGACATGAATCTGTAAAACACTTAGAAGAAAACATAGGCAAAAATCTCTTGAATGTAAGCATGAGCAATTTTTTTTCTGGACATGTCTCTCTGGGCAAGGGAAACAAAAGCAAAAATAAACATGTGGGATTACATCAGTCTTTAATGACCCTACATAAGAAAAAAGGTTTTAAAAATTAAAAATAACTTGAAAGATTAATAGTAATTCAGCAGATGAGTCATTAGGTTGTTTTTCAACCACATGTTTTACTTTTTTCAGCTGGTCTTGATTTCCCACCATAACAGATGGGGTGAGTGGCTTTCACTGCTCTGTCCTTCCTCTCCCCATCAACCTGTTTTCCTTACATATACTCTTCTTGTTTTGCTATGTGTGCTGGCTCAGATTCTTCAAGAATATATAGAAATGCAAAAAGCTTATTGTGGAATAATAACTGCAAGAAAAAAGGGCAGGGGGCCATCAGTTTCTGGTACAGACCTAGCAAACTCTCTGCCAGTCCAGTGAGGAGGCCCTGGGCAACAGTGGCCACTCAGAGGTGTCCCACATTGGGCAGAACTGGCCAGACTCTTGATGAGTGCCCTGCTCAGTCATTGTCTCTGGCCACCCCAAGGGCAGTGTGACCTCAACTCAAAAGCCAAAAGACTGAACAGCTGGAGGCTGTTAGCTCACAGCTGGATCCTGAAAGAGGCTCTGCAACACCAGCATTTACAACGCCCACCATTATCATAGCACATCCTTGATTGCTTCATTGTAGGCATAATTGTCATCGTTTGTGTGCCTAACCACCAGCTCTCTCACCGCAGCTTCCTATGCTAGAATTCTTTATTTGACTCATCTTGTGCTTGACTGGATTTCTTGTCCAATATTTTTTTCAAGAAGGATTCATAGGTTCTGTATTCCTGAATTCTTTAATGTTTGAGAATGCCTGCCTTCGCCTTCTTCTTGAAGGGCCACTTGGCTGAGCCAAATGCTTCTACCCTCTGAGTTATTTTAGATGTTGCTCTGCTCTCTTCTCTCAGTGGATGCTTGGTTCTGTGAAGTCTGACCTTAATGGATTTTTCTCTTGTAAGTTGTTTGCTTTTTTTCTGGAAAAAATTAGTATTTTAACATGGATGTTTATTAATAAGGGGATGTCTCATAATCTTTTTGTGACAGCGAACTAATCTTTCTCCTGTTATATGTGTGCTCTTTCAATTGGTACATCCACTTTTTCCTTCATTTCAGGAAGAATTTCTTATATTTTGGAATAATCTCTTCTATTGCCCTTACTGGATTGTCTACTTGAGGACAAACATTCTCCTTCTATTTGGACGCCCTGCTTGCCCTCCAGATTCATCATCATCTCTTTGTTTTTTTCCTTGTGTGTTTTCTACGATCTTAACTCCATGTCATTGATTTGATTTTCAGCAGTGTCTACTTGGTTGTAATTTATTTACAAGGTCTAGAAATTGGCTCTAAGCTTCATTCCTTAGCTGGGCAATATTATTCTTTTATTTTGTAATCTCATCTGTTTTTGTATAATTCATTCATTTTTAAGTATGTATTGTGTGTGCAAAACTCACAGGGAATCTGATTCTGTGTCTTATGTCATGTTTTCTTCTAGATTTTATTCTTCAACTAGTTCTCACATTTCTCCCTCTTCTTCTCTCTTCTCCCTGTCCCGTTCTGTCCTGCTTTGGGTGGGACCTCTGCTCTGGTGCCTTGCCATTCGCTCTTTCTCTTCATCATGTGTGATGGGGCAGCTCGGTTTGGCCTTTCTATTTGTGTGACATATTCTGTGTGCAAATGTTGTTTTCCCATCTTACCTGGGGCAAGTATGTCTTTCTCTGGGAGTTACAACTTGAAGACCATGTGTCCTCTCTATCAGATTTCCTGGAGTCCACGTATGTGGGGCGTAAGTGGAGAGCACAGGGGCCTCCACTTTGGCTGAGTATGGTTGGCACTCAGAGCCTCAATTCCAACATTTCCTTTGGGGTTCTGTCCCCGGGGCCACTGGACCTGGCTGGGGGCATGTTCTCCTTTCCATGGGTATCAGATTGTTATTCCAATTTAGCATGGTGCCCTGGTAGGGTTGCCCGATAAAACAAAAGATGCCCAGTTAAATTTTAATTTCAGATAAACAATGAATAATTGTTTAGTGTAAGTATATTCCAGATGGGAAAATTTGGCACATTTTATGTGCTAAATATGGCAACCCTATGCCCTGGAAAATGGCAGACACTTTTTACCTCTGCTGAGCTCTCTCTGCCATACACACTGCCCAAGCACACTGCCCACGCACACTGCCCACGCACACTGCCCATTGCACACTGCTCACGCACACTGCCCATTGCACACTGCCCACCCACACTGCCCACGCACACTGCCCACGCACACTGCCCATGCACACTACCCATTGCACACTGCTCACGCACACTGCCCATTGCACACTGCTCACGCACACTGCCCACGCACACTGCCCACGCACACTGCCCACGCACACTGCCCAGGCACACTGCCCACGCACACTGCCCACGCACACTGCCCATGCACACTGCCCACGCACACTACGCACGCACACTGCCCATGCACACTGCTCACGCACACTGCCCATTGCAGGGGCTTTGTGGGAATTCTCAACATTAATTTATTTCTTCAGAAAAACTTCCAGAGGTTAGAGGTGGGGTTAGGAATTGCGCATCTTTCTGTCAGACCGGAATCTCTGCTTTTCTCTTGGCAGGCCTTTATAGTGCTGTGGCACTGGGTGGTCACTGATGGTCAATTTTGTTTTCATGATTTTTTTTCACTTCATTGGGTCTCGAGGAGTGAGTCTGTGACTCTTCTCCCTTCTGCTGTGTTCACCAGGAAGTGTCCCTTTACCCATTTATTCCTTCACCAAATACGTAGTAAGTGCCTGCTGGGTGCTGCCATGGCTGCAGGAGGAGAGCCCAGGAGTTCTCACCCCCTGGGACAGGGCTCTCCTGGAGGCTGGGAAGGATGCTTGTATCTCAGGTGGCCGTGGCTGCCTGGCCTGGTGTGTCTTGTCTCCTGTTCGACTGAGAGCTCCTCAAGGCAGAAATGGGGTGTTGGGCACCTCCAGGCACCTCACCTGAAGGGGTCACAAGTGTTTGCTGCACAGGTGACTGAATGAAGGCAGTGAAGCGGGCAGTGTGTGTGTGATTCCACCTGAGGAAATGGGTGCCTTTGTTGTGGGATGGACATGAGCTCGGACAGTGGGGTGGGCGCTTCTCTGGGCCTGGGGCTAAGCAGTGAGCAAACGTTATTTCTTTCATCCTGAGGAGCTGTGGAGGGTTGGTCCTCTCTCATTCCCGCTGAAGAAGCTGAGAAGCAGCCCTCTTTGCCTGGGCTGCAGCTCCCCGAATGCCCAGATTGGAGCCCAGCTCCCAGAGTCACTGCAGGAAGTCCAGCGTGGTTCTGGGTGAAGCACGTAAGGGGCTGAAGGAGGACCGAGGCCGGGCAGGGCTGGGCTGGGGAGAGGGCTGCTTTGGAGCCTGAGATGCTCGCTGGGCCTGCAGCCCGGGGTCGGCATGTTGCCTCTTGGAGGCCTGCTTAATATGTGAGCCAGGGACAGGAATACCTGCACTACCCGTGTCACAGGCTCAGACGGGGTGGGAGCCGGCCCCGTGGTGGTGGTGTCCTGCGTGCTGTCGCCCTGCGTACTTCACAGGAGTGGTCTCTTCTCTGGAAAGATGTCCTGGAAGAAAACCCAACCTTGGACCCTATGGGAGGAGCTAATGATCAGGCTCGCGTGGAAATAGAATGAACTGGGAGGACTCTCTGAAACATTCTTTTTAAAATGACTTGATTTTTAAGCATTGTGGTAAAATACACTTACTACGCAATGTGGCCCATTAGCACTCTGACGCATCCTGGCCCCGGCTGGCCGTCGGGCTTCGAGGACGCTTTCATGGCCCCATTAACTTGGATTTACTCGTTCGCGGAGGAGTTCTCATCACAGCACCTCTGCGCTCCAGGGGTCCCCTTTCACTCTCACGACAGCCTGGGGCTGGCTATTCCTGTGGCACAGGTTTCTGGTTTGGGTTCCCAACACCAAAGGGACGGGCTCAAGGTTTGCAGAGCTAGGTGGCAGAATGGGGCTGTGGGCCCGCTCCACCCGGGGCCGCCCTCCCCTCCGCCCACTGCGGCACACGGTGTAGCCACCCCTTGTGTTCTTGCTGACTTCTAACGTGCTTTGAAATGATTTCCCGGACACACGAGGAGTTTTCATCTGTTGGTACTTTTTTTTCTTTCTTCCTCAGTTGTTATTTTGCATCAGGGAGAAAAATGGAAAGAATTTAATTCATCATTAAGTGTTGAGAAGGAAAAATGCAGCAAAGGAACCAAGCCAAGGAACAGCATGAAATTGGAAGGTGAAGTCGACAGAATGCTCCCGGCTGGGATGCAGAGGAAGTCCTGCCTTGGGGAGTCCATGTGGGTCTGTCCCTGGACGTTCTTGGCTGACGCGTGGGGTCTTTGGCCAGCTGGCCGCCCGGCAGGTGCTCACGGGCAGCGCCCCCCAGAACCAAGCTTCATGTGGCCCTGCGCGAGCGAGGCAGGCAGGCAGGGCCCCGGACGCAGGTCTGGTCATTCACACTATGCAGGCCCTGTCCCAGAGAACCCAGCGCGCCTCTGTTGGCCCTTCCGTGAGCAAGGATCCTGGTGTCCACCTCACAGGGCTGCGAGGATGAGGAAAAGAGCCCCCCACCACCGCACAGCAGTTCACATGGAACGTGCCTTGGTGCCCCTGGCCAGAGCCAGGTCGCTGAGTCTTTGGACACGTGTATTCAGCTTCTCTGCGAAGAAAGAGGATTGGAGCAGATGGGTCCCGTAGTCCTGTCCAGTCTTTAGATTCAATGCCCCATTCATTCCCATGTCATCAGTTATGTGACAAAGGGGCACAGGAGAGGAAAAACCAACACTGGAAGTGTGTCCTCTGTAAGCCCCCTCCCTTTTTGCCCCTCCCTCGCTCCTGCAGCCGTGGCATGTCCTGGTGCTCCCTCTCTGCCCTGTTCTTGTTTATGGGTTCTTTGTCTGCCCCACCCATCCAGGAGCTCCCGGGGGGGCAGGACACTGGCCTGTTCATCTTGGCACCAAGGTCTGGGTCCCAGGTCCCATGCTTACATGGCAGAGTTCTGAGCCATTGCTGGGTGAGCGGTGACCTCAGAGCACCTGGCTGCCAGCTGGGAGGTACACTGACCCATGGAGATCAGCACAGAAAACTATTGCTTGTGAGCAACGTGTGGGAAACCCACCCATGTTACAACAGTGCCCAGGGCAGCGTGTGGCATGGGGCTCAGCCCTGTCCCTTGGCTAATGCAGGCCCCCAGCCCCCAGGAATGAGAGCCAGCAGCTTCTCCTGCAACAGTGGTGTTCAGTGTTCGGTTACAGAAACATGATGGCAGCTCCCACCCACAGTCAGCGCAACGTTTATTGCGTGTCTGCTGTGCCTAAGAACACGCTGGGACGGACCAAGGGCTGGGAGGTGGCGGTGGGACCAGGAGGGTCCTCAGAGCATTCAGGAGCCCCTCTGCTCTCCCCGGCTGCCCTCCACAACTGCCTTCAGCCTCCTGTGCCCATCTGCACTGTCGCCCTGTATGCCCAAGGAAGGACACCCCAGGCCCATGTGCTCACCTCCACCACTTGAACTCAGCCTCTCCCCTGCTGAGCCTGAGGAATCTGAGGGATCCCGGACTGCCCCTCACCCGCGGTTCCATCCCGCCTTCCCCCAGAGCTGGTCCTGGAGGGTGGGAGAGGAGGCACAGAGAGGGCATGCATCCCAGTGACTCAAGGCACACAGAGGGTAAGCAACCAGTGCTCGGCTCACCTGTCCAGCAGCACAGCAGGGAGCCCTGTGCATGCCAGAGACATGCCTAGGCTCACACTCAGCAAGTCGAGGAAGGAGCGCCCGGAAGAATCTTTATCCTTCATGAAGATTTAAGCATTTCTTTGAGTAAGTTTTAGCTGGCTTCATGGATGGTTGAGTCACGGCTGTTTCAAATTATTTTAACAGTGATGTATATGCAGGGCTAAACGATGACCAAACACTTGGGAAGGTGTGAGGAGGGGGACCGGGGTCTCCCCTCAGCACCACAGCACGGACTCTCCAGTCCTCGGTACTTACTCCCAGAGCTCCAACCCTGGCTCTTGTCCTGGGGGCTGGTTTTGCTATTTCAACTCACCTGCTAGCCCCGCCCTGTAAAGGTGAGACGTGGTTCACACCACCTTCCCTCTGCACCTTTACTCGTGATGGTTTTTGTTCAAAACTCTAAATAGGTTTATGCAATTTCTACAGTTTATATACATTGTGAATTAAGTTATACAGGCAATGTCCTGGTTTTATATAGACTTAAAAGTGTGGTGAACCGTTCCTTTTTTCCCCCTAGGTTTTTGAAAACATGGTAAAATGAACAACTTTTATAAAATTTGCCATCATAACCATTTTTCAGTGGCCTTAAGTGCATTCACCTTGTCGTGCAACCATCCCCACCATCCATCTCCAGAGCTTTCCATCTTCTGAAATGGGATCTCTGTCTGCATTAAACATGGCTCCCCACTCACTGCCCCAGCCCTGTCTCTCTGAGCCTGACTCCTCTGCAAGGGGGATCATACAGGGTTTGTCCCTTAAAGCCCTGCCTACCTGTGAGGAGAGGACATCAGTCATGTGCCCAGTGTCACACAGCAGCTAAGCTGCAGCCCTGGGGGTCAGAGGTGGTCGGTCTGGCTCCAGAAATCCTCCGCATTCCCATCAGTGTCAGATATGTTGGTGTGAACAGGGTTAGGACTTGAGAGAGGCTCTACGGGAAGTCTCCATCTTACAAAGAGACACATGGTTTGTAGGGATGCGTTGCAGGTGGCATCTCTGTCCTGCTGGTCACCAGGGACTCAAGTGCTCATGTGGGGAAGGTGCTCTCAGAATGGGACAAATAGGAACCTGGTCCGGGCCCTCCTTCCCAGCAGCTTCCCGGGACACAGCCAGCCTCCACTAGGCTCCTGTAGCTCCAGCCTGGGTTTGCAGGAAGTCTCCTTGTTTATGTAGTTTTTACCAAAGATTTTCCCCCAGCCATGGCCAGTCAATCTGAGAAGCCTGGATGCAGCGTTCTGCTCAGAGGAGCAGTGTTCCTGGCCAGACATGAAAGGACAGATTATAACAGCCCATTTTCTGCAGGCAGCTTATCCTGATTAACTGGGAATCCAGCAAAAATCCACACCACAAGTCCTTCCTATCATCCTGTGCCACCAATTGCCCCATCCTGACAAAATCAGACAAGACCCAGGAGATCTTCAGGGGGCACTGAATTTGTGCCGTGCACCCACCCCGTGCTGGGCCTGACCCCATGGCACCGTTTGTTCCCAGTCTATGGAGGCAACAGCTGTTAATGAGAGAGGTGGCTGGGTGGGCGAGTCCCGGAGCTCAGACTGAAATGGGACGTGCCTGTCGGCAGTGCCCAGGCCCCTTCCTCCCTGCTGGCTGTCTGCAGTGGGCCCGAGGGCTCAGGCTTTGCCTGTGCGTGGTGGTCTCTGCAGCATCAAAATACTGTGCAGTCCTGTGGCTGCGTGTGGGGCGTGGGGTCCCCGGACACTGGGCCTCTCAGGGGTCAGGCCAGGTTAAGCCAGGCCCAAGCCTGCTGCGTCCACTGGGATCTGGGCCAGCAGCACGCCTTGCCCTTATGTGAACCGGAGCGGGAAGCGCCCCGGCAGGACACCAGGCTCCGTGGATTCATGGAGGTTGGCATGTTCGGTGATCCCGCTGATGCAGTGCTTTCAAACTCTTGCTTCCAGGGCTGCAGGGTCCTAGGCTTGCCCCTTCCTTGCCGGGCAAAAACATACCTATTCTGAACATTTTAGTATTTTCATAAGGACTGTGGGACAGAGGATTTATGGCTGTCTCTCCCTTTGGGACCATGGCAAGCGCATCTGGAGAGGACATGGGAACATGCAGACAAGCAAGAACTGCTCTGATGAGGTGACCCCCAGCCCCCTCGCCTGAGTCAGAGGCCGAGGCCAACCTGGTCTGATCCTGGGGTAGGAGCTGGACTGATTCCCTCTCTGGGATTTTCCAAAACATTGCAGTATTAGAGGTGAACTTTGAAACACCCGGGCTGCTGAGGCTGGCTCCGAAATGTAAGTGATGGCAGAGTGATGTGACTCGCATGTGGGCCGCGCCAGCACCCTCTCTGGCCTGTCCGTTTAGGGTAGTAACTCATGGGTAAGATGGAATCTGCTTTGAGATAACCAGAGAACACTGACCTTCCGTGCACATAAACAAAGCAGTTTCAAAGGAAAGGCTCCCCTGGCCCTGGAGCCCGCCAGGACAGCCAGCTCGGCTCGGATGCTGAGATCAGGCCCTGGAGCCGGGGCAGCCAGCTTGGCCCAGACGCTGAGACTGGGCTGGTCCTGTGCTGGGGAGGAGCCCTCACTTACCCGTTCTGCGGAAGGAACTCTTCACCGCATCCTGGCGCTGACTTGCTCAGCAGTGTGCCTAAGAAGGACATGCCCTCGAAAGGCTTCCAGGCTACGGACTGCTAGACCCTGCCCCATGGGTGTGAATGTGGGCCGGACAAGGTTGGTGCAGGCCCTGGTGGGAGCAGGGGAGGCCAGCAAAGCTAGTGCAGAGGCAGGGCTTGGTGGTAGAGGCAAGGGCAGGTGCTGTGGGCAGAAGGAGCTGTAGGTGCAAAGCTTGGGAGCAGAGTGTGACATTAAAGGTAAATAGTCTTGGGTGACCCTGAAACATAGGGGTTCCTGAGAGCTTCTGAAGCCACAGTGAGGACTCCAGGCCTTGTCCTCAGGGCAAGAGAAGCCCTTGGGTTTTAGGAAGAGAAAATGCTATGATCCACTTACCAGATGTATTTATGGCTTCCACAGTGACCATGCTCATGCCCCTGACCCTGGGTCAGGCCAGGCCAGGGGATGCTGAGAAAGCACGAGAGAAAGACTGTTCTGGCATGGACACGGGTGGGTGTGGGGGATTGGAAGCCCGAGGCTTTGCAGCATCCTCATGCGACCTGGGGGCTCTCAGGAAGGTTCGCCCTTGGGCTGAAAAGGGAAGGTGGACTAGAGCTTGCAGAAGGCGGTGGGAGCAGGCTTGGGGACCATACTGACGTGACTGTGATGGGTGGGGCTGAGGTGGGGGAAGGGTGACTCCAGAGTAACTTTTTTCAGAAGTGGAGACCACAGGAGGAGGTGAAAGGCCTGGGCTTGGGGATGTGACACCTCAGGCACCTGGGAGTGACCTCCGAGGCCATCCAGTAGAAGGCCTAATGTGTGCGTCTAGGAAATGGAGCCAGGAATGAAGTGTCTAAGTGTGGAGAGGAGATTGTGTGTAGGGCCCGAGGCCCTGGTGAGAACAGGAGCCCCAGGCAGGGGTGACTCACACCCCGAGGACACCTTGCTGCCTCCTGCTGGGATGCAGGGGCTGGGGCAAGTGCTGCCATCAGGGCGGGTTGGAGGCAAGTGCTGTTGTCTATACCCGCTGGGTTTACCCAGAGCTTGCAGCAGGTTGGGGATACAGTGGCCTGGGCACAGAGGGTGTGCTGCGTTACGCCATGGGGCTCACGTCCAGACTCTCACTTAGTGCTGTGCAACTTGAGATGACGTCCTTGACCTTCAGGGCCTTTGTCCCTTTGCGGGGGATGGCGATGAGCAGGGCATGTTGCTGATGGGCTGTGGGGCACACAGTGCCCCTCAGACCTGAGGGATTTCTGCTCCTGCCAGGTGCCTGAGGGCCAGCACCCACCGTCTGTAACATCAGAAGGTGAGGGACAAAAGCAGACAAACAGGGCCAATTACAGGGTTTTGAGTAGGCCTTGCCTTAGGCGTGAACACTCTTCCATCGGGGCAGGGGGCGCCTCTCGGAGCCATCAGGAGTGGGTCAGGTGCCTTTCCGGTGGAGCGCACCGTGTTAGCCCAAGAGTCAGATCCCTGTTGGAATGCGTTCCCAAGCTCAAGAGGTTTCGGGAGTGAGGCACTGAAGGGCGGGCTAGTGGAGGCTGGCCGGAAAGACTTCCCATGGAATGCAGGCCCAGGGAGCCTCACTGCAGAGGAGAAGGCTCAGTGCGAAACCAGCATGTGCAGAACGTGGCGCCCTGTGACGGCGGCCGGGCCAGTCTCTGCAGTCTAATGCTGGGGCGCTCAGGAGCTGGGGCGCTGTCCCTGTGTCCCTGGGCTAGTGCTGTTTGGCTCAAGACTGGGAGCTTGAGGGCCACAGGCACACTCGGAAAGGCAGGATGGGTGGGAGGGGACGGTACGGAGCCCTGTGGTGACCCAGGGAGCCGAGCTCACATGGGCCAGCCAGTCTTGTGGGGGCTGACATCCTCGGGCTGGCAAGGGTTGGGACTCGAGTTCCTGGATGTCTCGGCAGGACTCTGGAGCGCCGCACAAGGGGACCTGGCCCTGTGGAGGGGTGGCACCGGGTGCGAGGGACTGAGAGCCTGCATGATTCGGCAGCACCCGGGGGGGGGGGGGGGTGACCCTCCAGTCCACAGGAAGAAAACAAACTGCCTCAGCGGAAGCAGCAGCCTAGCTAACGAGGGTCTTCTCAGCGTGGCATCTGACAGCGCAACTTCCAGGCCCGACCCCTTTCAAGTGAGATGTGGGAACATTCAGGTCCTGATTGCTCAAGGCTTGTCAGACTTCCAGGCCCCCTTTGAAGATAGCAGTGGGGCGGCCTCCTTCCTGGCTGGACGTTTCATCAGCATCTTGCTGGCGGCTATTAGAAGCTTCGTCTCTAGTCCCACAAAATGGCCCTTCACTGCTAAGCCAGTGGTAGTTGGGTGGAGTCAGCATTCTGCTCGGGTGGTGTGATTCACTTCTTCTCTAGCTTATACATTCACAGTGATAGTGTGTGTTTGGATTTCTCCGGTACTGTGAGCTTCTCCAAGACAGGCTGCGTTTTTTGTGAGTGTGGGCCTGGGTCACCAACATGCAGGGGCCCAGGGGCTCGGGGACACCTGCTGTCACCACTGCCACACTCAGGGCTGCAAACCACAGACGCCACGTCTTTCCCCATGTGCTCCAGAGACCCAGCCGTGAAGCCCAGCCAACTCTACTCCCCAGGCCCCCCCAGCAACTTCTGACCTTAATCCACCTCTTTGGTAGGATTTATTAATTGCTGTGTTTGAGACAGCTTTGCGCCAAGAAGTTCAAAGCATCTTCCAATCTTAGCACACTAATCCCATTAGCATCCCAGGGAGAGCGGAAGGCCCCAGCTGGTCCTGTGACTCCCTCTGCCAGGCTACCGAGCTGGGCAGGAGGGGGCTGCGTGAATTTGAGCAGAGCAGGCCTGGTCTGGGAGTCCTTGCTGAGTCAACCGGCAGGCCTGGAAAAGAAGCTGAGTTTCCCAACTCGTGCCAAGGGCCCTGTTGCCAGCGCAGGCTCCCTTCCTTACAAAACAGCCATTGTCTGGGCCTCCAAAGCTGTGCCCTTCCCTGGGATAGGCAGGCTGTCAGTATCGAAATGCCAGAAACACCAGGGCTGTTTGCAGGGAGCTGTGAAGACAGGCGTTTGATCATCGGGGCTGCAAATCAGGGCTTCCTGCTTCAGAGCATCCGCTCAGAAAACACCCTCCCCCACAAAAGGGTTTGGCCCCAGAGTGAGGCGGCCCCGCCACCTGTGTGGGGTGCACCACAGCTGTGTGGTCCCGGGGGGCTACCTACCAGGGCAGGGCTCCTCCCTGGGGCGCTGGAGAGGGACCTGCGGTCCACGGCATCTGGACAGGGAAGAAACAAGATGTTCCTTCTCCTCCGTGTTGCTGCCCCTCTGCTCTCGGGATTCTACATTGTTTTTAATTTTCGGCCTAATTTTAGTCCAAGAACTTGTGAAGCTGGAGAAGCCTCTTAAACCTTTTTTTTTTTTGTAAACAACAGTGCTTTTCTGGCCAGATGTGTCTTTTTTCCTTCTTACGGGGCTGCGCCTTTGAGCTGTCCGGCTGAGACTGAATAAATCTTTGTTTTACGGCTTCTTTGGTCCTTTACAGCTAAGGGCCTCAGAAAGGAATCAGATCTTTTAATCCTCCTGGTCTTAGCCTTGAATGACCTTGCACAAATGCACCACTGGCTAAGAAATCCTAGAGATGTTTTTGTGGCTGAGTGCACATTACCAAAGTCCAGGACCCTAATATTGGGAGACTCAGTCATGCCCAGAATGGAATAATGAAAAAGACATCATGTGCACCAGCAGGGCACCATGATGAATCGAAAGCATTTCCTTTTCATGAGCGGTGCGTCTTGCATGATCAGCCGCGACTTAGCGGTGACCTGGTGGCAGTTGCCTCTGTCTCTAGCTGCGTGCCCCATTTCAGGCTGAGCCTCAGGCTGGAACTTGTGCAGAATGGATCCTCAGAACAGCCCCTTGACTTTTCAGAAACTCATAGAAGTGTGTTGGGGTTTGGGTGACATGGAAGTAGGGGAGAGATTGAGGTAGGGTGAAATGTTTTTATGGCTCCAGGAGAAGTTATTCCAGCTATTTTTACTTCTTAAAGGGCCCTGGCAGAAGACATAGTAAAATCTGTTGTGAGCGATACAGCCATGGCCAACTGCGGAGCCCTCCAAGTGATGAAGAGAGCAGGAAAGAAATCTGGGCCTGGTTTTTGGACAGGTTTTCATCTGGGAGGGGAAAATGCTATTGCTCAATCTTGAATGTTGGGGTTTAGACCCCAGTGGCGCTTCAGACCGCAGGGCTGGCCGGGAACCAGACTGCACATGGGCAGCGCCCAGGCTCTGCTGCACCGCGGCCTGTGCGTGGCCCCAGCCCTGCCCCATGGCACCCTGAGCCTGCATGCCTTCTTAGAACATTGGGCAAAATGTACCCCCCTGTTCCCTTCTCTCTGGAAGTGGCCCTGTCTCCTGCCCCCTTTCCTATGCATGGGGCCTTCCACTGCCATCCGTCCCCCAATCATGCACTGCCCTCTTCCTCCTCTCTACCCACATGTAAGCGAGTGTCAGACTGTGTCAGTTCTACCTCTGTGATTCTTTCACCATCCTGTTCCTGTCTCCATCACGCAGGCTGTGTCCACAGCTTCCCAGTGGCCCGTCTGCCTCTCAGCTCTCTGAGCTTCCTCTATCTGCCCACTGATGACTCTCGCTCACCTTGGCCCTGACCCTGGCACTCTGCATTCCCCAGTGGCCCCCCACGACCGTAGATACGATGTCCAGTGCCTTCACATACTGTTT
This sequence comes from Phataginus tricuspis, assembly GCA_029783875.1. Lineage (NCBI taxonomy): Eukaryota > Metazoa > Chordata > Mammalia > Pholidota > Manidae > Phataginus > Phataginus tricuspis. The sequence continues at coordinate 3,869,610 of JAQQAC010026072.1, forward strand.
CAGGCTCCCCACCATGCACCTAGACTCACCTTTCTGGGCAAGAACTCTGCTCCCACACCCTGAACTCTGGCTGCACCGTATGGAGCTCATGCTGTCCCTGCTCTGCCCTTGTTCGCTCCATCTCTTCCGCTTCGAGGGAAAACCCCTGCCTGTCCCTGGAGAATGTCCAGAGGCCTTTGTCAGCTGCTGAGAAGAGGAGACTATGGACACAGTTTGAAGAAAGTGGATGAGAAGCCTATGTAATTCTAAAACAAAGAGGAATATAGAGTTGTAAGAAAAACCCAGGAAGGTATTGATATGGCCCTTTGAAGGCATCTGTTCCGGCATAAGGCGCACTTTGAAATGCAAACCACTACATTTTCAGCTGTGTTATTTTACTAAGTGATGTGCAAAATGGACACCTGACATTACGTGTGAGCTTCACCCTTTTTGAGGCCACCCTGGAGGTAGACGTGTGGTGGACACAGGGAGGAAGCGGCTCTGTCTGGGAACCAAACCTCAGGAACTGGGTATCAGGGTCTTGAACACTTCATTTCAGGAGTAAGGTGGTAGGGGGCAAGTGGCCACAACTTCTCAGCAGTTCCTTGCTTCAGGAACGGGTGTCTATTCCCTCAACCCCCGCTGCCTGAATATGGGCGGGCCTGTGACTTTCTCCAGCCAATACAATGTGGCCAAAGTGTGTGCTTGGAGCGCAGCCTCCAGGGACTGTGGCTTCTCTGTGGAGGCGGGCCAGTCCCCCTGGGGGACGAGAGACTCCTTAGATCAGAGACCAGCCCTCCTAGAGAAGGCTTCCCAGTCAACCAGGCTTCCAAGGACCAAGAAGGAGAGTGAGGCCCTATCAGCTCCTCAAGCCATCAGCTGACCCGCCAGCTGACCACACACACATGGGAGCCCAGCAGAGATCAGCAGCCAGACCTGCCCAGACCAGAACAAAGCTAATGATACAGGATCCATTGATCATTGAAAGCTATGTATACGCTCATGATCTGCATTGCTAATAGTCTGAGCTCTCCCTTAGCATTCCACAGATCTTGCTCATTGATTTTCAATTATGATACAGAATTGGCTGCTTAATAATGGAACTAATTCTATTCTGGTTTTCATTTGAATTTTTTTTATGGCAAAGTACAAATAACAAAATTTACCTATTTAACCATTTTAAAATACATGATTCAACAGCTGTAAGTATACTCATGTTTACAATCATCGCTCTTCGCTCCAGGACTTTTTCATCATCCCCAAAGAAGACTCCCATACTCACTGAGCTCTCACTGTCATCATCTGTTACTCCCTCCACCCCCCATCCCCACCCCAGCCCTCACAATACTGATCTACTTCCTATCTCAACAGATTTGCTTGTTCTGGACATTTCATAATAATGGGCTCATATACCATATGGTCTTTTGTGACTGGCTTCTTTAACACAGTGATTTCAAGGCTCATTGCATTGTAGTGTGTCCCAGTACTTTAGTCTTTTTTATGGCTGAAGGACCCCTGTCGCTTTCCAGGCTGTTAGGCTCTGTTCCCCTTATTCGACTGTGAGTTTAGGGACGGTTCTGATGTGCTGGGTACCATTCTTTGTTTTCCCCCGTGTATTCCTCAAAGTCACATCATGTGCTTGGATCTGTTCTTATCTGGACTGGCAGACAAGGGAACTGGGAAACTAGGATGTTAACTGCTCGACCAGCACCACACAGCCTGGCAAAATGGGCTCAAGAATTCTGATCAAAAGAATTTCACTCTTGCACCAGAAAAGCTCCAACCATCTATTAAGCATGCACAACAGCACAAGTGTATTATTTATTTTGAGATGTTTGCTATTTTTTCTGATTATAAAAGTAATACCTACTTATAAGAATTCAGACAAATCAAATGTAATGAAAATAAGAGCTACTGATTAAAGAGTATAGAAGATACAGAAAATGGAACTGAAAAATGAAAGAAATGTAGAAAACGTAAGGGAAAAGTCACTTGTGGTGTAATTGGAGGTGGGTGATGGGATGTACTAAGTGTTTAGGAGATTGGTTGTGAGCATTACTCCATAAAAAAAACAGTGATTGACAAAGCCATTTTGATGTCGATATATCAAAAGCTCCCTGGCATCAGCATAGCCTTGTAAGAGTCATGGGGTTAAAATGGACATGTCTGATGGCCTGCATCAGGGAAAGGAAGATAGTCATAGTTGGAGCTGTCCTCCAACTTCTGCAGGGCTCAAAAAGAGGAAAATTGAACCAAATGGTATTTTCTGGTTTCTGGGTTCCAGGTACCTTATGCAAAAATGCTTTTGCAGGGAATAATGGCCCATGAAAATTTCCCAACCATTCTCTGAGGTAGGTGTTTCCAACTGCAGTGGATAGAGGAGGTTTGGTGGTAAGTTGCCCTCCATCATGTCACAGAGGCTGGGATTGCACCCAGTTACCTGATGCTCCAGTCTTATTCTGTTCCTGAAACTTTTCAGCATCCTCCAAGATGAACCAAGAAAGCCCTGAGGGCCCTGGCCATTATGGGCAAAAGGCTGTGTATGGATATGTCCTCATTGCTTGGAGGGCATTCTGGAGAATGAAGTGGGGAAATGTCCTTTATGTTGGGGTGGTGGATGGTACAGAAGGAGGACCCAGAGAGAGCCCATGGTGGTGTACATTCTTTATTTAGCCATCAGTGCATCCATCACGCATGGGACCACTGGATTTCTTTGAAAATGGATGATGTACATGTACATTTTTAGCCTCTTTCCCTTTTTTCTTTTTTTAAATCAAAACATTGTGGGGCAGATGGAATTTATGACCAAACATTGACATAAATTAAAAAAGAAAACATTTAATAATTGCCTGTATAAAACAAGAGCTTAAAGCAGAGAAGGACCCACAGAAGATATGGCAAGAGAGAGAGAAATGAGACATGAACTTGCGGAACTCAGGAAAATGTGGAAGAGAAAAGTACAATTGGCAGATATAAAGGGCATATTGGAAGCAGCACAAAGACAAGACACTACCAAAAACATAGCAAGGTATGTAGAGGACAGGACTGAGAAGAAAGTGAACAAAATGAAATGGAAGTAAATGAGACATTGAAAAAGATTTGAGTATGGGGAGGCAGTAAAAAGAACTCAAATATTTGTCCCCAGTGAGTCTGAAGAATAAAATAACTAAGATTATGAAAGAAAAAAATTAAAATTATAATTTAAGAAACATTTCTGGAATTAAGAAGACTGGGATCTTGAAAGGGAATATTGTATCCCCAGGGAAATACATACAATGTTTAGCACTAACACATTCCTGATTAAAGTTACTAAATTCCTAAGATAGAAAGGGCTTCAAGGAAAAACAATCAGGTCAATTAAGGGGAAATTATCAATCTGGCTTTAGTCTTCTCTAGAGCCAGAAAAGAGAGAGCAATATCTGTGACATATGCAAGGAAGTTATTTTATACCTAGCCAAACTGTCACATAAATATAAAGGCAACAGGCATTGGTGAACATGTAAGAACTCAGGAAATATGATTTGAGTCTTTCTTGAAGAAGCTACTAGAGATCTAGAGATAGAATTTTAGCTCACCAAGAGATGAAAGGAAACATTTGGCTCTGAGTGTTGAATCCACTTAACTCCAAGGTTAAGTCATAAGAAGGTGATGAAATTCTTCCAGTAAGGAGAGAAAGTGAATAATGTGGGAAAGAGAAGAGAATGTATGAAGCAATGCCCTTCAGGGGATGCAGAGAGAAGGTTCTGGAACAAAGGTGGAATTGCCTTCAGGTCGGGACATGAAAAGTTCATGACTAGAAACAGAAATGCAGATTGAGCGTGCGGGTGCCAGTGTTGACAAGGAGTGCTTGAGAGCAGAGCGGCTTATGGAAGATCTGACTGAAGGCAGCTCTCAGCACTCAGTGTTAGCTGATTTGGGGTTGTGGTGTCTAATTTATTGTTTGATCCATCCATTGAGTTAATTATTTCCAAAAGTATATCTTTCATATCCAGAAGTTCTTTTTGGTTCATTGTCAGATCTGCATGGTCACTCATACAGACCTCGGTTTGCTTATCTTAGGAGTTCATCCTTGTTTCTTTTAAACATGCTCTCCATTAGTTTCTACTAATTTGCATGGCTGGAGTCCTCAGAGGCTGAATCTATTGTCATTCCTATTGACTCCCTCACATACATGGGGCCACCTCCTCCTCTGTGCTGAGTGTTCTTCATAAACCCATTCCTGCTTCTTTTGGGCATGTGGGAATTCTGATGGCTCAGACTGGGAAGGATTTTTCTCTGGGAGGGTTTGCCTCTGCCTTTAGGAGCAGCCAGGTCACCATCCTCAAAGGTTGGGATTCTGCGGGGGCTCCAGAACTGACCTTACTTACCGTGGGCTCGGACCCTGAGGCAGGGCTGACACTGGTGCCTCCAGGGCAGCCTACTTCCCACTTGCCCTTAGCTCCCAGCTTCCTGTTTCCAGCTCGTGCTAGATCTCTTTATTGGCGTGTGTGCAAGTGTATACAGGGGTGGGTGCTGTTCTTTAGAGATTTCACTTACTTTCTGTTAGTTCAGCTACGTGTCAAAAAGCATCTCCCCTGTTTCCTTTCTGTAGATTGTCTCAGGTTGTTTCAAGTGTTTCCCAGGGTCTTACAGAAAGTGAAAGGAAATTTCATTTTCACTTTATACCCTTTGAACCTTGCACCATAACTATGTACTGCCCACCAAGATAAATTGGTAGAGTAAACTACTCAGAAAGATGAATTAGAGCAGTTGTACACAGTCACTTAGTAGAGCACTAAGGCATGCTTCTTGGCCCCTGTGCTGAGCTGGCTGTCTGGGGGTATTTGTCCTCGCCGCTCTTCCCCATGTGTCATGTTGCACCATTTACACATGTCTTGCTTCTTTGCATCTGTGCTTTCACTCACATTGAAACCATGTCCTAAAACAGGCTTTGCAGGTCCCACCTTGTCTAGGGTAGCCCAACTCTTAAAATCTTGCCCTAGCTCACCTCTGGCAACTTTTCCTGAACCTCTTCTCTACAGGCCCCTGCCTCTGTTTCTGCTGGGCCTCTGCCACCTGGGAGCCCCTGGAAGCCAGGCTGGGGCTTCCTCTTCTCCCTTATCTTCTCCACCTAGCCCACTAAGGGCAGATTCACATCTTTTTGTTGGGATGAATGGATTGGTAGTATCTAGAGAACTCTGGTTCCTTTACAATTTTTTCCCAGTGAAGAGACTTTGGCATTTATGAAACTATTGCTTACAAAGCAAAGCACTGAATCCAGAGAGGTATGCATTCTGGAACTTGCCTGGCCCAGGAAGCCCGAGTTCCTGGCATGGAGAAGGGCGTTGGCAGGTGGTGTAAGCCAGATCCCATGAGGGTTCCTTTGACGATGCTGATCTGGAGACTTATGGGAATGTGGGGGAGAGAAAGGAATGCTCATTTAGGAATGAATTGTGGTTATTGGGGGAAGGGTCAGATGGAACTGCACTCAGCCTTTTTGGAACCCGCTGAGGGACCCCTTCCAGAGGGGAAATACTGCATGAGTCAGCTCAGTCTGGTCAAAAATTTGAGCCTATTGACATGGAATTTTATCTCCTTTTTGGTTTATTACATTTACATCTGCCTCTCCTTGTAGATCTTCCTTACTCTGAAGGCTGATGCTGGCCTAGCCTTTTCAGCAGCCTCTCTCTGTGGGTCCTGGGAAGGCCAAAGATCACCACCTGAGGAGGCCCCTTCCTGTAGCCAAGCGCATTCCTGAGCTAGAATTGGGAAGGTGCATCAGGGCTCATTCCAAAACACTCGTTGTCCATTTGTCTGTCTCCGTGTTCTGAGTGCCAGGAAGGGAGGCATCAGGAATAGATACAGGTCACACTTCTTGCTCCTGGACTTTTAATGTCAACTGTTTCTGCCTCTTGTGTAAGAAAGCCTTGTTCATGCCCTTGTTTGAGACCCATCTTTACCCCTGTGCTTGTCATTTACAAACTAAGCACATTTCTGGGGTCAGGCATTGTTCTGTGAATGGAGGCCACGGGGCCAAGGTGTCCACAGTGTCCTGAAAGTGACCCACGGATGACTGGCTTAGACCAGGAGTCATGAGTACTGATTGGAGGGAGGGTGGGCATCCCAAGCCATGCCTTGGGGCCAGGGAAGATGTCCAGGAGGAGCTAACTTTTGAGCTGATTCTCCTCAAACTGACAGCAGTGAGCTGGGCCAATGGGTGGCTGGGGCAGGGGGAGAAAGAGATGGTATTCATCAGAGTCCTGCAGTGCGAGCCAGGCTGGGTCTTCTAAGACCCACAAAAGTGCTGAGCTGAGCTCTAAAAACCTGGTTTCCTGCTTGGAGAATATTAATCTTCAAAATGGGCATAACCTCACCTAGTTAACAGAGGTGCAGATGTAACTCTTAAGTTGTGTTTTGCAGCTCTTTTGAAATATAATTGAATTACAGTAAACTGTACATATTTAAAGTACACAACTGGGTGAGTTTTAGTCTATGATCATGAAACCATCACCACGATCAAATGTTGAACATAACCAATACCTGCCAAATTTTCCTTGAGCTTCTTTGTAATACATCCCTCCATCCTCCCCCATCTCCTCAGATAGCCATTGACTTTCTGTCAGGATAAATTTGCATTTTTCAGAATTGTATGTAAATGGAATCATACAGTGTGCTTTTTTGTCTGACTTCTTTTGCACAGCATAATTGTTTTGATCTTCATCCGTGTTATTGCATGTATCAAAAGTTCATTCCTAAATTGCTGTCATATTCCATTGCATGGATATACCACACTTTGTTTATCCATTCACCTGCTGATGGACATGTGGGCTGTTTCCAGATTTTGACTATCACAAATAAAGCTGCTTTTGTGTCCAAGTCTTTGCATGGACATATGTTTTCATTTCTGTTGGGTAATTACCTAGGAGTGGAATGGCTGGATCATATGGTAAGTGTATGTTTTAACTTTTTCAGAGGCTGCCAAACTGTTTTCCAAAGTGGCTTATCCATTTTACAGTCCCACTAGCAGCATATCAGACTTCAAGAAGCTCCACATCCTTGCCAACATTTGGTATAGTCAGTCTGTTTAACTTAGCCTTTCTAGTGAGTGTGTAGTGGTGTCTCATTATGGTTTTGTTTCTATAATAAGCAGTAATGTTGAGCATCTTTCCCTGTGCCCACCTCTGCCAGCTTTTCCTGACCCTCCCCTCCTGTGCTCATTTGCTGTCTATATATCTTCTCTGATAAAGTATGTAATCAAATCTTTTATTTATTTTTTAGTGGATTGTTTATCTTATTATTGAACTATAAGAGTTCTTTATATATTCTAGATTTAGTCTACTGTTGGATCTATGCTTTCCAGATCTTTTCTCCCAGTCTGTGACATAACTTAATTTTCCTAACAGTCTCTTTTGAAGAGAAAAAAAAGTTTTATTTGGATATAATTCAGTTTATTTATTTTTGTTTTTTACATTTCATATTGTATAGTATTTAAGAAATCTTTGCCAAACACAAGATCACTAAGATTTCCTCTTATATTTTCTTCTAGAAGCTTTATAGTTTTAGCTTTTATATTTAAGACTATGATCCATTTTGAGTTAATCTGTCATGTGACATGCAATGCCAGAGTTCATTTCTTTTTTAACCTTGTGTATGGTTACCTAATTATTCCAGCATCATTTATTTAAAAAAATTGTAATTAATTCATTGGCTTACCTTGGACCTTTTCTGAAAGTCAATTGTTCATTTATGACCACTTTATTTGGCTATATTAACCTGAATGTCTACACATACATTAATAAGATAACTCTCTTAAAATAAATAAATAAATAAATAAATAACTGTCTTGATTACTATAGCTTTGTACTAAATCTTAAAATTTATTAATTTAGTGTAAGCCCTCTGACTTTGTTCCCTTTTTCAAAGTTGGTGTGTGCGTATGTGTGGTGTTTTGTATTTTAAAATATAAACTTAAAAATAGACAAATTAATTTCTACAGTAAACTTGCTGAGGTTTTGATTAGCATGATATGGAATCCATACATTAATTTGGGGGAAGAATTGGCATCTTAACAACACTGAGTCTTCTAATCCATGAATGCAGTATATCTCTGTTTATGTAGGTCTTATTTATTTCTCTCAGAACTGTTTTGTTGTTTTCAGTGTTGTCTGCACATCTTTTGTCAAATTTAACCTCAAGCACATTATCTGTCTTGGTGATATTGTGAATGATTGCATTTTAAAATTTTCAATTTCCTTTCTTACTGGCTAATATATACAGATACACAATATACTTTTATTGACCTGTCTCTTGCAAACGTGGCAAACTAGTGGCTTTTGTTTTGGTACATTCCTTATATTTTCTATGTAGATGGTCATGTTGTGAGCAAATATGACAGTTTTACTTCTACTTTTCAAATATGCATGTCTTTTATTTCTTCTCTTTGCTATATTGCATTAGCTAGAACTTCCAATGCAATATTGAATAAAAGTGCCAAGAACAGACACCCTTGCCTTGTTCTTGAATATATAGAGTAAACATTTAATCTTATGCCATTAGTGGTGTTAGTTATAGTTTTCTTGTAGATGCCCTTTCTCCGACTGAGGACTTTCCTCTGATTTTAATTGGTTGAGAACATTTATAATGAATGACATGTTAGATTGTGTGAAATGATTCTCCTGCATTTATTGATATGGTCATATGCTTTTTCTCCTTTATTCTGTCAATATGGTAAATTACCTTAGTTGATTTTCAGATGTTAAATCAACTGTGCATTCCTTCATAAACCCCATTCAGCTATAATGTATTATCCTTCTTGTGTATTGTGGAATTAGTTATGGTCAAATTTGTTTAAGAAAATCTGCAGCTATTTTCATGAGGCATATTATTCTGTAGCTTTCTTTTAATATTTTCTGATTTTGGTATCACAGTAATACTGGCCTCACAGAATGATTGAAAAGATTCTCTCCTCTTTAGTGTTTTGGAAATATTTCTGTAGAATTGATTTTGTTTCTTAAATATTTGGTGGAATTCTCCAGTTAAGCCATATTGGCCTGGGATTTCCTCTAGGAGAAGGTTTTTATCTACAAATTCAATTTCTTCAATAGATATAAAGCTGGGATATTTCGATTATCTATTTTTTCTTGAGTAAACTCTGGGAGTTTGTGTTTTCCAAGTAATTTCCTCATTTCATTTAAGTTACTGAATTTATTCATATAAAGTTGTTCATAATATCCTTTCATTATTATTATTATTTTGCCTGTAGGATTTGTAGTGATGTTTCTCCTTTTATTTCTGATATTGGTAATTTGTTTCTTCTATCACTTTTTCCAGAATTGTCTAACTAATAATTTATCAATTTGATTCACCTTTTCAAATACCTACCTTTCGGCTTCATTGATGTTTTCTGTCTTTTTTCTTTTTGTTATTTCACTGATTTGTTATTATTACTATGTCTTGTCTTTTGCTTCATTTGATAGAGATTTTCTCTTCTTTTTCTCATTTCTTACGGTGGAAGCTAAGGTCATTGTTTCAAGAACGTACTTAATTTCTAATTAGATATATAGTGTTATGAATGTCAACATAAGCACAGTTTTAGCTGCATCACACACATTTGGACATGTCATGCTTTTTTTTTTCATTCATTTCTAAATACATTCTAATATTCCTTGTGATTTATTCTTTGACCTATGAGTTATTTAGAAGAGTGTTATTTAGTTCCCAAATATTTGCGGATTTTTCAGGCTATCCTTTAGTTATTGATTTCTAATTTCATTGAGGTCAGAGAACATACCATGTTTGATTTGAATTCTTGTAAATTTATTCAAATTTTTGGTCCCAGAATAAGATTTATCTTAGTAAATGTTTGTGTGCACTTGAAAAGAATGTGTATTTTTTCTGCAATTAGGTAGCACATTCAATAAATTTCAAATCAAGTCAAATTGGCTAATAGTATTTTTTAAAACTCTATATCCTTATTGATTTCCTGTGTACTTGTTCTATCAGTTAATAGAGAGGTTTCTGAAGTCTCCAACTATAATTATGGATTTGTCTATTTCTTCTTTTAGTGTTATCAGTTTTTATTCTGGGCATTTTGAGGCTGTTTTATTAGGTCATAACACATTTAGGGTTGTTATGTCTTCTTGGTGAACTGACTCCTTTATCATTATTAAATGTTTCTCTTAATCTTTGTGAAGGCTCTACTCTGAAATCCACTTTGTCTGATATTAATGCAGCCACTCCAGCTTTCTTCTGTTTATACTCAGCATGCTGCATTCTGTTTCCATCCCTTTATTTTTAATATATCTATCTATTTTGAATAAAGTGACTTATTTAGGCAGTATATAGTTTGTTCTTGCTTTTTTATTCAATATGACAATCTCTGCCTTTTATTTGACATCTTTAGAGCACTTATAAAGTTATTATTGACAAAACTGAGTTAAATCTACCATGTTGCTATGTATTTTCTATTTGTACTGTACATTCTTTGTTTCCATCTTCCTAACTGACTTTGGATAACTTTTACCATTTTTGGATTGTTCACTATACCCCCTTTAAAAATTTTTGCTTTGATTTTGGTATCATTAATCTACATTGCATGTGCAACATTATGGTTATTAAACGCCCCACTTGATCACGTCCCCCCCACCGACCCCATTACAGTCACTGTCCATCAGCGTAGTGACATGCTATTAGAATCACTACTTATCTTCTCTGAGTTATACAGCCCTCCCCTTGCCCCCGCAACATTGTGTTTCCTAATCGTAATGCCCCTGTTTCCCCCTTGTCCCTCCATTCCCACCCGTCCTCCCCAGTCCCTTTCCCTTTGGTAACTGTTAGTCCGTTCTTGGGTTCTGTGAGTCTGCTGCTGTTTTGTTCTTTCAGTTTTTTTTTTCTTTGCTCTTATGCTCCACATATGAGTGAAATCATTTGATACCTGTCTTTTCCACATGGCTTATTTCACTGAGCATAATACCCTCTAGGTCCATCCATGTTGTTGCAAATGGTAGGATTTGTTTTCTTCTTATGGGTGAATAATATTCCATTGTGTATATGTACCACCTATTCTTTATCCATTCATCTACTGATAGACACGTAGGTTGCTTCCATTTCTTGGCTATTGTAAATAGTGCTGCGATAAACATAGGGGTGCATCTGTCTTTTCAAACTGGGCTGCTGCATTCTTAGGGTAAATTCCTAGGAGTGGAATTCCTGGGTCAATGGTATTTCTATTTTGAGTTTTTTGAGGAACCTCCATACTGCTTTCCACAATGGTTGAACTAATTTGCATTCCCACCAGCAGTGTTGGAGGGTTCCCTTTTCTCCACATCCTTGCCAACATTTGTTGTTGTTTGTGTTTTGGATGTTGGCCATCCTCACTGGAGTGAGGTGATATCTCATTGTGGTTTTAATCTGCATTTCTCTGATGACCAGCGAGTGGAGCATCTTTTCACGTGCCTGTTGGCCATCTGAATTTCTTCTGTAGAGAAGTGTCTATTCATGTCCTCTGCCCATTTCTTAATTGAATTATTTACTTATTGTTTGCTGAGGTATGTGAGTTCTTTATATATTTTGGATGTCAACCTCTTATCTGACATGTCATTTATGAATATATTCTCCCAAACTGTAGGATGTCTTTTTGTTCTACTGATGGTGTCCTTGCTGTACAGAAGCTTTTCAGCTTGATATAGTCCCACTTCTTCATTTTTGCTTTTGTTTCCCTTGCCTGGGGAGATATATTCATGAAGAAGTTGCTCATGTTTGTGTCTCAGAGATCTTTGCCTATGTTTTCTTCTAAGAGTTTTATGGTTTCATGACTTACATTCAGGTCTTTGATCCATTTTGAGTTTACTTTTGTGTATGGGGTTAGACAGTAGTCCAGTTTCATTCTCTTACATGTAGTTGTCCAGTTTTTCCAACACCAGCTGCTGAAGAGGTTGTCATCTTCCCATTGTATATCCAAGGCTCCTTTATCCTATATTAATTGACTGTATATGTTTGGGTTAATGTCTGGATTTTCTATTCCGTTCCACTGGTCTGTGGGTCTGTTCTTGTGCCAATACCAAATTGTCTTAATTACTGTGGTTTTGTAGTAGAGCTTGAAGTCAGGGAGCATAATTCCCCCTGTTTTATTCCTCCTTCTCAGGATTGTTTTGGCTATTCGGGGTCTTTTGAGGTTCCATATGAATTTTAGAACTATTTGTTCCAGTTCATTGAAGAATGCTATTGGTATTTTGATAGGGATTGCATTGAATCTGTAGATTGCTTTAGGTTGTATGGCCATTTTGACAATAATTATTCTTCTTAGCCAAGAGCATGGGATGAATTTCCATTTGTTAGTGTCCTCTTTAATTTCTCTTAGGAGTGTCTGGAAGTTTTCAGGGTATAGGTCTTTCACTTCCTTCATTAGGTTTATTCCTAGGTATTTTATTCTTTTTGATGCGATTGTGAATGGAATTGTTTTTCTGATTTCTCTGTCTGTTAGTTCATCATTAGTGTACAGGAAAGCAACAAATTTCTGTGTGTTATTTTATATCCTGCAACTTTGCTGAATTCAGATATTAGTTCTAGTAGTTTTGGAGTGGAGTCTTTAGGGTTTTTTATGTACCGTATCATGTCATCTGCAAATAGTGACAATTTGACTTCTTCTTTACCAATTTGGATGCCTTGTATGTCTTTGCTTTGTCTGACTGCCGTGGCTAGGACCTCCAGTACTATGTGAATAACAGTGGAGAGAGTGGGCACCCCTGTCTTGTTCCCGATCTTAGGTGAAAAGCTTTCAGCTTCTCGCTATTAAGTATGATGTTAGCTGTGGGTTTGTCATATATAGCCTTTATGATGTTGAGGTACTTGCTGTCTATACCCATTTTGTTGAGAGTTTTAATCATGAATGGATGCTGAATTTTGTCAAATGCTTTTTCAGCATCTATGGAGATGATCATGCGATTTTTGTTCTTCTTTTTGTTGATGTGGTGGATGATGTTGATGGATTTTCGAATGTTGTACCATCCTTGCATCCCTGGGATGAATCCCACTTGATCATGGTGTATGATCCTCTTGATGTATTTTTGAATTCTGTTTGCTAATATTTTGTTGAGTATTTTTGCATCTACGTTCATCAGGGATATTGGTCTGTAATTTTCTTTTTTAGTGAGGTCTTTGCCCGGTTTTGGTATTAGAGTGATGCTGGCTTCATTGAAAGAGTTTGGAAGTATTCCATCCTCTTCTATTTTTTGGAAAACTTTAAGGAGAATGGGTGTTATTTCTTCTCTATATGTCTGGTAGAATTCAGAGGTGAATCCCTCAGGTCCGGGGGTTTTGTTCTTGTGTAGTTTTTTGATTAGTGATTCAATTTCGTTGCTGGTCATTGGTCTGTTTAGTTTTTCTGTTTCCTGCTTGGTGAGTCTTGGAAGGCTGCATTTTTCTAAGAAGTTGTCCATTTCTTCTAGGTTTTCCACCTTGTTAGCATATAGATGCTTGTAATATTCTCTTATAATTCTTTGTATTTCTGTGGGGTCCGTCGTTATTTTTCCTTTCTCATTTCTGATTCTGTTTATGTGTGTAGATTCTCTTTTTCTCTTAATGAGTCTGGCTAGGGGTTTATCTATTTTGTTTATTTTTTCAAAGAACCAGCTCTTGGTTTCATTGATTTTTTTCTATTGTTTTATTCTTCTCAATTTTATTTATTTCTTCTCTGATCTTTATTATGTTCCTCCTGGTGACTTTGGGCCTCATTTATTCTTCTTTTTCCAATTTCAATAATTGTGTCTTTAGACTATTCATTTGGTATTGTTCTTCCTTCTTCAAATAGGCCTGGATTGCAATATACTTTCCTCTCAGAACTGCCTTTGCTGCGTCCCACAGAAGTTGCTGCTTTGTGTTATTGTTGTCACTAGTCTCTGTATATTCTTTGATATCTGTTTTAATTTGGTCATTTATCCATTGATTATTTAGGAGCGTGTTGTTAAGTCTCCATGTATTTGTGAGCGTTTGTATTTCCTTTGTACAATTTATTTCTAGCTTTATACCTTTGTGATCTGAGAAGTTGGTTGGTAGAATTTCAGAATATTTGAATTTACTCAGGTTCTTTTTGTGACCTAGTATGTAGTCTATTCTGGAAAATGTTCCTTGTGCACTTGAGAAGAATGTGTATCCTGCTGCTTTTGGGTGTAGAGTTCTGTAGATGTCTGTTAGGTCCACCTGTTCTAGTGTGTTGTTCAGTGCCTCTGTGTCTTTACTTATTTTCTGTTTGGTTGATGTGTCCTTTGGAGTGAGTGGTGTGTTGAAGTCTCCTAAAATTAATGCATTGCTGTCTATTTCCTCCTTCAATTCTGTTAGTATTTGTTTCACATATGTCGGCGCTCCTGTGTTGGGTGCATATATCTTTAAAATGGTTATATCTTCTTGTTGGACTGACCCCTTTATCATTATGTAATGCCCTTCTTTATCTCTTGCTACTTTCTTAGTTTTGAAGTCTATTTTGTCCGACACAAGTACTGCATTACCTGATTTTTTCTCCTTGTTGTTTGCATGAAATATATTTTTCCGTCCCTTCACCTTTAGTCTGTGTATATCTTTGGGTTTGAGGTGAGTCTCTTGTAAGCAGCATATAGATGGATCTTGGTTTTTTATCCATTCTATTACTCTGTGTCTTTTGATTGGTGCATTCAGTCCATTTACATTTAGGGTGATTATTGATAGATATGTATTTATTGCCATTGCTAGCTTTAGATTCGTGGTTACCAAAGGTTCAAGGGTAGCTTCTTTACTATCTAACAGTCTAACTTAACTTTCTTGTTAAGTTGTTGGAAACACAGTCTGATGATTCTTTATTTCTCTCCCTTCTTATTCTTCCTCCTCTATTCTTTATATACTAGGTGTTTTATTCTGTACTCTTTTATTTTTCCTTTGACAGTTTTTGTGGATAGTTGATTTTACTTTTTGCCTTTAGTTAGTATTTGGATGGTCTGCTTTCTTTGCTATGATTTTATTTTCTCTGGTGACATCTTTTTAGCCTTAGGAGTGCTTCCTTCTAGAGCAGTCCCTTTAACATATCCTGTAGACGTGGTTTATGAGAGGCAAACTCCCTCAGCTTTCGCTTGTCTGGGAATTGTTTAATCACTCCCTAAAATTTAAATGATAATCGTGCTGGATACAGTATTCTTGGTTCAAGGCCCTTCTGTTTCATTATGTTAAATATGTCATGCCATTCTCTTCTGGCCTGTAGGGATTTTGTTGAGAAGTCTGATGGGTTTTCCTTTGTAGGTGATCTTTTTTCTCTCTCTAGCTGCATTTAATACTCTGTCCTTATCTTTGATCTTTGCCATTTTAATTAGTATGTTTTTGTGTTGTCTTCCTTGGATCCCTTGTGTTGGGAGATCTGTGGGCTTCCATGGTCTAAGAAACTATTTCCTTTCCCAGTTTGGGGAGTTTTTCAGCAATTATTTCTTCAAAGACACCTTCTATCCCTTTTTCTCTCTCTTCTTCTTCTGGTGCTCCTATAATGTGAATATTGTTCCATTTGGATTGGTCACACAGTTCTCTTAATATTCTTTCATTCCTAGAGATCCTTTTATCTCTGTCTGCCTCAGCTGCTTTGTATTCCTGTTCTCTGATTTCTATTTCATTAACAAAATCTTGCACCTCGTCCAGGCTGCTCCTAAGCCTGTCAATCGCTTGTCTGACTTCTGCATTGTCTTTCCTCACTTCCTTTCTTAGCTCTTGCATATTTCTCTGCATATCCATCAGCATGGTTATGACTTTTATTCTGAATTCTTTTTCAGGAAGATTGATTGAGTCTATCCCATCAGGCCCTCTCTCTGGGGTTCTCTGCATAATCTTTGTACCATATTCCTCTGTCTTTTCATGGTGATAGAAGTGGTCACTCGTAGGTGCCACGTGTGTCAGCTGGGAGAACAAAGTCCCTTCCTGCTTGTTGTTCTCCTTGCCCTTCTCAGGGGCCTGAGCTGTTTTCCAGCACAGCAGGAGGCAGTCTCTGGGATAATCCCCTAAGCTGCCTGTGTGCGGGCCGCCTCAGCTTAGCCTATAGCACTGAGGGGGGTTGCAGTTTTGTTGGGTGCATTCTGGTCCCCTTGGTGCCTTCTGAACCTGGTTCTGGGGCTCTTCCTTCATAGCTGTGCGCCAGCCAGCAGGTGATTCTGTGAGATTGCTGTGGGCAGGGCTGCCTCTCCGCTGTTCCGCAGCAGCGGCAGCTCTGGCCAGGTGGGGGGGAACGAATGGCAGGCTGCTGATCTCTGTGGGAAGCCTTGGTGTGGCTGCTTTGCCCGGCCACCAGCCAGGGGGTCCAAAATTCCCCAAGACTCCCAGCCTGCTGGGCCGAGTGTGCTGGGACGATTTTGTTCTGTTGTTGGGCCTTTGTCTCTTTAAGACTTGTTTTTTTATAATTTATTTTGGTATCATTAATCTACAAGTACATGTGCAATACCATGGTGATTAAACTACCCCCTTCATCAGGTCCCCCCCACCAACCCCATTACAGTCACTGTCCATCAGTGTAGTGAGATGCTATAGAATCACTACTCGTCTTCTCTGAGTTGTACAGCCCTCCCCGTGCCCCCCCAACATTACTTCTGCTAATCATAATGTCCCTTTTACCCCCTTGTCCCTCCCTTCCCACCCATCTTCCCCAGTCCCTTTCCCTTTGGTAACTATTAATCTGTTCTTCGGTTCTGTGAGTCTGCTGCTGTTTTGTTCCTTCATTTTTTTTTTTCTTTGTTCTTATACTCCACATATGAGTGAAATCATTTGATACTTGTCTTTTTTGGCTTGGCTTATTTCACTGAGCATAATACCCTCGAGCTCCATCCATCTTTTTGCAAATGGTAAGATTTGTTTTCTTCTTATGGCTGAATAATATTCCATTGTGTATATGTACCACATCTTCTTAATCCATTCATCTACTGATGGACACTTAGGTTGCTTCCATTTCTTGGCTATTGTACATAGTGCTGCGATAAACATAGGGGTGCATCTGTATTTTCAAACTGGGCTGCTGCATTCTTAGGGTAAATTCCTAGGAGTGGAATTCCTGGGTCAAATGGTATTTGTATTTTGAGTTTTTTGAGGAACCTCCATACTGCTTTCCACAATGGTTGAACTAATTTGCATTCCCACCAGCAGTGTAGGAGGGTTCCCTTTTCTCCACATCCTTGCCAACATTTGTTGTTGTTTGTGTTTTGCATGTTGGCCATCCTCACTGGTGTAAGGTGATATCTCATTGTGGTTTTAATCTGCATTTCTCTGATGATTAGCGATGTGGAGCATCTTTTCATGTGCCTGTTGGCCATGTGAATTTCTTCTTTAGAGAGGTATCTATTCATGTCCTCTGCCCATTTCTTAATTGGATTATATGCTTTTTGTTTGTTAGTGTGCGTGAGTTCTTTATACATTTTGGATGTCAACCCCTTATCAGATACATCATTTACGAATATATTTTCCCATACTGTAGGATGTCTTTTTGTTCTACTGATGGTGTCCTTTGCTGTACAGAAGCTTTTCCACTTGATATAGTCCCACTTGTTCATTTTTGCTTTTGTTTCCCTTGCCCAGGGAGATATGTTCATGAAGAAGTCGCTCATGTTTATGTCCAAGAGATTTTTGCCTATGTTTTTTTCTAAGAGTTTTATGCTTTCATGACTTACATTCAGGTCTTTGATCCACCTTGAGTTTACCTTTGTGTATGGGGCTAGACAGTAGTCCAGTTTCATTCTCTTACATGTAGCTGTCCAGTTTTTCCAACACCAGCTGCTGAAGAGGCTGTCATCTCCCCATTGTATATCCAAGGCTCCTTTATCAAATATCAATTGACTGTATATGTCTGTGTTAATGTTTGGATTTTCTATTCTGTACCACTGGTCTGTGAGTCTGTTTTTGTGCCAATACCAAATTGTCTTAATTACTGTGGCTTTGTAGTAGAGTTTGAAGTCAGGGAGCGTAATTCCCCCTGTTTGATTCCTCCTTCTCAGGATTGCTTTGGCTATTCGGGGTCTTTTGTAGTTCCATATCAATTTTAGAATTATTTATTCCAGTTCATTGAAGAAAGCTGTTGGTAATTTGATAGGGATTGCATTGAATCTGTAGATTGCTTTAGGTATTATAGCCATTTTGACAATATTTATTCTTCCTAGCCAAGAGCATGGAATGAATTTCCATTTGTTAGTGTCCTCTTTAATTTCTCTTAGGAGTGTCTTGTAATTTTCAGAGTACAGGTCTTTCACTTCCTCCATTCGGTTTATTCCTAGGTATTTTATTCTTTTTGATGCAGTTGTGATCTTTAAGACTTTTTAAAAGTATGCACTTTTCTTTTGTCCTGGGGAACTGGCTGAGGGGACCCGCTTGCAATCTCTGATCCTGCCCTTCTGTTTCTCTAATCTCCAATACACCATGTGATGTGTGTCAGTGCTCCCGGTGCAGATCACCAGGGCTGGTTATTTAGCAGTCCTGTGCTTCCACTCCCTCCCCACTCTGAATCTTTTCCTCCCACCGGTAAGCTGGGGTGGGGGGAGAGCTCGGGTCCCGCCGGGTCATGGCTTTGTATCTTACCCACTTTGTGAGGCGCTGAGTTCTCGCAGATTTAGCTGTAGCTTGGCTGTTATACTGTATCTTCTGGTCTTTCTTTTAGGAATAGTTGTATTTGTTGTATTTTCACAAATATGTATGGTTTTGGGAGGAGATTTCTGCCACCCTGCTCACGCCGCCATCTTCCTAGAAGTCCTACCCCCATTTTTTTTTTCAATGGAAATTGCTTTAGGGATTATAGTATACATTTTCTAGCTGTAAGAAAATTATGTCACTTAAGTTCCAATTAATATAATTGTAAAGTTTATTCCCATTTTGGAATTATACGTTGTTTATTTTATGTAATGAATGATATGCTGTCTCAAAAGTTCAAAATACATGTACTTCACACTTTAAATGTCTCATGGATCTTTTTAAAATACCTTTTTAAGAGTATAAGTATATATCTTAAAGTTATGACAGTGTCCCTCCAAGAAACATTAGAACATTTCAAATACGGTATGCCTATCTTACAAAACTGTACTTCCATTTCTTTCTCCCTACCCTTTATGTTATTGTTGTCTTGCCATTTATTTCAACTTTTATTTTAAACTCCACAATATATTGTTTTTGTGTTTGCTTGGAATAGTCAGTTATCTTTTAAGGAGACTTTTGTATGCAAAAGAAAGTATCTTTTATATTTTTCCAACATTTACCATCTATGGTTCTCATCATCCCTTTTGTGTACAACCAAATTTTTATCATTTGCTTTCTGCTGAAAGGACTTTCACCATTTCTTGCAGTAAAGGTCTGCTGGTGATGAATTTCTTCAGTGTTTGTATGTCTGAAAAAGTCCTTTTCTCACATTTATTTTTGAAAGGTATCTTTTTTTATGGGTAAACAATTCTAGATGGCCAGTTTTTTAGACCTTCTTATGTTGCTGTACTGTCTTCTGGCATGCACTTTTTCTGATGATAAGTTGGCTGTCATCTTTACATTTGCTCCTCTGTGTATAATGTACTCTCCTCCCCAACACTAGCTGTTTTTAATGTTTTCTCTTTATTATTGATTTTGGATAATTTTAGTTTGATGTACCTTGATGTAGTCTTATTCATATTTCTTGTATTTGGGGCCCATTTAGCTTCTTGTATTTGTGGGTTTATAGTTTTCACCAAATTTGGAAAATTTTCAACCCTTATTTCATCAAATATTTTTTCCCCACCTGCCTCATCTTCATGGACTCCAATTACATGTTTATATGTAAATGGAATCACATACTGTCCCTTTGAATTTGGTCCTTTGCTCACTGATGGTCTGTTTGTGTTTTTTTCTGCATCTTTTTAGTTGCTCTGTTTTATTTTGGACGGCTTCTATTGCTGTGTAGTCTTTAAATGTGCTAGATTTTGTTCTGAAGTGGTAATCTGCTGATAATCCTAGACATCTTCTTTTTATTTCTACCAGTTCAATTTGTGTTTTTGGTATCATCCACATATCTTTTCAACATTCTTATGTTCTTCTCTACCCTCCTAACATACAAAATCTAGTTACAGTAACTATTTAACTATGATCTTTGTCATTTCTGGGTCTGTTTCTATTGATTGTTTATTTTCCCCGATTGAGTCATATTTTCTTGTTACTTTGTATTCTTAATACTTTTTGATTGGATGTAAGAACTACACATTTTATTTTTTTGTGTGCTAGATAATTTTATATTCCTTCACGAATTCCTGAACGTTGCTTTTGGAAGCCATTATATTACTTGGAAACAGTTCAATCCCCTCTGAGGCTTACTTTTAAGTTTTGTTAGATGAGACCAGAATGGTCATTAGCATAGGGCTAATTTTGGTCCACTTTTGAGGCAATATTCTTCTGATTATTCTTCCTGATGCCCTGGGTATTACAAGATTTCCCTCCTTTGGTGAGAACATGCCCTATGCCTAGCCCTCTGTGAGTTTCAAAGATTGTCCTACCTTTTTTTTCTGGCAACTCTTTCCTGGCCTTACCTGCAAAGGGTACTCAGCTTAAGTCTCCAGGGGGACCCTCTGCAGAGCTCCAGAGCTCCCTCTCCATGCAACCTGATCCTCTTCCGTGGGCTGCTCCTCTCCGGAATGCTTCCCAGCACTTCTGTCCTCATTGATTTCCCTGGATTCTCAGCTCTGTCTCCTCACAGAGGGAGAATGCCAGGCTCTGTTTGGGTTGCCTCTCCTGCAGTGTGGCCTGGAAACATTTTCTAAGCAGTGAGCTAGAGCAGCCAGAGAGGACACCTTATTTTTCCCCATTGCTCAGAGATCATCTCCTGTACTACTTACTGTTCTACATCTGAAAAAACTATCATTTTATCTTTCTTTTAACTGTTTAGTCTGGATGTAGTTTAATAGGGGAGAGTAAATCTAGTCCCTGTGACTGAATCATGGTCAGAAGCAGAAAGTCTACATATGTAATGTTTATTATTGTGATAAAATATACATAAAACATTTACCACTTTAACCCTTTTCCATGTGCAGTTTATTGACACTAAGTACCTTTACATTGTGTACAACCATCACCACCATTCATTGCCAGAATGTTTTCATCATCCCAAACTGAAACTCTGTCTCCATAATCAATAACTCCCCATTCCCCACCCCCATCCCTGGCACCCACCATCTGCTTTCTGTCTCTAGGAGTTTGATTCTTCTCGGGGCCTCATGTGAGTGGAATCATGAACTGTTTGTCCTGGCTTATCTCACTCAGCATAACGTCTTCAAGGTTTATCCATATTGTTGCATGTGTCAGAATTTCCTTCCTTTTTAAGTTTAAGCTGAATAATATTCCATTGTATGTATACACTGGTTTGTCTATACTTCTCATCTGCTGATGGACATTTGGGTTGTTTCTACCTTATGACTATTGTGAATAATGCTGCTATGGACATGGTGTGCAAATGCATCTTTGAGTCCTGCTTTCAGTTCTGTTGGGTGTGTACCAGAAATGGAATTGCTGGATCATATGGTCACTTAGGGTTTAATTTTTTGATGAACCACCAGACTCTTCCACAGCTGCTGCACCATTTAACATCCCTACCAGCCATGCACAAAGATTCTAATTTCTCCATACCCTTGCCAACACTTGTTATTTTATGTTTTTTGACAGTAACAATCATAATGGATATGAGGTGCATCACAAATATGCAGTCTTTAAATTTTCCTCTGTGAGCATGAAAGAATAGCCTCTCAGTCCAGCAGGGCAGGGGGATGGTGGGCAGGCTGCTCTCCCAGGATCAGGGCTGCAGGAGCGGAGTCCAGCACCTCACAACATTACTTTTAATTTACTCAACTGCAAACTCCCCACAGCCATCTCCATATCCAGCACCCATCCCAGTGCCTGACTAACCCTAAGGAGGCTTGGCAGTGTAAACAGCAGGCAGCTTTGGAGACCATGTGGTTCAGTGTGTGGCTGGAGCAAAGGAGGTGGGTGGGGAAGGAGTGGTAGATGAGGCTGGAATGGCTCCTGGGACCATACTTTCTGGGGCCCTCAGTGTGGAACTCAGGAATTTGATCTTTCTCCCAAGAGCTAAGGGAGGATTTTAGTAGGGGTCGATCTGGCTAGACTTGTGTAGTTCAAGAATCACTCTAAGTGTAGCAGCTTGGAGGGCATTTGAAGAGAGACTCTAGAGGGCCAAGGAAGACACCGAAGTGGGGAATCAGGTCAGCTGAGTGACGATAGTCTGGAATCGAGAGAGGCTGTCATCGCCTTCCTCCTGCACATGATGGCCAGGACCTGGGCCTGGAGACCCTGTTTCCTCATGCACAGTGGGTGTGGGACATTCAGTACTTGTTTGGAATGCACAGAGTCTAGGAGAACAGACTGATGTGTGAAGGCGGACAGGACCTTGTCTCAGTCTGGGCAGATATCTTCAGTTGCTAGAATCTGTGAAAGTGCTGCAAGGAAGCTGCTTCTCTCGGTAGCTCAGTGCATGAGAAAGATGAGACTACGTTCCCCTGGGGCTGAGAATGTGCCCATCGAGTTGTGGATTTCCCCTTGGCTTCCTGTATGGAAATGACAACTCGACACTAGAAACTACTAAGTCAAGAAAACAGAAGACTTCCATGTGTTTTTCACTGTGGTGCTAATGGCTTCTTCTGTTCTCAGATTTGTGTCTCCCTATGGGTAACTGGCAAAGAGGGATGTGCCATTTGTCACAAAAAAATGAAAAACATTTGAACTAAATGTGAGTTACAACTGTGTGATTATTATCTCAATAAAACAAGTCTTCACATCTCACAAACAGGTTATTTTGGATCCATTAAGCAGTGCATATAGTTTTAACATAGTGTTAGGTTTGTGGACTTTTTAAAAGGCTAGTCAGGTTCAATGCAGGAAACTGGAAAAGATATGATCACATCAGTGGAAAAATTTGCTGCCCCACTCCATTGATTTCAAAGTTTCAGGACATTTCATATCATTAGAAAGGAGCTGTGTAACAATTTGCACCACCCAATACACTATGATTGATATCTCTTCACTGCTCAGGGCTCCTCAGTGACAGAAGCGATCCTGTTCTATCTGTTCTGTCTTCCATCCATACCCTGCGTCCTGCTATGCTTCTCCCTGCACCCCCTTTACCTATTGCTTAATTTCTCCTGGAATTATTTTTACCTCTTATGAAGACTGGTAATCATGTTCCAGTGGCAATGACAGATCTCCAAATGATTTCTTCTTTGGAGAGTTTCTCCACTTGTGAGAAAGTGCTCTGGGTGTTTGAATCAAGCATTATCTGGGGGAGCTGTGAAGAGAGTCTAATACCTTTGCTTCTAATGATGTTTTTATGAAGTTCCCATTGGGAGACATGGAATTGTTTGAGGGGAAAAAAGGGCTTAAAAATGCTATTAATGTTGATGGTGCCTTTATTCATAATTAAATGAGCAGTCCTCATTTTATAAAATATAGTCATTAGGAGCTCAGATATGGAATCTCCTGTATATGCTAAACCATGGCTAAAATATAACAAATCTACTTGATTCCTCCTAAACAAGCAGAGGCCACAAAATTCCATGGGAAAAAAAATGTACTTTGACAAAAATTTGAAGATTGGAAAATACAAATGAATTCACTATTCCCCAACAGAAGTAACCCTTTAGGGAAGAGATCTTACTAGATTTCCAAGGGCAGTGATAAGAGGGGACATGCCCTGAGCCCTTGGTCTCTCCCCTTCAGGTACACTTACATCTCCAGGTAGTAGGGGTGGGCCAGGCAAAGGGGCTAGTGGCATGCCCTGGGAGTCAGAACACTGAAATCCCAGAAATGGGAAACGCAGGCCATGGAGAGGAGGCAAAACTACATGACGTGATGTCAGATGTTCGCATGAATGGGTCTGTTAGGCCCGTAACTTCCTCCCACCACCATCCCTTCCCCATCTGTGTGGTTGTTTCTTTGGACCCAGCTGGTGAGCACTTGCTTTATTAACTTCTTAAGTATTTATGGACATTGCCTTAGCACTGGGCAGGCAGTGGTGAACATGAGAAAGTGAATGTGCCACTCGATGGGGCCTCCCTTCCAGTAGCTGAAACGCCTGACTCACAACTAAGAATGACTAATGGTTCAACTCAGTTGTCACTGGCCACTTGCAGGAGGGGCTGGGAAGGCCTGAATAAGCAGACTTGACCCCAGATGGGGGGCCAGGAAGGAAGCCTTCCTTGAGGCATTTGTGGTTGCTCAGGACGCATGCACGCCTTCAAGCTGGGAAGGGGTGTTCCTGGCAGATGACCGAGCCGCGGGGACTCCGAGGCAGGAAGGAGCGGGCTGTGGGGAGGGAGGGCGGGGCCTGGGGCCCGCCTGCAGTGGTGGGTGCACCTGGACCTGCCACAAACGTTGCCTCCGGGCAGCAATATTTGGCACCTTCTGGGCACTTTGTGGCCACAACTCCTTAAATGCTATTACTGGGCAAGTTGAGCATTTTTGTGTGTAAGGTCTGAACTGCCTTGACATGGGATCAAGTGGCCTACGAGCACAGAGCCTCCTCCTACCAGCCGTGGCCTGCGGGGCCCTCGCCGTTCTTGCTTGCCCCACGGCTTGCTCATTCTCTGCATCCTGGCGGTCTTTCTCTTTGACAAGAGGGTGGCAGGCGACAGGGAGCTGAGGAGCATCTTCTTCGTTCCTGGCATCTGTCCCCAATACACCATCTGCCCTAGACAGCAAGCCCACGTCTTCTCGTCCTTCCTTCTCCACTTCTTGTTTGGACTATGAGAGTGGAGGAAGTCACTGCAGCTCACACTTGGCGAGCCTGAGAGGGTTGTGCAGAGGACAGGGACCTACAGAATGTCTCCCTGGCCCTCAGTCTCCTCTTCTGGACACTTGCTCAGGATGCCCGTCCTTGCTTCTGAGACTCAGCTCTCCAGATGGTTGGAAAGATGCAGGGAGTCTGTCCTCCCCACACACGGAGGGGAGGGGCTCGGTGACACTCCCTTCTGCACAGGTGAACACTGCCCCAAGCAGGCTGACAATGTAGGTGAGATTTCACACAGACCCTAGGAGTCCCCTTACATTATCTGATATATATATTTCCTAAATCCTCTAAGCAAATTGGACAAAGAGGCTGAAAAAAAAAAACCTGTTTTCTTCTCAAAGCTTTATCAGTGACACGCCATATGGTTTTTGCCAAATCATGTGGCTGCTGTTAAGATTTTCTATTCCCAATTGTAAAATTAAGTTAATAGAATTTGCCACCCCACCGGGATATCACAAGCACTAATCAGAATGTCTATAAATGCCTTTGAACTTCTTGGGAAAAACACGCAGCCAAAATACCAAGTGGGTTTATATAAATGTCATCCTAACCCCAGATCTTCATTTCAAAAGTGGGAATTTAGGGCTTAGGTGAATGCATTTATTGCAGTTTTCACAGAAATTACACATGACCAGGTACCCTGAGCTTTAATTTTTTTTTTAAAGCAAGACTATGAAATATGCCGTGCTGAGGCTCAGACATTTTTCAAATATAAGCTTTGTTACAAAACCCTGTTTGCATTGAGGAGGTTTTCCATGAACACCTGGGTCCCTTCCGTGTGCCACTGTCATTACAGTCCCATCATGTTTTTGGCTTCCACCTGGTTTTTCACCCCTAAGTCTTTGGGGGTGTGCTGTGATGTAGTGTCTTAATGCTCATGCATTTCTTTTCTCCTTTCTGTTGGGAGAATCAAGAAAAAAATTTATATGAACAGATCTGCAACAGTTCATCCTTTAGGCAGCCCTGTGACTGTTTATTTGACTCCTTGATACAGCTTAATTATACTTAAGTCCATGTGTTTACTTCAGAGATCTCCGAGAGAGGAGAAAAGATCTAGCAACCCCAAATTACTTTAGGAGCCAGCACGTCCCTTGCTTTAAGGAACACGGTAAACATTTCAGAAGAGCATGCCAGCTCATTATCTAACTCTCTCCTCAGTGGCTTCAGGAAAAACAGCAGTAGTTAAGCAATGTTTGCCAAAAGCAAATCTGGGGACGGGTGTTGATTTTAAAAGAGGAGGAAAGAAGAGCTGGGTGCTGGGTGCAGGTTCTCCCGGCTCAGCGGCACGAGGCAGAGTCCCTCTGCAGACATCTCCTGAGGAGCCTCTGTGTCTCTTCAACCTCCCCACTGTTGGGGGGCCCTGATAGTTGAATGAGCTGAGGTGTGATGTGTCCCACTGGATCCTTCCTGGGAGGTGAGACATAGCTCCCCAGGGGTGGGTAAATGGCCTTTAGAACCCTCATTGGGTGCTCACTAGAAGCTGCACAGTTGGCCTCCTGCTCCAGAGTTCAGGTCCCCTAAGAAGTGCGTGTGGTTGTGCTTTCCACTCTGACATCAAGTGCCTCCCCGAAACCCTCCCCGCTGAGAAAATGTACCCTCTTTAATATTCTGGCAAAATGTAGTTAACACATCTCATGGCCACTGGACATTCTGGTTTGTTTAGAACGAAAGAACTCCCTGTCATTGTAATTTCGTCACGTGCATCTGGATATTGTGTGCAGAAAAGGAGCATTAGCCACCCCCTGCCACCCCCACCCCAGAGAACCCCCTACAGCTGAAAATGTGCACAAAGGCTATTCAAAGTCTGCCCCATTTCTTTCTAGGGTTTTGAATCTTGCCCTTTTCCCACTCTGGGCAGTTGGAAGGTTGGGGAGCTGCTCTCCCTTCCTCCTGGTGATGTTTGAAAATCTTCATTTTGTTGTGTGGGTCACAGGGCAGCCCATCCATGTGATTCCTTGTAATTGCTTGGGACAAGCTTTGTGTGGGACGATTACATCTTTTTTTGGACCCAACTGGAGCCTTCCTTTAGGAGGGTACTTGTGCCTACAGCTGACCCGAATGGTCCCAAGTCAGATCGTCCTTGAAACCCCCAGGTCTTAGGTTATCCCTGGGAATCTTAATTACAAGGCATTACTGAGACAGATGTACTAAGCAGCCTCAATTTGTCCTGGTTTGCAGCCTGGGGGAGGCTGTCCCCCGGTTTTCTGTGTTCCTTTCCTGCCCGATGTAATGGCGCCTTGAAGGCTCTGTGGTGAAGAGCCATTGATGCAAGAGTGTGATTAGAAACCCATCTCTTGCAAACTGTGAGTTCTTCTCTCTTCTGAGTTCTGTTTCCCTTTCTGCCAAAGGCCAAAGGGCAGGGTGGTTCGGGTGTGCCCGGACCTGGCTCCAACAGCCTCCCCCTGTACCAGATGGCAGATGGCCCTACCATTCGCTGTGCCTGGTTTCCCAGCAGGGGGCACCATGAGGTGGGGCGTACACAGCCCTGGCGCCCCGTGCCTCTCACGGTGGTGCTGTGCCTGTGGGGTGGAGCCTGACTCTGCTGACAGACGAAGGCGGCCAGCTGCTTCTGCCTCCTTCTAGACCCAGATGGCCACCTTGGGGCAGGTGTTCTTGGGCTTTCCCCGCTGCTTTTGTCAGTCCTCACTTATACGGGTGGGTTAGCCAGGCTCCATTGCCTTGGGGGAAGGGACTCGGGCACCCCAGGCATCTCGGCTGTGTGTGCCGGGTTTGGGCTTGGGGGGCCCTTTGTGGGAGTGATGGCTACCCCTGCAGGTGACTGAGAAGAGCTGCAATCTGAGCCCACTTGGGGCGGCTGGTGGCGCCGCCTGCCCAGGCGTCCTCGGGGTGTAGCCCACGCCCGCTAGGCGGGAACCACAGGGGCGTTTCACAGTGCCCCACCCCCACCCCAGGCCCTCGCCTGGCACAGTTCTCTCAGGTCTCTACTAAGAAGAAACTCAGTGGTACGTTTCTGCCCTTTCCTCTAGGTTGCCGGGGCCTTAAGCGTGACCGGTTCCAGGCGGAAGGCCGTGGCCGTGTGGAGCAGGAGCTGCTCTGTGGGCCGTGGGAGGCAGGGCCCTGGGCAGGCAGCCCCCTCACCGTCTCCTGGAGCCCTGGGCCAGGCGCCACACAGGGTCCAGGGCGTCCCCGGGTGGTACTGGGACAGAGCCTGCCAGCCTGCTCACTGTGGCCGAGGAGTGGCCAGAGGCTAAGCTTACGGGTCACCAGAGCCAGGATCGCACTCGGCTTTTTGGAGGTGAATGGCTGACTTGCTCAACCTCTGACCCCAGACAGCGCCCTAAAATAAGTCACGGTTTTGAAGAGGCATGTGAAGTCCTGCAGGGATTTGCGCTCAGGAAAGGCAGGGCGTTTGGCACCGTGGGTGTCTGATGTAGTCTGTCCCTCTTTCCACCCGCTTCCCATTCTCAGCACGGGGCTCCTCCCCGCGAGCCCCACCCAGTCTGTAGTGTGTCATCGCCCCCCCCTCAGGCGTCCTGTCGGCACTGTCGTCATTATCATGTGCACACAGCTTGAAAAGCTGAGCTTCACAGTTTGAAAACAGCACACCTTGGAGAAGAGGTACCTCTGGTCGCAGACGCCAGCTTCTGGATCAAATGGATGTAAGAATTATTTGTATGTTTCTGTTTTTCAGACCCATCCTGCTACCTGGGAGGGGTCACCCGGATCAAATCAGATCCGAATGGTTGTCAAATCAGAATGGAGTTTATTTGCCCTACGCCCCCTCAGATCCTTTCTGGAGAAAAGTAGAAGGTAAGAATGAATCCAGCACATCCACTTCCAGCACATGCAGTTGAACAGCCAGCCTTGCAAATGCCTCCTTTCCTCAGCACCTCCGAAAGGAAGTGTGGGGACTGCCCTGCGGAAGACCAGTCGGTCGAGCCCCTGGGCTGCAGCTGTCCTCCACGGGGCCTCGTGGTGGCTTTCTGAAGGTCCTGCTGCTGGCAGGGGCGGGGAGGAGGATGTTCACACCTGGGGCAGGAGGCGCCGCTTGCAGCCCAGGAATCTGGGGGGGCGGAGGGCCCATGCGGAGGGTGCCGTCTGCACCTTCGGGGCACATGGGAGGCGGCCGCGCACAATGCCCAGAAGAGGCACCTCGACGTCTCACGGGTTGAGACAAGCCTGGGGCCAGGCAGTCCTCCCCACCTGACAGACGGAGGGAGAGTGCAGTGGGCGGATGGACCCCAGCTTGTGTCCAGGGCAGGCCAGTGGCAGAGTCGGATTTCCGTTCAGCATTTTTAGGGTTTGAATTGTGTCCTCCCCAGATTGATGTGGGAGAACATAACCCCACCACCTCAGAACGTGACCTTGTTCAGGCAGAGGGTCTGTGCAGATATAATGAGTTAAGATGAGGTCACACCGGAGTGGGACGTGACTGTGTCCTTATCAAAAGGGGACACCTAGACACAGGCTCGCCCCCAGCAGAGCACCGTGTGAGGATGCAGTTCCGCCAGGCCTCGGAAGGGCTGCGGCCTCCGGAGCTGCATAGGGCCGCGCCGGCGTTTCAGCCGTCAGGTCTGTGGTGCTGCGCCCTGGCGCCCTGACAAACTGCGTCGGCATCCGCCTGTGCCTTTGCCACTGCCTCCTGCGGGTTAGCTGAGTGATGGGCAGACTTGGAGGCACCTCTACAGCTCTGCAGGGCAGGGCTGCTGGCTGGGGTCCCCGCGGCCCCCTGCCCCTCCATGCAGAGCCGGGGTGCCGCCCCTCGCACGCACTGTCCCTTCAGGGACCCCTGCTTCTTCAAGAGGGGCCCTACCTGGGGCTGTCGTCTGTCACCCCGGCGTGGGTCAGGACAGATTGCAGCTAAGCTGGCTGGGGGGAAGCCCTGCGGAAGTCATTTCACTGCATAGCACTTTTGGGGCTCTTGGAAATATTTATTCTTTGATAACAGGCTTTTTTTTCAGGATCCTTATCTCTTATTAGAACTAAGCCAACAACAGCTGTGGGAGGTGGGAGGTGGGGCAGGTCCTCGGGGGGGGGGTCAGGCCCGTGGGGGGCGCTCAGGCCA
The DNA here is from genome assembly GCA_029783875.1 of Phataginus tricuspis. Classification (NCBI taxonomy): domain Eukaryota; kingdom Metazoa; phylum Chordata; class Mammalia; order Pholidota; family Manidae; genus Phataginus; species Phataginus tricuspis. The sequence continues at coordinate 3,899,372 of JAQQAC010026072.1, forward strand.
GGGGGTCTGACCAGCGCCGGAATCCGAGCAGAGCTGCCTCGTGCTGCTTTGCGGTGTTATCTGGTGCCACGGTGGATCCGGACCGCCGGGATCGCGTGGAGGTGAGTCCTGCTCGAGGAAGTATCTAGGTGCCGGCAAGGGGCTGATTTCCCAAGGAGACGGCTGGCATGAGCGGGGCGTGGTCGCAGGAGCCCCGGCTTCGAGAGGAGAGGCTGGACTTGGATCCTCTTGGTCACCGCCTGGCCCCATCCCCGGCGAATCCCTGCTGGTCTGTAAGCTCCTTGGGGTCTTCCCAGGCGGATCTGAAACCAGCCACTATACGAGACGGGGTGGAGAGACGGGGAAGAGGCAGGCCACTCCAAGTTGGCAGGTGGTGGGCCTAGCAAGGGAACCCGGGTGTGCTGGGCGGCCCCAGGACGAGATCTCCAGACCCCCGCCGGATCCTAACGTTTGTGTGCAGGCCTTAGCTGGGTTCAGGCATGCGTGCTGTCCACATGGGCTCCACACCACTCCACTGACTCAGGGCTGTGCCCTTGGGGGGAGGCAGGTGGAGCCCCCGAGGACAGCTCTGATTGCTGGGGTCCAGTCCGAGGGTCCGCTGGTGGTCTCAGCTCCTCCAGGCCCCTCCCCAGTGATGCCTTCTCATCATGCAGCAAACCCACCATGAGCTGAGGTGGCCCGTCCAGACCTCAGTGTTCCTGCGGGGTTAGGGGGAACGCTGCGGGACCAGGGCCCTGCTGTGAGCGGCGTCACTTCCCCTCCCTTCGTGTCCGCAGGGGACCCCTGGGTGAGAGGCAGGTGCTGCCCCCATCTCGGCCCTGTTGAGCTTTTCTCTGAGGCGCTGGAGAAATCACTTGAGTCTTGGTCCCTATCCCCTGTGTCCCCCATAAAATGACATCTGAGATCCCCTTCCAGCTTCAGAAAGGAACCCTAGAGGTGTCCTCCGGAGGGAGAGCTGGCTCCCGGAAGTCAGGTCCAGACGACTCTGGATTTGAGCCAAATTTTTGCTCCCTCATGGAGGTAATAACCCCACAGAGTGTGACCCCTGCTCCCAGGCTAACGTGTGTGTGTGTGTGTGAGAGAGTCAGTGTGAGCCCCGAGCTCCTTAGACCCACGGATGATGGCCGCGCTCTCTCAGTTTGTTTATGGTGTGGCTGGAACAGCAGGTCACTGTCACTATTTCGTAAGCATAATTTGGCAATTTTGGTATTTAAGATTCTTTCAACTCAACGGAACTGTTCACAACCACTAGGGCAAAATGGGCCAGATGTCAGGAGATGTTAAAAGTGTGCTTTACGTTGTGGTGGGTCTGTTATACCTGTGCTGTATATCTAGAGACAATGAGAGGTGTTTTACTTCGTAAGCAAGAAATGGGAAAATCTTTTTAAAGCAACTCACTACTATTTAACATTGTGAGTCAAAAGGGTCAGCTACATGGCACGAGGTTTTAAGGAAGTTTATGCCTGAGCGATCTGGACAGTTTGCTAATTCTTGATGAATTTACCCTTAGCCTTGTGTTGCGTTATAATTCACACCGTCAATGGCTGGAGTGGGAAGTTTCTGGGCACACGCAGGGGTCTAGGGGTTGGCAGTGAAAGTTTTCCCTTCCCTGATCTCTGCTAATGACGTTGAAAGATACAAACCTGGATTTCCAGCATCCTCACTCTGAGCCCTAAAAACTAGGAGACAGAGAGGGAGGAAGGGAGGGAAAAAAGAGGGAGAAGAGGCAGAAAAGCTTCTGGCCACAGGATTATTTCCACGCCTTTGAGAGTGTTAAATCCCTGCGGCTTTCCCCTGATAGAATGGAGCACTTTTCCATTCTCAGAAAGAAAACAAAAGGTTTCCTGCTCCCAAAAGGAGTTTGCAGGGCCTCTGGGCCCCTCTGGAAATGAAATGTCAGTGCCGTAGACAGGCGGAGACCGTCAGCCTTCTTCACTGGTTCCCTAACAACCACTGTGAGGGCCACAGCCTGCCTTAGAGACGCGCTGCATTAGCTGTGCCGTCCAAGATGACAGATTCAAAAAGAGCTGTGTGCTGTGGCACCGACCATCTCGTGGTGAGAGGGCTGTAGGCTGGAAACGACTGGCGTTTTAGGCAGAATTACTGGGGCTGTCTGCGGATTAACTGGTGGACAGTCACTCGGTCCCTGACACTATGCGCAAGGAGGGTGTGTTGGCAGTGGGAGTCCTCTTCTTTGGCAAGATTTTAAGCTCACGATGGGCATGTCCCATCCTGTGCTTCATTGCTCAGTATCTGCCACACCCCCCAGAACCTGAAACTTAGGGTGCATGGGGGTGTCAGCTAGCGGGCCCCGCTGCAGTGTGCCTGGGGGTGCAGAGGGCAGGCAGGGTGCACCCCCGCCCACAAGAGGAGGGCTGTTGTGCTCTTAGAACGGAGGGCTTGAGTTGTTTCCCTCCAGAGGAGCACTGTCCTTTCTCTCTCCTTCCTAAGCTTTATTTGAAGTGTGATACACTCAGAGAAACCCCTGTGAGCGTGCTGCTGGACGAATTTCCACAAAGGGAATACTCCCCTGTAGCCAGCTCGCAGACCAAGAGACAGGACACCACCCGACCTCAGAATTTCCCCGTTCTCGCCAATGGGAGCTTCCCGTCCGTTCTAATAATGCAGGCGCGTTGTGCCTACTGTATGTCGCATAAAAGAAGTTATGCAGTATGTCCCTTTCATGTCTTCCATCTTGAATCGTTCCAGCATTTATGTGTGTGAGATTGGCCGCATTCTCGCCTGTCTGCTCACTGTTACGATGTGGTCTGCTGTGTGGATGTGTCCCGGTTTGTCTGTGCCCCTGAGGGTGAGCATTGGGGGAATTTCTGCTTTGGGGCTACTACAAATAGTGTTGCCGGGAACATTCTAGTTTGCGTTTTTTGTTGAACGGCAGGGAGCATTTCTGCTTGAGTGCACACAGTCATGCAGTGCTGTGTTACAGGCTTATTTCAGCTTAAAAGGATGGTTTCGGCCAGAGAGGTCGTACCAGTGAATGCTCCACCCGAGCCCTGCCTGTGCCACAACTTTGCCAACATTGGGTATTTTCATTTTAGACAATGCAATTGTGTTTGCCTTTTCTGTTCCCTCCCCTCTCCTCCTCTTGCTCCACCTCCAGAAATGTGGCCGTTTGGTTTTTGACAAAGTTGCAAAAGCAATTCAGTGAAGGAGTAGTCTGGTCAACAGATGGTGTTTGCACAATGGACATCAATATGTAGAAAATGAACCTTGACCTAAACTTTACTCCTTATACTGCTTGTGTGTATGTGTTCTTCTCAAGTGCCAATGGGATATTTATAAAGATCATGTTAGGAACAAAATCTCAGTGAAGCCCCCAAAGCAGAACTCTTTAGGCTGCTTTATTTGACTTCAGGGCAATACAGTTAGAAATCCTTACAAAAGTAATGTCAGCTCCAAGAGGCGCAGGGTTTCTTTGTTTACAGCTGTGTCCCTAGAGCCTAGAGTGTGTGTTGGGCACACTTCTTGAATTAATGAAAACTATCACCTGGCATGTCTGTCTGAGGGTATCCAATAAAGTTAGCAGAGGACCTGAGGAAGGACATGTACCGTTCTCTGAATGTCTAGAGGTGGGTTTTCCTCATCAAGGATCCAAAGGGATCTTCTTCTCTTCTGCTCTGTATTCCCTTTCTGTTGACTGTCCTCATGGTCCCAAGATGATGACGATGATGATTTAATGATAAGAATAATAACAATAGCAATAATAATTATTATTATAATGATAATGGTACTTCGTATGACTTACTTTGTGTCAACCATTGTTCTAACTCTCTTACATATTTTCACCCACTAAATACTCACATCCATCTATAAGTAGGTACTATGACTTCTCATTTAAATATGGGAAACTGAGGTAGAGAGTTATTCAGTAACTTCTCCAAAGTTCCAGTGCTAATAACTGATAGATCCAGGAGCTGAACCCAGGCATGGCCCAGAGTCTGGGCTTCCTTTCTAAGCTGCACTTACCTCCACGTATCTTGGTGTCACTGCCAAAGCAAGACAAAGTGGCCAGATGGAGCCACATGGTGACCCTGGTCACAGAGCAGGCTAGGAGTGTGAGTAACTGTCAATGGAAAACAGGAGTTCCACGATTGCTTTAAGACAAACCATGATTCATGCCTTACAGCTGGGCATATTGCCACCCTGAACAGAATGTGGGTTCCTAAAGCCAGGAAGAGGTGGGGAATTGCAATTAGCATCGATGAATAATATTTCTGCCACATTAAAAAGGAACCTGTCCACTTGCAAATTATACAATGATTTTCTAGATAACTTGGATTCAAAAGAAAATTAAAGACAAAACTAAAACTGCTTAGAAATAGTTGAGAATGGATGAACTAAAGTGGACCACGACAAAGAGGAAAAACCTGAGAGAGAAAAATAACCCACAGAAAACATCTAACAGGTAATTGGAGGACTTCACAAAACAAAACAAGACAAACAAAAAAACACAACTCAGGCCCAGACCCCTCAGCAGACATGCTCTAAATTTTTAAGGAATAGATGACACCTATATTGTACTTATATAAACTGTTTTATGGAAGAGAAAAAGATGATTTCCAACTCATTCAGTAAAACTAGCATTAACTCTGATAACAAATCCAGGCAAGATCAGTACAAAAAATATTAGGCCACCCCATGTATAAAAACAAGGCAAAAAAATTCCAACAAAAACCTTAACAAAAAATACAGCAATGTATTAGGAGACCACATTTATCCTAGGAATGAGAAGAGGGTTCTAGTTTAGGAAATCTATTAACGGAATTTCCTGCAGTCACAGTTAAGAGAAAAATGATGTTGCTAACCCTTCCACCTGACCTTCCGGGCTCTTCCCTGCAGTGCGGGGGCTGGAAGTCTGGATGCTACATTTCCAGGCTTGCTCGCAACAGGATCCCAGCTTAGTTTCCACCAAACTCATTAGTTTGGTAACAGGAGAAGATGTACTGGAGGTATGGGACAGGGCCAGGGGATACTGCCCAGCCAGATGCAGACAGCCCAACCCAAGTGCCACCACTTACAAGAGAGACTGAGATGTGAACGTATATGTTATCAGACGGAGCTATATGTTATGGCCTCCTTCAGGCTTGGCTTATTACAGCTGACATAATATTTTTGATATGTATCCATGTCACTGTGTGTATCTATAGTTTTCATTTATTGCTAAGTGTATTCCATTGCTTGGATATGCCATAATATAGTTATCCATTCACTTGTAAATGGACATTTGGGTTGTTTCCAGTTTGGGGCTATTCTGAACAAAGATGCTTTAAATATTTGTATATAAATTATTTTGTGGACATGTATTTTCATTTCTCTTGGGTAAATATCTATATATGGAATTTCTAGGTCATAGGATAAGTGTATGTTTAACTGTTAAGAAGCTATCATACTGCTTTCTGAGCTGGTTGTACCACTCCACAGGTACACTGGGATGTACATGGTTTTTTTTTCTTTTCTTTTCTCCTTTTTTATTGGAATAAACTTGACATACAATCTTATGTTGGCTTCATATGTACAAATAGTGACTTGATAGTTATATACATTACTAGATGCTTGCCATAATAAGAGTAGTTACTCCATTATTATACCAAGATATTATTACAGTCTTATTGGTTATATTCTCTATTTTGTGCTTCCATTCCTATGTCTAATTTATTTGCATTTATAATTTGCAGCTTGTACCTCTTTATCCCCTTCACCTACTTCACCCATCCCCAGACTCCCTTCCCTATGGTAACCAAGTCTGTCGTCTATATTATGGGTTTATTTCTTTTTTGTTTGTTTTTTAGATTCCACATATAGGTGAAATCATATGGTATCTGTCTTTCTCTGCCTGGCTTATTTCACTTAGCATGATACCCTCTAGGTCCATCCATGTTGTCACAAGTGGCAAGAGTAATATTCCATTATACATATTACCACGTCTTCTTTATCCATTCATCTATCAATGGGCACTTGAGTTGCTTCCACATCTTTGCTATTATAAATGGTGCAGCAGTGATCATAGGTGTGCATATATCTTTTAAATCAGTGATTTTGTTTTCTTCAGGTAAGTTCCCATAAGTGGAATTACAGGGTTCTATGGTATTTCTATTTTTAGTTTTTTTTGAGGAACCTCCATATTCTTTTCTACAGTGGCTGGACCAATGTACATTTCCACTAACAGTGTAGAAGGGTTCCCTTTCCTCCACATCCTCCCCAACACTTGTTATTTCTTGTCTTTTGGATAGTAGCCATTCTGACTGGTGTGAGGTGATATCTCATAGTGATTTTGATTTGTGTCTCCCTTTTGATTAACGATGTTGAGCATCTTTTCATGTGTCTGTTGGCCATCTGTATGTCTTCTTTGGAAAAATGTTCAGATCCTCTGCCCATTTTTTAAATTATATTTTGTTTTTTGGTGTTGAGTTGTATGAGTTCTTTATATATTTTGGATACTAGCCCTTTTTGCAAATATATTCTCCCATATGGTAGCTTACCTTTTGGTTTTGTTGAGGGTTTCCTTTGCTGCACAGAAGCTTTGTAGTTGATGTAGTCCCACCTGTTATTTTTCCCTTGCCCAGGGAGACGTATTCAGAAATAAATTTCTCATGCTGATGTTCATGGATTCTTGCCTGTTTTCTTCTAAGAGTTTTATGGTTTCGTGTCCTACACTTAGGTCTTTAATCCATTTAGAGTTCACTTTTGTGTATGATGTAAGATAGTGATCGAGTTTCATTCTCTTACATGTAACAGTCCGGTTTTCCCTACACCATTTATTAAAGAGACTGTTTTTCCCCATTGTATATTCATGGCTCCTTTGTCATATATTAATTGACCATATATGCATGGGTTTATTTCTGGCTCTCTTCCATTGATCTATGGGTCTGTTCTTGTGCCAGCATCATACTGTTTTAATTATTGAAGCTTTGCAGTACAGCTTGAAATCAGGGATCGTGATACCCCCAGCTTTGTTCTTCTTCCTCAAGATTGCTTTGGATATTCAGGGTCATTTATGTTTCTGTGTAAATTTTAGGATCATTTTCTCTAGTTCATTGAAAAATACCATTGGTATTTTGATGGGGATTGCATTGAATCTGTAAATTGCTTTTGGGAGGATGGCCATTTTGACAATATTAATTCTTCCTACCAGTGAGCATGGGATAGGTTTCAATTTATTTGTGTCTTCAGTTTCTCATAGTTTTCAGAGTACAAGTCTTTCACCCCCTTGGTTAGGTTTATTCCTAGGTATTTTATTCTTTTTAATGCAATTGTAAATGGAATTGTTTTCTTGACTTCTCTTTATGCTAGTTTGTAGTTAGAATGCAACATACTTCTGTATATTGATTTTGCATCCTGAAATTTTGCTGAATCCAGTTATTTAGGCCCTAACAGCTTTTTGGTGGAGTCTTTAGGGCTTTCTATGTGTAGTATCATGCCATCTGCAAATAGTTTTACTTCTTTCTTACCAATTTGCATGCCTTTTATTTCTTTTTCTTGTGTGATTGCTGTGGCTAAGACTTCCAGTACTATGTTGAATAAAAGTGGTAAGAGTGGTTTTTTTTTTCCCTGAGGGTTCTTGTGTCCACATTCTTGTCAGTATGTGGTATTATGTCATGGTATCTCATTGGGCCTTTTCATTTGCATTTCACATAGGATCCATGACATTGAGTATTTTGTTACATGCTTATTAGCCATGTATATATCTTTTTTTGTTAATAATCTCTTAAAATCTTTATCCATTTATAAAATTAGCTTGTCTTCTTAAATTTTAAATAGCAAATGGTAGAGCCAAGACATGGCTCAGAAAGTCACTCACAGACAGATGCATGGACAGGTGTACCCAGGGTCAGAGGAGAGACTCCACTTGGGCACTTCCACCTTTACAAAGAGGAAGACAAAAGGGTGTGTATGGTGGGTGCAGACAACACACCTTCACACACAGACACACACACACAGCATGCATGTACCTGGTGAAAGACACCCAGTCACACAGCCACATGCTGCCACAAGAATTCCTCCCATGCCCTCAACTGCTCAGGGAAGGTTGGAACAGGGAGAAGATGTGCAGGGCAAAGGAGGATGGTATAAGATTTATCACCCTGCTCATCTGCAAGCCAGTAGCCCTGCAGCTCTTTTCTGCATGCCTCTAATGGGCAAACAGGAAAAATAATAACAGGAGTCACAAAGGAAGAACTAGAAAGGCATTGAGACATCTCCTTCTAGAAGTTTCCTGGGAAAATAACACATGAGAAGCACCTACTGCCCCAATTCCTACTCTTGGGAAATAGATACTGGAGGGAAGAGATGAAAAAGGCAGGGGGCTTTCCAGGGGATGGAGCCCAGGGTGAACTGGATCAGAGGAGGCACCTCTAGTGTGATATCTGTCACCACTCCCTAGACACCTTCAGGGTTGGGGAGGGGGTGCAGACAAGCATTCAGGAACAGTCACAGACAGTGATGTTTATGCCAGGACCCTTTTTCTGTGTGGCCTTAATAGGGGTCATGCAGCTGGTATCAGGCTGGGAGGATGCTGTGTGGGGCCTTGAGCATCAGGTCCAGGGCTGGGGACGAAACTGAGATGTTTTTTCTTTAATTAGTAGAAATTATTTTTTTAGATCAGTTTTGAGTTTACAGGAAAACTGAAGTACAGATTCCCCACACGCTCCTCTGTCTGGCACAGTTTTGCTATGATTTCCATCTTGTATCAGTGTGGTACATCAGTTACAATTGATGAGCCAGTCTTGGTACATCATTATCAACCAAAGTTCATAGTTCACATGAGGGCTCACTCTTGGTGTTGTCACCTCTTGGTGTTGTACATGCTGTGGGTTTTGACAAGTGCATAACGTCATGTATCCACACTATGATTAGTGTCACACAGAATACTTTCACTGCCCTATAAATGTTTCACTTATTTATCTCCCCTTTCCTCTCCTCAAACCCTTGGAAACCACTCATCTTTTTACTGTCTCCATAGCTTTGTCTTTTCCAGAACATCATATAGTTAGAATCATGCAGTATGTAGCCTTTTCAGGTTAGTCTCTTTCATTTAGCAATAGTCACTTAGGGTTCCTCTATGTCTCTCCATGGCTTGATAGCTCATTTCTTTTTTTTTTCTGATTTTATTCAGAAATATTTGACATACATCACTGTTTAAGTTTAAGGCATATGCATGATGGTTTGATTTACATACATTGTGAAATGATTACTACGATGGGTTTAGTAAATATCTATCATCTCATATAGATATAGTAAAAAGAAAAGGAAGAAGAAAAGTGAAAAAGGAAAGAGGAAAAAATTTCTGCTTGTGATGAGACCTCAGGATTTCTCTCTTGCTCATTTCTTTTAAATTGATGAAAAATATTCCATCATCTGGATATACTACTGTTTATCCATATCTTCTTTGGTGAGGTGTCTGTTCAGATCTCTTGCCATTTTTAATTTTTTTATTGTTGCATTTAGGAATTCTTTGCATATTTTGGATACAAGTCTTTTATCAGATTATGGTCAGCAAATATTTTCTCCCAGTCTGTGGCTCATCTTTTCAGCTCTTAATGGTGTCTCTCACAGACCGCAAGTTTCTGATTTTAGTGAAGTCCAACTTACTGACTTTTCGTAAATTGGATTGTGCTTTTGGAGTTGTATCTAAAAATTCATCGAATAATAGATGGCAGAAGAAGATGGCGGCATGAGAGGCGAGACAGAACCCTCCTCCCAAAGCCATATATAACATGAAAATACAACAAATACAACTAGTCCTGAAAGAGTGACCAAAACGGAGACTGCAGCAGATGGCCTAAATCTGGGGAAAAGAGAAGACCTCAAGGAAAATGGTGAAGTAGCAAAGCCATGACCCAGTGGGAGCTAAGCCCCCCCAGCCCCCGGCAAGTCACAGGATGGAGGAAGAGAAAGGGAACAGGGAGGGAGTAGAAGGCCAGGACTGCTAAACACCCATCCCTGGAGATCTTCTCCAGAAGCATGAACCCACATTACATGGTGCTCTGGAGAGTAGAGGGGTTGGAAAGCAAAGACTGGAGGGACACTTGGAGAGACTGAGATTCCAGCCATTTGTGGGGAACAGATACAACAGTGTGATGCTCTGGGACAAAAGAAAGGCAGGCGCTCTGAAAGGCTTTCCCACAGTGAGAGGGCTGTGAAAGGAGCAAGGATTACACAGAGATTGATGCTCAGGAGAAAGGACAGGTGGACAAAATCATCCTGATATAAACAGCCCAGTAGGTTGGGAACTTTCAGGAGCTTCAGGCACTCCATCGCCCTGGCTGGCAATGCAGGCCCGAAGCCCCCCACTGCTATATGCAACCTGCGTTCCTTCCTCCTGGGCAGGCACTGGTTTGCAAATTTGCTGCCCCTGCTATGGCACCAGGGCAGCAGGAAGGTGGCCCTGCCTATTGCAGCTACAGGGCCATAACACAGAGGCTCCTCCCTGTGTGCTCTGCCCACTGGCCCTGGCAGTGGAGGCAGGCACTCCAGCTTGGAAGCAGGAAAGAGCTTTCCTCCCAGCAGGCACCAGTGAAGCTTGCCTGTGACTCCCACCATGGCTCCAAGTGCTGGGCATCTCCAGAGAGTAAGAGCTTCTGGGCACTAGAGGGCACTGCCTACACAAAGTTATTATTCCATAGTAATCATTAGAAATATGAAATGGCAAAAGAAACTTGTACAAACCAAAATCCCTCAGACACCAGAAAGAGGGCTAAGTGAAATTGAAATCACAAATCTTCTTGATAAAGATTTCAAAATAAAAATCATAAACATGCTCATGGAGGAGAAAAATATTCAAGATATCAGGGAAGACTTCAAGAAAGACTTAGAAACGTTAAAAATACAGCATCTGGAGGGACTTCCGGGAAGATGGCGACATGAACAGACCGGCAGAAAAATTCCTCCCAACATTATATTTATTCACAAAAACACAGCAAATACAACTATTTCTAAAAGAGAGACCAGAATACACAGGAAAGGGCACAGCGTGCAGCTACACCTGAGAGAGGACTCGGCACCCTGCGAGGTGGGTAAGATACAGAGCCGCGACCCGGAGGGATTCGAGCGCTCCCTCACCGCAACGCACCGGCGGGAGGAGAGGATTCAGAGCCGGAAGGGAGTGGAAGTCTGCGCCGGGAGCGCCGACACACAACACGCGGTGTAGCGGAGATTGGAGAGACAGAGAGTGCAGGGTCACAGCAGGGAATGGCCAGTTGCCTGCAGCAGGCTCCGGGAAGGAAAAAGAAAGGGAAAATAAAAAGAAAAAAAAAGGGAAGAAAAGCGCGCACTTTTTCTCAGCGGTCTTAAAGAGACAGAAGCCCAGTGGAGGGGCCGGGTCTCCGGGGCACACTCGGCCCAGCGGGCTGGGAGTCCTGGGGAGCTTCAGACCCCTTAGCTGGCGACTGGGAAAGGGTGGCCGCACTTAAGACTCCCACAGAGATCAACAACCTCCCATTCGATCCCACCCCGGCCAGAGCTATAAAGGGCCTTGCAGAGTGGTGCGGCCATGGCTCCGGAATAGAGGAGCAACAGTGCCACCTACAGTATTCACACAGAACCCACTCCTGGTGGGCGTGATTTTTTTTCTTTTCTTTTCTTTTTTTTTAGGTGTTGCTGATTTTTCTTTTTCTTTCCTTTTCCTTTACCTCTCTCTCTTTTTACTTTTTTCTTCTTGTTAGTATTTTTTTCTTTTTAAATTTTTTTTTCTCCTCCTTCTTTTTCTCTCCTTTCTTCTCTTTCCTTTTTAAAATCATAAAGAGCCCAGCTGACATACGTGACAACTACCACCAACCAACTCTATAGTCATGAGAAGAGAGAAGAATATGATACAGACAAGACTTCAGACACACACCCCTGAGAGAGAACCAGAAGGAATGGACATGCACAGTCTTCCTGAAAAAGAATTCAGAATAAAAGTCATAGCAATGCTGACAGGTCTACAGAAAAATGTGCAAGAGCTGAGGGAGGAAATGAGGAAAGACAAAGCAGAATGAGACAAGCTATCGACGGGCTTAACAGCAGACTGAAACAGGTTCAAGACATGGTCAATGAAATGCAAAACAGGGAACAGGAATACAAAGAAGCTGAGGCAGAGAGAGATAAAAGGATCTCTAGGAATGAAAGAATATTAAGAGAACTGTGTGACCAATCCAAACGGAACAATATTCGCATTATAGGAGTACCAGAGGAAGAAGAGAGAGAAAAAGGGATAGAAAGTGTCTTTGAAGAAATAATTGCTGAAAACTTTTCCATGCTGGGGAAGGAAATAGTCTCGCAGTCCACGGAAGCCCACAGATCTCCCAACACAAGGGACCCAAGGAAGACAACACCAAGACACATAATAATTAAGATGGCAAAGATCAAAGATAAAGACAGAGTATTAAAGGCAGCTAGAGAGAGAAAAAAGATCACCTACAAAGGAAAACCCATCAGACTATCATCAGACTTCTCAACAGAAACCTTACAGGCCAGAAGAGAATGACATGATATATTTAACGTAATGAAACACAAGGGCCTCGAACCAAGAATATTGTATCCAGCACAATTATCATTTAAATATGATGGAGGGATTAAACAATTTCAAGACAAAGGAAAGTTGAGAGAGTTTGCCTCTCATAAACCACCACTACAGGATATCTTAAACAGACTGCTCTAAAGGGAAGCACCCCTAAGGCTAAAAAGATGTCACCAGAGAAAATAAAATCATAGCAAAGAAAGCAGACCATCCAAATACTAACTAAAGGCAAAGAATAAAACACCTAATATATAAAGAAAGGAGGAGGAAGAATAGGAAGGGAGAGATAAAGAAATATCAGACAGCGTTCACAATAACTTAACAGGAAAGTTAAGTTAGATTCTTAGATAGTAAAGAAGCATCCCTTGAACCTTTGGTAACCATGAAGCTAAAGCCAGCAATGATAATAAGGACATATCTATCAATAATCACCCTAAATGTAAATGGACTGAATGCACCAATCAAAAGACACAGAGTAACAGAGTGGATAAAAAAGCAAGACCCATCTATATGCTGCCTACAAGAAACTCACCTCACACCCAAAGATATACACAGACTAAAAGTGAAGGGATGGAAAAAGATATTTCATGCAAACAACAAAGAGAAAAAAGCAGGTGTTGCAGTACTTGTATCAGACAAAATAGACTTCAAAACGAAGAAAGTACCAAGAGATAAAGAAGGACATTATATAATGATAAAGGGGTCAGTCCAACAAGAAGATATAACCATTATAAACATATGTGCACCCAACACAGGAGCGTCAGCATATGTGAAACAAGTACTAACAGAAATGAAGGAGAAAATAGACAGCAATGCAATTATTTTAGGAGACTTTAACACACCACTCACTCCAAAGGATAGATCAACCAGGCAGAGGATAAATAAAGACACAGAGGCACTGAACAACACACTAGAACAGATGGACCTAACAGATATCTACAGAACTCTGCATCCAAAAGCGGCAGGGTACACATTCTTCTCAAGTGCACATGGAACATTTTCCAGAATAGACCACATACTAGGCCACAAAAAGAACCTCAGTAAATTCAAAAATATTGAAATCCTACCAACCAACTTCTCAGACCACAAAGGTATAAAACTAGAAATAAATTTCAGAAAGAAATCAAAAAGGCTCACAAATACATGGAGACATAACAACATTCTCCTAATGAATCAATGGGTTAACGACCAAATCAAAACATAAATCAAAGAATATATGGAGACTAATGACAACAACAACACAAAGCCACAACTTCTGTGGGACGCAGCGAAGGCAGTTCTAAGAGGAAAGTATATTGCAATCCAGGCCTATTTAAAGAAAGAAGAACATTCCCAAATGAACAGTCTAAAGACACAATTATTGAAATTGGAAAAAGAAGAACAAATGAGGCCCAAAGTCACAAGAAGGAGAGACATAATAAAGATCAGAGAAGAAATAAATAAAATTGAGAAGAATAAAACAATAGAAAAAATCAATGAAACCAAAAGCTTGTTCTTTGAAAAAATAAACAAAATAGATATACCCCTAGCCAGACTCATTCAGAGAAAAAGAGAATCCACACACATAAACAGAATCAGAAATGAGAAAGGAAAAATAAAGACAGACCCCACAGAAATACAAAGAATTATAAGAGAATATTACGAGCATCTATATGCTAACAAGCTCCAAAACCTAGAAGAAATGAACAACTTCTTAGAAAAATATAGCCTTCCAAGAACCACCAAGCAGGAAACGGAAAAACTAAACAGACCAATCACCAGCAACGAAATTGAAGCAGTAATCAAAAAACTACCCAAGAACAAAACCCCCGGACCTGATGGATTTACCTCTGAATTCTACCAGACATATAGAGAAGAAATAACACCCATTCTCCTTAAAGTTTTCCAAAAAAATAGAAGAGGAGGGAACACTTCCAAACTCCTTCTATGAAGCCAGCATCACTCTAATACCAAAACCGGGCAAAGACCTCACCAAAAAAGAAAATTACAGACCAATATCCCTGATGAACGTAGATGCAAAAATACTCAACAAAATATTAGCAAACCGAATTCAAAAATACATCAAGAGGATCATACACCATGATCAAGGGGGATTCATCTCAGGGATGCAAGGATGGTACAACATTCGAAAATCTATTAACATCATCCATCACATCAATAAAAAGAAGAACAAAAATTACATGATCATCTCCATAGATGCTAAAAAAGCATTTGACAAAATTCAGCATCCATTCATGATTAAAACTCTCAACAGAATGGGTATAGACGGCAAATACCTCAACATCATAAAGGCCATATATGACAAACCCACAGCTAACATCATACTTAATAGCGAGAAGCTGAAAGCTTTTCATCTAAGATCGGGAACAAGACAGGGATGCCCACTGTCTCCACTGTTATTCAACATAGTACTGGAGGTCCTAGCCATGGCAATCAGACAAAACAAAGATATACAAGGCATCCAGATTGGTAAAGAAGAAGTCAAATTGTCACTATTTGCAGGTGACATGATACTGTACATAACAAACCCTAAAGACTCCACTCCAAAACTACTAGAACAAATATGTGAATTCAGCAAAGTTGCAGGATACAAAATTAACACGCAGAAATCTGTTGCTTTCCTATACACTAACGATGAACTAACAGAAAGAGAAATCAGAAAAACAATTCCATTCACAATTGCATCTAAAAGAATAAAGTACCTAGGAATAAACCTAACGAAGGAAGTGAAAGACCTGTACTCTGAAAACTACAAGACACTCCTAGGAGAAATTAAGGAAAACACTAACAAATGGAAATGCATCCCATGCTCTTGGCTAGGAAGAATAAATATTGTCAAAATGGCTATACTACCTAAAGCAATCTACAGATTCAATGCAATCCCTATCAAACTACCAACAGCTTTCTTCAATGAACTGGAACAAATAACTCTAAAATTCATATGGAACCACAAAAGACCCTGAATAGCCAAAGCAATCCTGAGAAGGAGGAATAAAACAGGGGAAATTACACTCCCTGACTTCAAGCTCTACTACAAAGCCACAGTAATCGAGACAATTTGGTACTGGCACAAAAGCAGACTCACAGACCAGTGGAACAGAATAGAAAATTCAAACATTAACCCAAACACCTACAGTCAATTAATATTTGATAAAGGAGCCTTGGATATACAATGGGGAGATGACAGCCTCTTCAGCAGCTGGTGTGCTGGACAGCTACATGTAAGAGAATGAAACTGGACTACTGTCTAACCCCATACACAAAGGTAAACTCAAGGTGGATCAAAGACCTGAATGTAAGTCATGAAACCATAAAACTCTTAGAAAAAAACATAGGCAAAAATCTCTTGGACATAAACATGAGTGACTTCTTCATGAACATATCCCCCTGGGCAAGGAAAACAAAAGCAAAAATGAACAAATGGGACTATATCAAGCTGAAAAACTTCTGTACAGCAAAGGACACCATCAGTAAAACAAAAAGACATCCTACAATATGGGACAATATATTCATAAATGATGTATCTGATAAGGGGTTGACATCCAAAATATACAAAGAACTCATGCACCTTAACAAACAAAAAGCAAATAATCCAATTAAGAAATGGACACAGGACATGAATAGACACTTCTCTAAAGAAGAAATTCAGATGGCCAATAGGCACATGAAAAGATGCTCCACATCGCTAATCATCAGAGAAATGCAGATAAAAAACCACAATGACATATCACCTCACACCAGTGAGGATGCCCAACATCCAAAACACAAACAACAACAAATATTGGCGAGAATGTGGAGAAAAGGGAACCCTCCTACACTGCTGGTGGGAATGCAAATTAGTTCAACCATTGTGGAAAGCAGTATGGAGGTTCCTCAAATAACTCAATATAGAAATACCATTTGACCCAGGAATTCCACTCCTAGGAATTTACCCTAAGAATGCAGCAGCCCAGTTTCAAAAAGACAGATGCACCCCTATGTTTATTGCAGCACTATTTACAATAGCCAAGAAATGGAAGCAACCTAAGTGTCCATCAGTAGATGAATGGATAAAGAAGATGTGGTACATATACACAATGGAATATTATTCAGCCATAAGAAAAAAACAAATCCTACCATTTTCAACAATATGGATGGAGCTAGAGGGTATTATGCTCAGTGAAATAAGCCAAGCCGAAAAAGACCAGTATCAAATGATCTCACTCATATGTGGAGTATAAGAACAAAGTAAAAACTGAAGGGACAAAACAGCAGCAGACTCACAGAACCCAAGAACGGACTAATAGTTACCAAAGGGAAAGGGACTGGGGAAGAACGGCGGGAAGGGAGGGATAAGAGGGTAAAAGGGGTGTTACGATTAGCAGACATAAGGTGAGGGGGGCACAGAGAGGACTGTACAACTCAGAGAAGACAATAGTGATTCTCATCTCACCACGCTGATGGACAGTGAGTGTTATAGGGTTGGTGGGGGGGACCTGAGGAAGGGAGTAGTTTAATCACCATAATATTGCTCATGTAATTGTAGGTTAATGATACCGAAATAAATTGTTTAAAAAAAAAGAGTATTAGCAGGAGAAAAAAAAATACAGCATCTGAAATGAAACCCACAATGGAGGAATTTAAAAGCAGATTAGATAAGGTAAAGAAGAAGGTAAGTGAAATAGAAACTAGAGAACAAGAATACAAAGAAGCTGAGGCACAGAGAGAAAAAAGGATCTCTAGAAATGAAATAACAATAAGAGAACTGTGTGACCAATCCAAACGGGACAATATTCATATTATAGGGGTACCAGAAGAAGAAGAGAGAGAAAAAGGGATAGAAAGTGTCTTTGAGGAAATAATTGCTAAAAAGTTCCCAATCTGGGGATGGAAATAGTCTTTTGGGCCACGGCAGTGCACAAATCTCCCAACACAAGGGACCCAAGGAAGATAACACCAAGACATATAATAATTAAAACAGCAAAGATCAAGGACAAGGACAGACTATTAAAAGAAGCCAGAGAGAGAAAAAAGATCACATACAAAGGAAAACGCATTAGGCTATCATCAGTCTTCTCAGCAGAAACCTTACAGGCCAGAAGGGAGTGGCATGATATATTTAATGCAACGAAGCAGAACAGCCTCAAACCAAGAATACTCTACCCAGAAAGATTATCATTTAAATTTGAAGCAAGGATTAAACAATTTCCAGATAAGCAAAAGTTGAGGGAATTTCCCCCCCACAAACCATCTCTACAGTGTATTTTAAAGGGACTGCTATAGATAGAAGTGCTCCTGAGGCTAAATAGCTGTCACCAGAGAAAGTAAAACCACAGTGAAGGAAGTAAACCAATTAATTACTATGCAAGTGCAAAATTAAATCAACCCACAAAGTCAAAGGATACATGGAGTATAGACTATGACACCTAATATATAAAGAGTGGAGGAGGAAGAAAAAGAAGGGAGAATAAAAAAACCTTTACTTGTGTTTGGAATAGCACAATAAGCGAGTTAAGTTAGACGATTAGATAGTAAAGAAGCTGCCCTTGAACCTTTGGTAACCATGAATCTAAAGCCTGCAATGACAATAAGTACATGCTATCAATAATCACTCTAAATGTAAATGGCCTGAATGTACCAATCAAAAGACAAAGATTTACAGAATGGATAAAAAATCAAGACCTATCTATATGTTGCCTACAAGAGACTCACTTCAAACCCAAAGACATACACAGACTAAAAGTGAAGGGGTGGAAAATGATATTTCATGCAACTAATAGGAAGAAAAAAGCAGGAGTTGCAGTACTTGTACTAGACAAAATAGACTTCACAGCAAAGAAAGTAACAAGAGACAAAGAATGACATTACATAATGATAAAGGGGTCAGTTCAACAAGAGAATATAACCATTATAAATATTTATGCACCCAACATAGGAGTACCTACATATGTGAAAAAAATACCAACAGAATTAAAGGGGGAGATAGAATGCAATGTATTCATTTTAGGATACTTCAACACACCACTCACTCCAAAGGACAGATCAACCAGACAGAAAATATGTAAGGAGGCAGAGGCACTGAACAACACATTAGAACAGATGGACCTAACAGACATCTAGAGCAGCAGGATGCACATTATTCTCAAGTGCACATGGAACATTTTCCAGAATAGACACATACTAGGCCACAAAAAGAGCCTCAGTAAATTCAGAAGGGTTGAAATTGTGCCAACCAGCTTCTCAGACCACAAAGGTATGAAACTAAAAAAGCCCACAAACACATGGAGGCTTAACAACATGCTCCTAAGTAATCAATGGATCAATGACCAAATAAAAACAGAGATTGAGCAATATATGGAGACAAATGAAAACAACAGCTCAACACCCCAGAATCTGTGGGATGCAGTAAAGGCTGTTCTAAGAAGGAAGTATATTGCAATATAGGCTTACCTCAAGAAGGAAGAACAATCCCAAATGAACAGTCTAAACTCACAGTTAATGAAACTAGAAAAAGAAGAACAGATAAGGCCCAAAGACAGTAAGAGGAGGGACATAATAAAGATCAGAACATAAATAAATAAAATTGAGAAGAAGGAAACAGTAGAAAGAATCAGTGAAAGCAGGAACTGTTTCTTCAAGAAAATAAACAAAATGGATAAACCTGTAGCCGGACTTATCAAGAAAAAAAGAGAGTATACACACATAAAAAGAATCAGAAATGAGAAAGGAAAAATAACCTCAGACACCACAGAAATGCAAAGAATTATTAGAGAATACTATGAAAAATTACATGGTAACAAACTGGGTAACCTAGAAGAAATGGACAACTTTCTAGAAAAATACAACCTTCCAAGACTGATCCAGGAAGAAACAATATCTGAAGAGACCAATTACCAACAATGAAATTGAATAGGTAATCAAAAAAGTACCTAAGAATAAAACTCCTGGACCAGATGGTTTCACCACTGAATTTTATAAAACATTTAGAGACCTAATATCCATCCTCCTTGAAGCTTTCCAAAAAGTAGAAGAGGAGATAATACTTCCAAACTCATTCTATGAGGCCAGCATCGCTCTAATACCAAAACCAGGCAAAGACACCACAAAAAAAGAAAATTACACACCAATATCCCTGATGAACACAGATGCAAAAATACTCAACAAAATATTAGCAAACCAAATTCAAACATACATCAAAAACATCATCCATCATGATCAAGTGGGATTTATTCCAGGGATTCAAGGATGGTACAATATTTGAAAATCCATCAACATCATCCACCACATCAAGAAAAAGAAGGACAAAAATCACATAATCATCTCAAAAGATGCTGAAAAAGCATTTGACAAAATTCAACATCCATTCACAATAAAAACTCTCCAAAATGGGTATAGAGGGCAAGTACCTCAACATCATAAAGGCCATATATGACAAACCCACAGCCAACATCATACTTAACAGCGAGAAGCTGAAAGCTTTTCCTTTAAGATTGGGAACAAGACAAGGATGCCCACTCTCCCCACTTTATTCAACATAGTTTTGGAGGTCCTAGCCACGGCAATCAGACAACACAAAGAAATAAAAGGCATCCAGGTTCATAAGGAAGAAGTTAAACTATCACTGTTTGCAGATGACATGATATTCTACATAAAAAAAAACCCTAAAGAATCCATCCCAAAACTACTAAAACTAATAACTGAATTCAGCAAAGTTGCAGGATACAAAATTAATACAAAGAAATCTGTTGCATTCCTATACACTAATGATGAACTAGCAGAAAGAGAAATCAGGAAAATAATTCCATTCACAATTGCATCAAAAAGAATAAAATGCCCAGAAATAAACCTAACCAAGAAATTGAAATACCTATACCCTGAAAACTGCAAGACACTTGAGGGAAATTAAAGAGGACACTAATAAATGGAAATTCATCCCATGCTCTTGGGTAGGAAGAATTAGTATTGTCAAAATGGCCATCCTGCCTAAAGCAATCTACACATTCAGTGCAATCCCTATCAAAATACCAAAAGCATTCTTCAATAAACTAGAACAAATAGTTCTAAAATTCATATAGAACCACAAAAGACCCCAAATAGCCAAAGCAATCCTGAGAAGGAAGAATATATCTGCGGGGATTACACTCCCCGACTTCAAGCTATACTACAAAACCACAGAAATCAAGACAATTTGGTACTGGCACAAGAACAGACCTGCAGATCAATGGAACAGTATAGAGAGCCCAAATATAAACCCAAGCACATATGGTCAATTAATATATGATAAAGGAGCCATAGACATACAATGGGGAAATGACAGCCTCTTCAACAACTCATGTTGGCAAAACTGGACAGCTACATGAAGGAGAATGAAACTGGATTATTGTTTAACCCCATACACAAAAGTAAACGCGAAATGGATCAAAGACCTGAATGTAAGTCATGAAACCAGAAAACATAGGCAAAAATCCCTGAATACATCTCCTTGGGCAAGGGAAACAAAAAGGAACACATGGGACTACATCAAACTAAAAAGCTTCTGTACAGCCAAGGACACCATCAACAAAACAAAAAGGCATCCTAAAGTATGGGAGAATATATTTGTAAATAAAATATCCGATAAAGGGTTAACATCCAAAATATTTAAAGAACTCATATGCCTTGACACCCAAAAAGCAAATAACCCAATTAAAAAATGGGTGGAGGATATGAAGAGACATTTCTCCAAAGAAAAAATTCAGATGGCCAACAGGCACATGAAAGGATGCTCCACATTGCTAATTATCAAGGAAATGCAAATTAAAACCACAGTGAGATATCACCTCACTCCAGGCAGGATGGCCAACATTGAAAAGACAAGGAACAACAAATGCTGGCCAGGATGTGGAGAGAGGGGAACCCTCCTACACTGCTCATGGGAATGTAAATTAGTTCAACCGTTTTGGAAAGCAATATGGAGGTTCCTCAAAAAACTAAAAATAGAAATACGATTTGACCTAGAAATTCCACTCCTAGGAATTTACCATAAGAATGCAGGAGCCCAGTTTGAAAAAGACAGATGCACCCCTATGTTTATCACAACACTATTTCCAATAGCCAAGAAATGGAAGCAACCGAAGTGTCCATCAGTAGATGAATGGATAAAGAAGAGGTGGTACATATACACAATGAAATATTATTCAGCCATAAGAAGAAAACAAATCCTACCATTTGCAATAACATGGATGGAGCTGGAGGGTATTATGCTCAGTGAAATAAGCCCAGTGGAGAAAGACGAGTACCAAATGATTCACCTCATTTGTGAAGTATAACAACAAAGCAAAACTGAAGGAACAAAATAGCAGCAGACTCAGACTCCAAGAAGGGACTAGTGGTTACCAGAGGGAAGGGGTTAGGGAAAGTGTGTGGGGAGGGAGGGAGAAGGGAATTAAGGGGTTTTATGATTAGCACATATAATGTAGGGTAGTCACGGGGAAGGCAGTATAGCACAGAGAAGACAAGTGGTGACTGTGTGGCATCTTACTACACTGATGGACAGTGACTGCAATGGGGTGTGGGGGGGGACTTGATGATATGGGTGACTGCAGTAACCACAATGTTGCTCATATGAAACCTTCTTAAGATTGTATATAAATGATACCTTAATAAAAAAATTAATTTAAAAAGTCATCACCATACCCAAGGTCATCTATGTTATCTCCTATGTTGTCTTCTAGAAGTTTTATTGTTTTGTGGTTTACCTTGAAGTCTATGATCCATTTTGAATTAGTTTTTGTGAAGGATGTAAGCCTGTATGTAGATTTATTTGTTTACATGTGTATGCCTAGTTGTTCCAGCACCATTTGTTGAAAAGAATTGTTGGTAAATAAATCCTGCATTTATCATCTTACATTTGATAAATGTAATGTCCTACAAACTTGCTATGATTTATATTAGTTCCAAAAGACTATTTTTCTCCTTTGAAATATATTTGTTCCTTTATCAAAGATCGGCTGGCTGTATTTATGTGTGTCTATTTCTGGGCTCTGTATTCTGTTCCACTGACCTATTTGTCTGCTCTTTCACCAATACCAGGCTATCTTGATTACTGTAGCTTTATAGTAGGTATTGAAGTCCTCTGGCTTTGTTCTCCTTAAATATTCAGTTGTTTTTTCTGGATCTTTTGCCTCTCCATGTCAACTTTAGAATGAGATGGTTAATATTCAAAAAATAACTTTCTGGGAGTTTTATTGAGAGTGTGTTAAATCTATAGATCAAGTTGGGAAGAATTGACAATTGAACAATATTGAGTCTTCCTATCCATGAACATACAGTAGCTCTCCATTTATTTAGATCTATTATTTATTTCATTTGAGTTTTGCTGTTTTCCTTATTGATCTTGAACCTATTTTATTGGGTTTGCCCCTAAGTATTTATTTCTTTGTTGCTAATGTAAGTGGTATTGTGTTTTTAATGTCAAATTCTAATTGTTCATTGCTGCTATATGAGAAACCAATGATTTTTGTATCCTGCAGACTTGCTATGATTTGTATTAGTTCCCAAAGGCTTTTGCTGATTCTTTTCTTGCATGGACAGTCATGTCATCTTCAAGCAGGCTTTTATTTCTTCCTACTTAATCTGTATACATTTTATTTCCTTTTTTTGTCTTTAACTCAGACTCCTAGTACAATGTTGAAAAAGAGTGGGGAGAGGGTACATCCCTTGCCTTATGCTTCATGTTAGTGGCAAAGCATCTAGTTTCCTACCCTGAAGTGTGATGTTAGCTGTTATTTTCATATTTGTTCTGTATCAAATAGAGGAAGTTCCCCTCTATTCTTAATTTACTGAAAGAATTTTTTCAAAATCATGAATGAGTAGTGGAGTTTTTCAAATGCTTTTCCTTCATCTATTCATGTAAGATTTTTCTTCTTTAGCCTGTTGATATGATGGATTATATTAATTGATTTTCAAAGAATTCAGTATTGCATTCTGGAATAAATCCCACTTAGTCATGGTGTGTAATTCTTTTTATACATTGTTGGATTGGATTTGCTAATATTTTGTTGAGGATTTTTCCATCTCTGTTCATTATTTATATTGGTCTTTGTCTGGTTTTATATTAAGGTAATACTGAACTCATGGAATGAGTTAGGAAGTATTCTCTCTGCTTCTATCTTCTGGGATAGATTTTAAAGAATTGGATAATTTCTCCCCTAAATATTTGGTGGAATTCACCAGTGAGCATGCTAGGGCCTAGTACTTCCTGTTTTTAAGGTTATTGTTGACTGATTCCATTTTTTTTCATAGATTTAAATCTATTGAGAGTATCTATTTCTACTTATGTGAATTTTGGTAAAATGTATATTCAAGGAATTGGTCTATTTCATCTTGGTTTTGTGGGAACAGAATTGTTTATAATCCTTTTAATGTCCATGGAATTAGTATTGATGGCCTCTATTTCATTTCTGATGTTATAATTTGTGTCTTCTTCCTTTTTCTTAATTAACCTAGCTAGTGGTTAATAAAAAAAAGCAACTTTTGGTTTTATTGATTTTTCTCTACTAATTTCCTGTTTTCAAGTTTACTGATTTCTACTCTAGTTTTTAATATTTCTTTTCTTCTGCTCACTTTGGACTTAATTTTCCCTTCTTTTTCTAGCCTCCTAAGGTGAAAACTGAGATGGTGGATTTTAGATCTTCTTTTCTAATACCTACATACAGTGCTAAAAACTTCCCTCTAAACATTGCTTTTGCTGCATCCTACAAACTTTGTTAGGTTATATTTTCATCTTCACTTAGTTCAACACCTTTGTTAACATCTTTTGAAACTTTTCTGTGATCCACGTGTTACTCAAGTGTTTTGTTTAATCTTCAGGTATTTTGAGACTTTCCAGTGTCTTTGCTACTGACTTCTAGTTCAATCCCACTGTGGTCTGAGGCTGTAGATTATTATTTCTATTCTTTTAAACTTGTTGAGATATGTTTTTATGACCTAGAATTTGCTCTGTCTTGGTGAACATTCCATGAAAAGAGTGTGTGTTCTGCTGCTGCGGACTGAAGGAGTCTACAGATGTCAGTTAGATCCAGCTGGTCGATAGTGCTTGATGGTCCAGCTGTGTGCTTGCTGACTTCCCGCCTGCTGGGCCTGTTCATTACTGATAGGGTGGTGCTGAAGTCTACAATTATGAGAGTAGATTAACCTATTTCTCCTTGTAGTTCCAGCCTTTTGCCTCATGAGTAACCCTGCTTTTTTTAAGTGTGTACATGTCACGGATTGCTATGTCTTCTTGAAGAATTGGCCCTTTTATCATTATCCAGTGCCCTTTCTTTTTTTTAAATCTCTGATCATTTTCCTTGCTTTGAAGTCTGCTTTGTCTGAAACATAGCTATTTCAGCTTTCCCTTGATGTGTTAGCACTGTATAACTTTTTCTGTCCTTTACTTTTAGCCTATCTGAATCTTTACATTTAAAGTGGATTTCTTGTGGACAGTTTATAGTGGGTCTTGTTTTTGTTCACTCTGGCAATCTCTGTTTTTCAGTTGGTGTTTAAAGTGATTATTGATACAGTTAGTGTTTCAGTCCATATGGGCTGCTATAACAAAGTGCCACAGACTGGGTGGCTCATTAACAGAAATGTATTGCTCATAGTTGTCGGTACTGAAGCGCACCATCAGGGTGCCGGCATAGTTGCCTTCTGGTGAAGGCCCTGTTCTTGGTTCATAGCTGACCTTACTACGATGCCCTCATGTGATGGAAAGGGCTGTGGATGTCTCTGGAGCCCATTCTGTAAGGCACTAATCCAGTTCACAAGGCTCCGCCCTCATGACCTAAGTACCTCTCAAAGTCCCATCTCCTAATACTATCATCTTTGGAGGTTAGGAAGGATTTCAACACACACATTTTTGGGGAGGCACCAACATTCAGACCACAGCAGTTGGACTAATATTTATCATGTTTGTTACTGTTTTCTATTCACAGCCCTTGTTTTTTATTTCTTTTTTGTCTTCCACTGTTTTTCTGCATTCTATGGTTTTAATTGAGCATTTCGTGATTCCATTTTCTCTTCTTTTAGCACATTATTATATTTCTTCCTTTCTTTCATTTTAACTTTTTTAGTAACAGCCCCAGAATTTGCAATATACATTTGCAACGAATCCAAGTCCATTTCGAAATAACACAACACTCTTTCCCGGGGAATGCATATATTTTGTAACAGAGTATTCTCAATTCTTCCATCCTGTCTTTTATAATATGGTGGCCATTCATTTTACTTTTCCGTAAGTCTAATCCCCAAGTACATTGTTCCTATTAATTTGAACAGCTGTCTATGAGTTCAATTAAGAGTAACAAAAACAAGGGTTTAGTTTTACCTCTCTTTATTCTTCTTTTGTAGATTCAAGTTTCTGATCTACATCTTTTTCCTTCTAGCTGAAGAACATTTCTTTTAAGGCAAGTCTATTGGCAACAAATTCCCTCAATTTTTATTTTTCTAAAAATGTTTTTCTGCTTCACTTTTGGAAGATAACTTTACTGGATACAAAATTCTAGGTTTGTGGATTTTTTTCTATACTTAGATATTCCACTCTACTCTCTTCTTGCTCCCATCGTTTCTGAAGAGAAGTCCAATGGAATTCCTACTCCTGCTACTTATTCTCTGTGTACTTTTTCTCTCAATTATTGAGAGTAATATTGAAATATCAAATAATTGTGCATTTTCATTTTTCCTTCAGTCCTCTCAGTTTTTTTGCTACACACATTTTGAGGCTCTGTTACTGGAAGCATACATGTTTTTGTTTTTTGTTTTGTCATACTGATAAGCTGAGCATCTTCTCATTACAAAATATCCCTCTTTCTTCTGTGAATATTCCTTATCTTGAAATCTACTTCATCTCTTATTAACACAGACACTCCAGTTTTCTTATCATTAGGATTTGTGTGATATTTCTTTTTCCATCCTTTTATTTTCATCTCTCTGTGTCTTTATACTTAAATAGGGTTTCTTGTAGACAGCATATAGTTTGATTTTCTTTTTTCTTGCCTTTTAAAATGCCTTATAATTATTTTGTTGAAATCCCAGTATGATGCCTCTGGTAATAATAATTTAGGTAAATGGGCTTTCAGCATATGATTTGATGTTTGCTGGGCTGAGATGAACTGTGTTCAGAGTTTGCTGTAGATGTAAGTTCCAGAGGCTTCAAATTCTGCTAGTGTCCTTGTTGTTATCTTTTATGTTGCCTTTGGATTTCTCTAAGAATTGCTTCCTAAATATCATATGTGCCTTGCAGTTCTTTAAGCTGTAGTCCACAGGCATTATATTGGAACCCTGTTCATATGCAGGAAAATATGGAGGGGAAGCATTCTGTACTCTTATGATTAAATTTTAGTGGACCTGTGTCCATGGGCTGTGACCTTCACAAGTATTTCTTAGCTTCTTCTTTTCCTGACCAACTTAGGTGAGAGGAAAGCTAGAGGGGACTGGAGTTGGGTAACTGCCCTTCCTCCTAGCTTAGAAGCAGCTGGATAAAGTGTTTCCCTGCTGAGTAGGCCTTTGTTATGGAGATGTTCTGAGAGTATCTAAAATAGTTCATTTTCCCCTCTTCTTGCCTGAAACAGAAGGGAATTTTTCTCTTGTCTCTTCAAGGTGATGGCCTCGTGGGATTGGAGATAAAATCCACTCAATTGTGGCCACCTCTTAAGATGATGACCCCCAGGATTTATCATTTTCGTGCTTGTCCACTTTCTGTCTGACAATTTGTCACAATTACCATTTAAGTATTTCTACCAGTTTATTGCTCCAGTGGCTTCTGGTCCAGATGAGCAGATCTCAGCTGTGACTGTTCTCCAGTCTTTCCCATTTTGGGCGGGTGGTTCGTCCTGTGACCTCAGTTCTCTGATGGGTCCAACAAAAAGCATTGATTTTTACTTTGTTCGGTTTTTGTTGCTGGTATTGTTGTAGCCAGGTGGCAGCGATCACTTTCAAGTGCTTTACATGTCAGAGAGAAAATGGGAACTCTCAAGTCTTGCTTTTTTATCCAGTCTGACAGTCTTTGCTTTTAATTGTTCATTTAGACTATTTACATCTTAATTTATCTTTAATAATCTTGCTACTTGTTTCTCTCCCATACACTTTTTGTTCCTTTTCCTATTTTTCTGCTTTCTTTTGGATTGAGTAATTTTAGCATTTCATTTTACCCCATCTATAGGCTTATTAGCTATAATACTCTTTAGGTTTTTTGAAGGCTGGTTTAGGATATATGATATGCATAGTTAATCTATTACAGTATGCATTAAGAGAATGTATAGATTCATGTATTCAGTAAGAAATACAAACTGTATGTCTCCCTTTCCCACTCCTATTCTGTGTGTTATTACTGTCCTACATAGTATTTCTACAAATGTTGATAAACTCCACAAAGCATTATTAATTTTGCTTTTAACAGTCAATTATCTCTTTTTAACTTTTTTTTTTAGAACTGCTTTAGGTCCACAGCAAAATTAAGAGGAAGGTACAGGGATTTCCCATATGCTCACTGCCCCCACACATGCATAACATCTACCATTATCAACATCCCCCACCAGAATGGGATGTTTGTTACAACTGGTGACCCTACACTGGCACATCATGATAGCCCAGAGTCTGTGGTATACCACTGAGTTCACTCTTGGTGTTGTACCATCTATGGGTTGGAACAAATATGTAATGGCATATATCCTAGTATCATACGTGTGATTATAGTATCATATAGAGTGTTTTCATTGCCCCAGAATCCTCTGTGATCTTCCTATTCCTCCATCTCACCCCAGCCCCTGAGCCACTGATTTTTTACTGTCTCCATAGCTTTGCCTTTACCAGTATATCATAAAGTTGGACTCATATAATGTGTCACCTTTTCAGATTGGCTTCTTTCACTTGGTAACATGCATGTGAAGTTCCTGTGTGTCTTTTCATAGGTTAATAGCTCCCTTCCTTATAGCGCTGAGTAACAGTCTGTTCCCTGCATGTACAAAGCTTATTTATCCATTTACCTACTAAAGGATATCTTGTTGCTTCAAAGTTTTGGAATTATGAATAAAGCTGCTATAAACACCTGTGTGCAGGTTTTTATGGAGGTACAGGTTTTAAACTTCTTTGGGTAGGTACCAAGAAAAGCGATTGCTGGATCAAATGGTAAAAGTATGTTTTCGTAAGTAAACTCCAACTGTCTTCCCGAATGACTGTTACCATGCTGCATTCCCGCCAGCAGTGGGTGAGAGTTCCTGTTGCTCTACATCCTCACCAGTATTTGGTGTTGTCACTGTTCTGGGTTTTGGCCATTCTAATAATTGCCTGGTGATATCTCGTTGTTGTTTTGGTTCACATTTCCCTGATGGCATTTGATATGGAGCATCTTTCCATATGATTTTTTGATATCTGTATGGCTTCTATGGGGATATCTATTAAAGTCTTTGGCCCATCTTTTAATTGTATTGTTTGTTTTCTTATTATTGAGTTTTAAGAGTTCTTTTTATTTTGGATACAGGCCCTTTATCAGATATATGTTTTGCAAATATTTTCTCCCATTCTGTTGCTTATTTTCTCATTCTCTTGACATTGTCTTTAGCAGAGCAGAATTTTCTAATTTTAATGAAGTCCAGCTCATCAACTATTTCTTTCAAGGATTGTGCTCTTGGTGTTATATCTAAAAAGTCACTCCTGTAACCATGGTCATCTAGGTTTTCTGTTATATCCTGGGAGTTTTACAGTTTTTTTATGTTTTAATTTAGGTCTATAATCAATTTTGAATTAATTTTTATGAAGTATATAAGGTCTGTGTCCAGATACATTTTTTTTTTGTATTGTGGATGTCCATTTTTTCAGCACCATTTGCTGAAAAAACTACCTTTGTTCTATTGTATTGCTTTTGCTCCTTTGTCAAAGATCATTTGACAATGTGTATATGGGTCTATTTCTGGGCTCTCTATTCTGTTCATTGATGGTATGAACAGTTGACAGAAGAAAATAAAAATTATTAATGCACATATGCTTAGCCTTACTAATAATCAGATAAATGTGATTTAAAGCAAACAAGAGGACATTTCACATTAATCAGATTGGTAAAAAATTTAAAAGACTGACAATATTCAGAGTGAAGATAAGGCATAAAAGGAATTCTCACACACTGCTGGTAGAAGGGTGAATTAATTCAACCACTTTGGAAGGCAATTTGTCCATATCCAAAGCAAAATTGGAATTGGAAATGCATGTTCACAAAGACTCAGCAATTCCTCTTCAAGATGTATTACCTAGAGAAACTTGTGCATAATTGCAGCCCTGTGTGTAATAGGAAAATAAATTGGAAACAACCTAAGTTTACACACATGCACACACACACATACACACTCATAGCAACACGATTACATCTCAAAAACATAATGCTGAGTGGAAAAGCAAGCTTACTGTGTAATATCATTTATGAAAATGTTTAAAAACACACTGCAAACAACACTGTGAATTATTCATGGATATCTCTTTCTGTAGGTATAAACATGAAAACAGTGAACTGGAAAAACACACACCAGATTCAGAATGGTGAAATTCAGGATACCTGTGGGGAAAGAATGCCTGGGAATGGGGAGAAGAAAGGAACATTACCTAATGCTCCAGTTCTTGTATAGAAATGCCAAGTGGGCATGGGAACCCAGGAGCCCTTGTCAATGCCCAGTGGAGGCCACACCAGTGGTTCTGTGCCATTCTCCTCGCTCCTGCGCATCTTAATTTCCTATGACAGGAAGGGAGATGGAAACCTGTGTCGGCCATACATGAAGTGCAGTGAAAGTCAAATGACCATTGGGGTTGGTGCCGGGCCACTCACCTTGCTGTTCTGTTGGCCCCTGGCTCTCTGTTCAGTTGGGGGTAGGCTGCTTCATCACTGTGTGCCTCAGTTTCCCCGGCAGAAATGAAAAGCCTACTGTTCTTCAAAATGTAGATTGCAACTGAGTCCTGGCCAGCATTTGTTTAATGGAATAGACCAGAATACATTAGGAAACCCAGGAGTGAATCACATAGCAGGGGCCTGGGTGTGAGGGACTTGGGAGCTAGTGTTCAGTGTGAGCAGAGCTTCTGTTTGGGATGATGAGAAAGCTGTGGACATGGTGGTGGTGTTGGTGGCACAACGTGGATGTGCTTAATGCACTGAACTGTACACTTAAAAATGGTCACGATGGTAAATTTTATGTTATGTGTCTTTTAACACAATTTTAAAAGACAGCACATCCCACAAAGACAGGGTAAATGCTGCAGCACAGACTTGCTTTTCATATATTTAAACAACTTGAAACTCAACGCCCTCCAGGGTGGAAGGTACTTCTTCCAGAAGGCTCTCTGACGCGGAGGCCTGGGGAAGGTGAACACAGAACCTCTAACCCTTGTCATGCCTTTCTGCCTTTTGTTTCACCGCTGGTTTTCCTCCGTGTTCCTGCTGCTACTCCTCGCTCTTGGTCGCCTGCCCTCCGGACACCAGCTTTGGGGTCAGCGCCCTTCTCTACCCCACTTACCTAGTCAGAGGATTTAAATGTCCCTTCTCTTGAAGAAGCACTGCATTGTGTTGAGAGCAGCAGCCATCATTGTTAAATGCTCGTCAGGATGATTACGGCCATTAGTCTGCCAGGCTCTAAGCAGCGGAAGAGAAGAGAGGGAAAGAGTGGCGGCAGTGCATTATGTGATTTGAGTGGCATAGGATGTGGGGAAGGCTGTGCCGAGCGCGTACAGGGAAAGCGAAGATGCATTCATATAAATTAGCAGGAGCCTCGCTGGGGCGGAAGAGCAGAGGGCTCGTGCGAGCGCACCCCGGGGGCCGCGCTGTCTTGCTGCGCCACTTTGTCAGGGTCCATCAGATAGAAAAATCAGCCTGGGGCTTTTAATGGGCAGTTTGGAGAATTAGTTTCAATTAGCAGAGAGACATTTTAAATCTCGAGAAATACTCAACCTTCACATACTCCATTTCGCATTTAAAATCCACTCTCAATATTCATAGAATCATAGAATGTAAAACTAAAGGGACCTTAGAAATTATCTCGGGCAGCCCTTCATTGTACAGGATGGATAGAGAGATTTATCCCATGTGGCCAAGCCGCTGACAGGCAGAGCTGGGGCTCAGGGCTCCGCTCCAGATTCCCAAGCCGGCCTGCTTTCCACTGATAGCATCTGGCCTTCTTCCTCTTTTCTTGGGTTGAGGGGTGACCCGTGGATATTTCCAGCTGAGCACATGGCGGTGTATATGCGTGTGTCTGTCTTTGCCTGTGTGTGGGCAGGAAATAAGTGGCCAGTGATCCCCCTGAACCCCATCCCCTCTCGAGGAATCTGCCCCCACTCTGCAGACCTTTGAGGACCTAGACAGTGACTGCCGCAGACCCAGAGTTTCCTGAGAGTGTGGCGCAGCCCACGCAGACCTGAGTGCGCATTCTCTTTCTGCCTCTACACGCAGGGAGGAAACCCGATCCTCCAAGGCTGTCACTGGAGCTGCAAAATGATGTTAACACCTCCTACCTTGCAGGGCACTTTTCAAATGGGAAATTGGATGGAAGTGTCATCTTAGAGGACACTAAATGCGTATTTTAACACCATTTTAAAAGACAGCACATCCCATAAAGACAAGGTAAAGGCTGTGGCACAGACTCGCTTTTAATACAGCGGGTCCTCTGTAAATGACTATGCTTGTTACCTCCTAGAAGGACTCTCAGGCAAGACGTAGTCTCAGCTCCGTCAGACCCTGTTCCGTGGCATATGGGAACAGCAGTCAGGGAGCAAAGCAGATCCAGCTTGTCTACACTACCTATGTCACGACCCCCTTTAGCTAATGGGCTTTGTTTTTCTTTCCCTTTTCTCTTTGCCTAGAGGCAGTATGCTTGTCTTTAATCAGTGGAAGGTAATCGAGTACCCTCACATCAGGCTGCCAGGAAAAATGAGCCATTCATTTCCTGGAGTTTCCAAGAAAATGCTTTTTATAAGTTATACTACAAACATATTGAGGCTGATGCTCTGGAAAGAAAAACAAAACTCTGCTAAGTCCCCTGTTTACCAAAAGTGGCTGGTAAAAATTAACTGCAGTGGCCAGGGTCATCTTTTTTCTGTCACACGACAGATAAATGTAGGTGTGATCAGGAGAGCAAAGTGCAAACATGTTTACGACCAATATTTTGGTCAGGAAATCTGTTTCATTGTATATTGATGGAATTTGGTTGTGCAATTTCAACCTGGACATGGTGCGGGTAAATAAAAAACAAGACTTACTGTGGGTTTGGGTTTGTTTTTGCCCACAATTGGCCATGTACCTCTCCCCATCTTCCCTGTCAGACCCACTGTGTGCTGCTTCCCATAGAAGCTTCTGGATAAAAGCTTCCAGTCATCCTTGCAACATGTAAGGCACATGGGCCTCCCTCTGAGGGTGCCTCCCTGCACCGAAGAAGGCGTCCTGGGCAGGCAGCCTGTTCTGATGACTGGTTCCCAGGGCCCATCCACACCCCCTTGTCAGGGACGTGTGGTGTCATCCTGCTGGCGGCCCACCCTGCCTGCCCTGCCAGAGCCCCCAGCGCCAGAAAGTCCCTTTGCTCCTTGGGAGGGGTCCCTGAACCCGGCCCCTCACCTGCTCTGTCCATCTGACCTCCTGGAGATCCCTTTAAGGATCTGTCCGTTGCAGGGTGGCGGCTGGGACAAGGGGGAGGAGAGTGATGTCACTGTCCCATTCGGGGGCTGCTCCTGGGGTCTGGGGGTGAGCCATCCGGGGTCCAGCCTGACTGCAGCATGGCAGCCCAGCGCCGTCTTCAGCATGCGCGCATCGGGATCTGGACGTGCAGGCAGGGTGTAACCAACGCTCCTGGCTGCCATGGGAGCCTCAGCCGGAGAGGGGCTGCTGGTGACCCTGTGCCACCCGAGAGGCCACCAGAGGGCCCGGAACCCTCACACTCTGGTTCCTGCAATTACTGACCACACCCTCATCTCCAGCCAGGGCTCTTCAGATGGCGTATCACGCTCTCTCGGAGTCTGTTCTGCTGCCCCAGGCCCCAGACACGAAGTGGCTCATCTGTCGATGTGACGGTGGTGGGGATTCTAACTTTAAGGCCCAACAGGAGGGCGGGTCATTCCTGCCATCACTGAGGCTCCGTGGCAGGCCACCCCTCCGCATGGGGAGGCCTAGGGGGTCGGGGACCTTCCACACGGCAGCCCTGCAGGCCCTGAATTCTGCTTCCTGTCCCCACTGCTAACACCTGGGGACGCGGTGTCGTCTCTGAGCTCCAGCCCAGCTCCCAGGAGGGAGCCATGCCCGTAGGATTTCATTATCTGCAGTGAGTGCCCTGAGAGAAGTAAGGACAGGCCACGTGCTCTTTTCATTAATTCAGCAAAAATCGAACTCAGGGGAAGCTAAGAGGAAATGAGGACAGATACTGCAAATACAATAGCTTCAGATTTGCCACATTTCTGGAGCCTGATGTCAGAGTGCTTGCCTGCGCCTGGCACCCTCTCTGCCTCAGGGAACTCCACTCGGCCAACCTTCATGGGGCCGCTTCTCTGGAGCTGGATTCTGGGGACACGGAGGGCCAGGAGCAGGGGTGTGCAGTCCTGGAAGCAGGTGCGCTGCGGGTATGCCAGGGTGTAGGAAAATGGTGAGAGCCAGCCCACCGGGGTGCCTGGGCTGGGAGGCAGAAAGGCTGGCCCAGGAGTCCACCTGGGGTTATACATAGCGATGCGTCTCAGAGCAGCTTCAGACGGGAGGGAGGCCCACTCAGCAGTGTCCTCCAGGCAGAGAGTGTAGTGCTGTGGGCCACAGCCATGCCTTCTGAAACCATGTCCTTATTTTTGCTCAGTTTTTATTCTTTCATTTCTTCATTCATCATTCAGTACAGAGCTCCTACTGTGTTCAGCTCCAGGTCTGGGGACACAGTGGTCAATTAGACACCTCCCTGCCCCCAGGAAGAGAGGGGGACAAACACGGTTCCAGACAGTGACATAGGTGCCACCAGAGAGCTGCATTCCAAGCAGGAATAGCCACAGCTCTTCTTTCCTCACCAAAGGATGCAAGTGGCCTCCTCTGGGCCCCCTGTCCCAACCCAAGTCCAGGTAGGTTTCTGCCTGCAGGGGTTGGTGGCAGAGGTTGGCCCTTTTTGGCTCCGTAATATCTGACCTCAAATGGGTTTAGATTGCAGGGAGAACACTGGCCCTGGTACTGTTTGGTGTGGACTCTGAGATGTGGGTGTCAAGGACAGAATGAAGGTAGAAGGACGAAGGTGGGGGGGGTAAAAGCAAGTTTATTGGCTTATATTCTTTCAGCCATTAGATAATGTCCCAAGTCAAAATAGCAGCATCAAGAAACCTGCTCAACTCTGTAAAAGTAACAGAGGGATCGCCTTCCTGTTCCTGCAGGAGCTGGAGAGAAGGCTTTTGTGCAAGTTTCCTATTGCTGCCACAACCAGTCAGCACGACTTGAGGCCGCAAACAAGCAAATGGATTCCCTTACAGTTCCAGAGGTCAGAGTAGGACCTGGGTCTCACCAGGCTGTTGCCAGGAGAGAATCTGTTCCCTTGCCCCCCTTTCCAGCTTCTGAAGGCCACATGCATTCCTGAGCTCACGGCCCCTTCCTCCATCTTTAAAGCCAGCAGACACAGGCTTGACCCTGTTCACACCTGTCCTGCCTCCTCTGCTCGCCTCTAAGGACCCCTGGGGCTACACTGAGTCCACCTGGGGAATCCAGAACTGTCTCCCATTTTAAGGTCAGCTAATCAGCAGCCTTCATGTCATTTGCAACCTTAGTGTCTCCCTTGACCTACAAGTAACATATTCACAGGCTCATGGCATCAGGATGTAGGCATCTCTCAGGGAAGGGGCATTATTCAGCTCACCCGGGCTTTCCAGAGGGGGAAGTAATTAAAATAATCCTTAAGGGGGGAGCAGAGCTTTCTGGTGACTGGTGAGGTGGTGTAAGGGCTCCTGACCCTAAGGGAATGGATCTCCCAGATGTCCCTTGGAAGTTCAGAAAGGCTGGAGGAGGGAAGAAGAGATTAGCAATGGGGCAGTGTTTTGAAAAGGAGACAAGACCTGGCAGAGCTCAGACTGGGCCAGAGTAAGGACAGTGGTGGGACACCATGCCTAGCAAGCCCCCGAGCACCCATTTCCCGGGGGCATGGCCCCAAGCAGACCTGTGAGCAGCGGCCTGCAGGGACAGAGAGAGCTGTCCCTGTTCTGGGTCTGGGAGCGAGAGAGGGTCATGGGCTGGGGAACCCGCCAGACATCCACACTGATGGAGTCCATGCACATAATAAAGACAGCCGGGCTGGGTCCGAAGGCACACACTGTACTCTGAAGCCATTTTAAATTTTGCCAAAACCCCAGGGTTCAAGCCAGAAAGAAGACCTCTGGTTAGAATTGGGTGGGGGTGGGGTAAGGGCAGTGGGTGCTCTTGTCCTTGTTTGATAACATGCTAAGTTAATTTATTTGTTTTGACTTGCACCCTCTAAATAGGGTTTCATCATTTAATGTGTTTTCCATCCGATCCTGTTACACGGGTAGGAGACCTCGGGTATTTGTTTACTCGTGCGGTGCTTCCCATCCCCGAGGTGCTGTCCCATCAGCTGGCTGGGGAGGTAGTATTTTTATAGCCTGTGCTTTCTAGAGCCTCGCGTCCTTCTCCATTTTCACTCCCCTTGCTGACTTGAATGACCCCCCCAACAGCATCTTTCTCTTTGACCTCCACACCAGAGCAAATTCCAGCGAGAACATGCGTCTGTCTGGTCTAGTCCCGCCAACACCCTGCCTCGCCCCGTCCCAGGCCTTCAGCAGCTGTATGTTCAGCCCCCGTATTGGCAATAGGCTTGAAGACTGGAGGCAGAGGCACCAAGGATGCCAGTGTGGGAGGTAGTGACGGGTGGGGAAGGGACCACAGTGCGGGGCTGGAGGCTTGGGGTCTAGGCCCAGCAGGGCTCCTGCAGGTGTGCAGAGCCACAGGGTCCCAGCCCAGGACTCACCACGACTCCTCGCAGAACTTGCCATCTCCCTTATATGGCCCCACCAGGAGCTGGTGCAGGGGATGGAGCCGGCAACCCGGTTTACTGTCCCACAACCATCTTGGATGAACCAGAAGTTACCCACCCTTCTTTGGTAGCTGGGGAGATTGGAACTCAGACAAGTAGTTCACTCCTCGTCTATTCCATTTCTTAAGGTTCATCAGTGCCCACACTATGCCAGGAAGGCAGAGCTCAAAGCGATGGTTTCCTGTGGGCCTCCCCACCCACCGCGTGCCAGAGTCTGGGTCCCTATTGCCTGCAGGCTAAGCCCCTTTGGCACCTGGCTCCCTGGCAGCCGGGCCATCTCCCTCTGCCCTTTAGCTCCTCTTCAGACCCCAGCCAAGTGGCAGCTCCTGCCATCACATAGACACACCCTCCATGCCTTCCGCCAACTGTCATCTTCGCCCAGAATGCCCCCTTCTCTCCGTTGGGTCACTCCATCCTTCACGACTCAGCTGAGCTACGACACTCCTGGTGTTCGCTCTCCTTTTCCACTTTGTCCTCGCCTCTAGGACAGTCCTGTCACATTCTATTATTACATCTATTTTTTTAGTCCTATTATTTGGGCTTTTTTGGCTTTTACTTTTTTCCAGCTTCATTGAGGTAGAATTGACAAATGAAAGTTGTATATATTAAAAGTGTACAATGTAATGATTTAATATATGCATACATTGTGATGTGATTTCCACAATGAATTAATACATTCATCACCTTGGCATTTCTTTTTGGGGGGCAAAAACACTTAAGATCTCTCCTAGCAGATGTCAAATTTACAATGTATTACTATTAACTATAGTCATCATGCTATACATTAGGTCCTTAGACATTATTCACCTCATAACTGAAAGTTTGTTCCCTTTGACCAATATCTTCCCATTTCCCTCATGCTCCAGCCCTGATAACCGTCATTCTACTCTCTGGTTCTATGAGTTTGACATTTTTAGGTTCAACATATAAGTGAAACCATACAGTATTTGTCTTTCTGTGTCTGGCTTATTTCATTTAGCATAATGTTCTCCAGGTTCATCCATATTGTCCCAATTGGTAGGACTTCCTTCCTTTTTCATGGCTGAATAGTATTTCATTTTCATTTACATTTTCTTTAGCCATTCATCCATTGATGGACACTTTGGTTGTGTCCATATCTTGACTATTATGCATATTCCTGCAATGACCATGATAGTGGTGATATTTCTTTGAGGTCCTCATCTCATTTCATTTGGATTTGTACCCAGAAATGGGATTGCTGGATCATATAGTAGTACTATTTTTAATGTTTTGAGGAAATTCTATAGTATTTTCCATAGTGGCTATATCAGTTTACATTCCCACCCACAAATGCACAGGGGTTCCAATTTCTCAATTTCTCCACACCCTCATCAACACTTGCTTTCTTTTTTTCTTTTTTTTAATAATAGCCATCCTAACAGGGAAGGAACGATACATCACTGTGGTTAGATTTGCACGTCCCTGATGATTAGTGACAGTGGCCATTTGTATATCTTTGGGAAAATATCTATTCAGGTCCTTTGACCATTTTTTAAATAGACTACATGCTATTAAGTTGTATGAGTCCCTTTTATATTTTGGATATTAACATCCTATCAGATATATGTTTTGTAAATATTTTCTTCCATTCCATAACTTGCTTTTTCATTTTGCTGATTGTTTCCTTTCCTATACAGAAGCAGTTTAGTTTGATGTTGTCCCACTTGTTTATTTTTTCTTTTGTTGTCTGTACTTTTGGTGTCATATCTAAAAAAATCATTGTCAAGACTAATGTCAAGGAGCTTTTCTTTATGTTTTCTTCTGGACAATTTTTAGTTTCAGGCATTACATTTAAGTCTTTAATCCATTTTGAGTTAAATTTTGTGTGTGGTATAAGATAAGGATCATACTCAGTGATAAACTGAAAGCAGATAATTGCCATCTTACACTTGTTAAACTTCCAATTCATGAAGATAGTATATCACTCCATTAATTTAGGTCTGCTTTAGTTTCTCTTACCAATGTTTTACAGTTTTAGTGTAAAACTTTTGCATTTATGTTGTTAAATTTATTCCTAAATATTCTGTAATGTTTTTGTCAGTGGGATTGTTTTCTTAATTTTGTCTTCAGATTGTTTATGGATAGTATATAGAGATACATTGATTTTTTTTGTATATTGATCTTGTATCTTGAGACCTTGCTAAACTTGCTTATTAGTTCAGTGGTAATTTTATAGATTCCTTAGTATTTTCTATATGCAAGATCATGTCATCTGAGAATAAAAGTAGTTTTGCTTCTTCTTTTCAAAACCGTATGCTTTTGATTTCCTTTTCTTACCTTATTGCACTGGCTAGAACTTCTAGCATAATATTTAATGTAACTGGTAAAAGTGAATATTCTTGTCTTCTCCACAACCTTAGAGTAAAAACATTCTTTTTTTCATAATTAAATATGATGGAATCTATAGGTTTTTCATAGATGCACTTTATCACATTGAGAAAGATCCTGTCTATTCCTAGAACTTTTGTTATGAATGGGTATTAAATTTTGTCAAGTGATTTTACTGAACCTATTGATATGGTCATTTCTCTCCTTTATTCTCTTAATATGTTGTATTATATCAGTTGACTTTTGGATGTCAACTAACCTTATATTTCTATGATAAACCACACTGCTTATCATATAAAATCATCCTTATTTGTTACTTGGATCAATTTGCTAATATTTTGCTAAGAATTTGGGTATCAGTTTTCATGAGGGGTATTGACTGATAGTTTTATTTTCTTGTGATGTCTTTGTCAGTCTTTGATATCAGAGGGCTATGTCACTGCAAAGACATCCTGGCTTGGGCTTTATTTTTGGGAGGTTCTAAAATTACTAATTCAATTACTTTGCTTAGAAACTTTTCTTTTTCTTTTTCTTCTTCTTCTTCACTCAGTTTTGATATTTTATGCTTTTCTAGAAATTTTTCCTTTTCATCTAAGTTTAAGTTGTTGACATAAAGTTGTTCATAATCTTCTCTTATAATCCTTTGACTTCTGGAATTCTGTGGTAATGTCCCCTCTTTCATTCTTTATTTTGGTAAATATTTCTTCCTTTTCAACATAAGATTTTAAATCTAAATTTTCCCTCTAAACATTGCTTTAATTACATTACATAAATGTTAATGTCATGTTTTCATTTTATTTTATACTTTTTCAATTCATATTTTATTTTTTCTTTGATCCATATATTATTTAGAAGTGTGGTGTTTGGTTTCCAAGTATATGAGTATTTCCCCATTTTCTCCATGTTGTTGATTTCTAATTTAACTTTGGTGTGGTCAGAGAAGATACTTTAGATTATTTTGATTATGTTGAATTCATTAGAATTATTTCATGCCTAGCCCATGATCTATCCTGAAGAATGTTGCAGGTGTGCTTGAAAAAAACTGTACTTTTCTGCATTGTGTACATTTATATGTTAGGTCAAGTCATTTGATATTGTTTTTCAAGTCTTATATATTCCTATAGATTTTTTGTCTGTGTTCTATCATTTATTTAGAAAAGATGGTTTAATTCTACTACAGCTGACCCTTGAACAATGCAGGACTTGGACGGCCAACCTACTGTGCAGTCACAAATCAGCTTATAACTTTTGACTCCCGCAAAACTTTACTAATAGCCTACTGTTGAC
Source organism: Phataginus tricuspis (assembly GCA_029783875.1). Taxonomy (NCBI): domain Eukaryota; kingdom Metazoa; phylum Chordata; class Mammalia; order Pholidota; family Manidae; genus Phataginus; species Phataginus tricuspis. Next base: position 3,939,536 of record JAQQAC010026072.1, read on the forward strand.
TACAAGTCTTACCAATGACATAGTCAATTAGCACATATTTTGTATGTTTATCTATTATATACTTCATTCTTACAATAAAGTAAGCTAGAGAAAAGAAAATGTTTTTTTTGGATTGTCACAAATTTTCAAAAGATTTTTCCAATGTGGTTATTGAAAAAATCCACGTATAAGTGGACTCATGCAGTTCAAACTTGTGTTGTTTGAGGGCCGACTGTATATTAAATTCAGGTATAACTGTTGAAGCATCTATTATTACTCTGCTCAATTCTGTCAGAATTGCCTCATTTTTGGGGGGCTCTGTTTTTAGTTGCATATAAATTCGTAACTACTCTTTCTCCCTGATGTATTCTTTTATCATTATGGTAGTCATGTTACTTGTCTTAAAGTCTATTTTCTCTGATATTAATATAGCCACTCCAGCTTTTTTAAGATTACTGTTGAATGATAATTTTTTCATCCTCTTACTTTCAATCTATTAGTGTCTTTGAATTTAAAGTGTGTTTTTCATAGTCACTAATTTGTTATATTTTGCTTTCTTAATGCGGTTTTTATGCAGGGGCTTAGGGTCAAATTAGCAAATCAAATCCAGCAATTTATAAATTGATAATACATAATGACCAAGTTCAGTGTATTTCAGAAATGCAAGTTTGGTTTAAAATTTGAAAAAAATCATTCAGTGTAAATCATCACATTAACAGACTAAGGAGAAAGATTATATGATCATATTGATAGACACAGAAAAAGTCTTTACAATATTCCCTGTTTATCTGTGATATAAAATAGCTTTTAAAATGTAGTGAACTAGTGATATAAGGAAACTTACTCCTTCTGAAAAGCAAATGCACAAAATACCCTATAGCTACAATCAATCTTGAACTTCCAGCCCTAAAATCAGAAATAAGGTAAAGATTTCACTCTTACCATATCTATTCCACATTGTTGCAGAGGTCATAGCCATTGCAGTAAGTCAAGGAAAGCATAAAAGACAAATACTAGAAAGGAAGAAAGAAACCTTCTTTATACTCAGATGAAAGGATTCTGTGTATGAAAATCTCTAAATAATTTATCAAAAAAGAAAAAAACCCCACTGGAAGTAGTAAGTTAATGTAGCAAGGCTTCAGAAAACAAGCTCGGTATACAAAAATCAATTTCATTCCTAAATGCTAGCAAAAAAAAATTGAAAATTGAAATGTACACATAATATCATTTAAAATAACATGAAACATGAACCCTTTAGGAAAAATTAAACAAAATGAAACATTCAAAATAGTCTATTCATAAATTAAAGAAGACCTGAATAAATGGGGAGTTATGCCATGTTTATGGATTGGGAGAATCAATGTTATTGAGATAATAATTGTCCCCATATTGATCTACGGATTCAACACAATCTGATGCAGTATCTCAAGTGGTTTTCTTATAGAAATTTTAAATTGATTCTAAAATTTATACAGAAATAGACTTCCACTCCCAGCTAAGATGAAGTAACAGGAATCAAATTTACTCTTTCATCTGAGGTAATAATAATAATAAATTACATATAATTATAATAATTTATTATTATTATAGAAAACATATTAAAAAAGTTTTTCAAGACCCTAGATGTTCAGGCAAAGAAGGGCAGTGATTCCTGAAAGATGGGAAACAAATGAGGTGAATCCTACATTGTCTGAACTTATCACCTTGAGACTGTTTGTAGGCTGTGGTACAGTTTTGGGGAGACTCCTTGAGTTGAGGGTCTCAAGATGAGGTTTCAGGGAGACCAAGGTGGCTAGAGTTCACCGAACTGAGAGCCAGAGAGGAAAAATCACTGTAAACGAAGCACCCCAGATGCCTGCAGCGTGTGCCCTTGAGGGTTCAGCTGAGTGCTGATCCGCACATTCTCCAGTGAAGCTGGAGAAAGAAGGACTTGAACAGATTAGATGTAACAGTGCCGGGTGTCACACAGAACTGGGAATATTACCTCTTCCAACATACAAGCTGGAAAATCTCATAATTAATGGTGGTGTTGGTAAAGTACTTGGAAAGATCTTGCTTGAGTAGTAGGAAATAATTAGCTCTGATCAGAGCTAGGACTAGGATAAGGCAAGTGAGCCCTTATAACACAACCTTTGAGGGGGCCCTGCACTTGCATGACTCTGAAAACAAGTGCCTACCTTAATTTGTGTCCTGGGAACCCGGCTTTCTTCACCTTAGTACCAGCCGTGGCCCTTGATTAAACACTGCTCTGGTCTCACCTAACAAATCTTAAAGACAAATGTCAAAGGATCAAGCAGTTTGCAAGCAATTTAACTGCATCTCAGAGCACAGCTCAAGAATATTTATAGAGATCTAGTACCCAACAAGGGAAAATTCACAGTGTGTGGAATCCAATCAAAGATTATCAGGCATGCAAAGAAGCAGAAAAATAAGTCCCAAAATGAGGAGAATAATCAATCTTCTAAAGAAAAATATAGGAGAAACTCTTTGTGACCTTGAGTTAGGCAAAGATTTCTTAGATGTGATGTTAAAAGCAAGGTCCATAAAAGAACAAATTGATAAATTGTACTTCATCAAAAATAAAAACTGGTCTTCAAAAGACACTGTTAGTAGAGTGAAGGGACAACCTATACAGATTAGGAGAAAATATACTCAAAGCATGTACCTGGTAAAGAACTTATAACTAGAATATATAAAAACTCTCAAAACTCAATAATAAGACAACACAATCTTATTTTTTAAATGTACAAGATATTTGAGGATACAGTTCACCAAAGAAGACGTATAGATGACCAATAAGTACACAAAAATATGCTCAATGTCAGTAGTCATCAATGGACTACAAATTAAAACCACATACTTACTAGAATGGCCAAAGTTAGAAAGACCAACCACATCAAACACTGACAAAATGTAGAGCAACTGAAAACCTCATACATTGTCAGTGGGAATGTAAAGTGGTACCACCACTTTGAAAAACAGTTTGGCATCTCTTTAAAAAGTTAAATATACCCTTACCATATGTTCTGACCATTCCACTTTCAGACACACGAGAGAAAAGAAAGCATATGTCTATACAGATATTTATACCTGGTGGTTCTATTTGTAATACTTCCAAATGGGAAACAACCCAAATATCCAGTAACAGGTGACTGGATAAATAATTTTCAGTCCATTCCTACAATGGAACACTACTGAGCAATAAAAGAAAAGAACTATTGATACACTTAACAACATAAGGATCTCAAAAAAATTGAGTGAGACAGAGTTATCAGATGAAAGAAGCATACATACAGTATGATTCCAATTCTATAAACTCTGGAATACTACTCGGTAGTATGGGAAGCAGATCCGTGGTTTCCTGAAGGGAAGAGAAGGGAGGAATCTAAAGATTATAAAGGGGGGAAAGGAAGGCTGATAGCGGTGATGGTTTCACAGGTGTGTACGTACATGAAATCTTATCAAAGTATTCACTTAAAATAGATGCAGTTAATTCTATGTCAATTATATCACAATAAAGCTACTCAAAAATGTATATGGAAATATAAAGGACATGGAAGAGCCAACACTACCATGTAAAGATAAGCAATGTCGATGGACATTACTTGATTTCAAGAATTGCTGAAACGCTCCAGTAATTACTTCAGTATGGTATTGGCATGTGGTTAGACAAATAGATCAATGTAACAGAATATAGGGTCTAGAAATAGATTCACACATATTGCCAACTGAAATGTGATGAAAGCTCCATGTAATTCCACAGGGAAAGGAAATTCTTTCCAACAAATGATACTGGAACAACTTGATATCCATATGGGAAAAAAATGAAATTTGACTCCAGTGTCAAAAATTGTTTTGATGTGGATCATAGGCCTAAATGTAAAGGATAAATCATTGGAAAATATCTCTGGAAGCTTGGAATAAGCACAAATTCTCAGAGGGTTTCCAAAAATAGCAACCAGAAAAGAAAAAAGTGATAAACTGGATTTCATAAAAATTAAAGATTTATGCTCTGCTCATTAAAAGACTCCTTCAGTAAAGTGAAAATGTAAGCAACAGATTGGGAGAAAATATTTACTGTACATATGCTTGAAAAAGGACATATATACAGAATATATACAGAGTTCTGACAAATCAAAACTAAAAAGATAGCCCTATAAAATGTGAGCAAAAGACTTGCAAAGATACTTCCCCCAAAAAGATATACAAATGGCCAATATGTTCATGAAAAGTACTTAGCATTATTAGTGATCAGAGAAATACAATTTAATACCACACTGATTTTAATCCATTTCATACCCACAGAATGACTAATATTAAAATCAAGTGTTGCTGAGGATATAGAACAATTAGGCTTCTCATAAACTGCTGTATAAGTGTCAATTGTTACCACACTTTGGAAAATTCATTGACAGTTCCTTATAAAAGTAATATACACATACCTAGTGATCAAGCAATTCCACTAAGAGATATGAAAACATAAAACCATAAAATACTCTTATAAAATTATTCATAGAAGTTTTACTTATAAATAATTGAAAAGCAGAAATAGCCTGAATGACCACCAACAGGAGAATGGATAAACAAATTCTGGTTTATTCATATAATCCTATAGTGGAAAACTACTCTGCCATGCAAAGTAACATATGATTGATAACATGCAACAATGTGAATGAATATCCCAAGATTACACTGAGTGAATAAATCTAAAAACAAATGAGTACACACACCATACGATGCCAATTACATGAAGTTCTGTGACAGGCAAACTAGGTATTATGGTAAAATTAGAAAGGTAGTTGGAAATGAGTGGCAGCTTTCTGGGGTAAAAAAAAATGTTCTTTATCTTGATTCAGGATTAGGTACACAGTGCACACGTTTGTCAAAATTCATCAAACTGTATACTTACCATCTGCTCATTTAATTATTTGTAAATTATGCCTCAATGAAAAGAGTATTGTAGAAAAAATGTAAAAATCATGAATATATGCACTCCTAAAACGATATCATTAGAATACATGAAGCCACAGCCAATGAAGCTGTCTAGGAAACTAGATAAATCGACAATTAAAACTGTCACAAAAAATATCCCTCTTAGAAACTGATAGACTGATAGATCAAGCAGTCAAGAAACATAAAGCAAAGATATAGAAGACTGGAATAACAATTGACTTGAACTATTAAGAAATTGAAATATCAATCAAATTTATTCCCTTCAAAAACCCTCAAGCATGGATAGCTTTCAGTGCACATTCTACACAGTTAAGGGTCAGATAGATACTCTTAAAGAAGTTGTTCCAGAAAATAGAAAACAGGGAAAAAGGGGAAATCTGCCCAATTCATTTTATTTATTTTTTATTTTTATTTTTTTGTGACTAAATTTTATTATTATTATTATTATTATTATTATTATTATTATTATTTTATATTGTATAAAATGTATTTTTAATGTATTATTGATATACACTCTTATGAAGGTTTCACATGAAAAAATAATGTGGTTACTACATTCACCCATGTTATTGTGTCCCCCCATACCCCATTGCAGTCACTGCCCAACAGTATAGTAAGATGCCACAGATTCACTATTTGCCTTCTCTGTGCTACACTGTCTTCCCCATGCCCCCCTCACACCATGTGTGCCAATCATAATAGCCCTCAGCCCCCTTCTCCCTCACTCCCCACCTGCTCCTCACCCCCTTCCCCTTTGGTAACCGCTAGTCCCTTCTTGGAGTCTGTGAGTCTGTTGCTGTTTTGTTCCTTCAGTTTTGCTTTGTACTTGGCTTTTACTTCACTGAGCATAATATCCTCCAGCTCCATCCATGTTGTTGCAAATGGTAGGATTTGTTTCTTTTGTATGGATGAATAGTATTCCATTGTGTATATGTACCACCTCTTCTTTATCCATTCATCTACAGATGGACACTTAGGTTGCTTCCATATCTTGGCTATTGTAAATAGTGCTGCAGTAGACATAGGGGTGCATATGTCTTTTTGCATCTGAGGAATTACATTCTTTGGGTAAATTCCTAGGAGTGGAATTCCTGGGTCAAATAGTATTTCTGTTTTTAGTTTTGTGAGGAACCTCAGTATTGCTTTCCACAATGGTTGAACTAGCTTACATTCCCACCAGCAGTGTAGAAGGGTTCCCCTTTCTCCACATCCTCACCAGCATTTGTTGTTCTTAGTCTTTTCGATACTGGCCATCCTAAATGGTGTGAGGTGATATCTCATTGTGGGTTTTTTTTGCATTTCCCTGATAATTAGTGATGTGGAGCGTCTTTTTATGTGCTTGTTGGCCATCTGAAATTTTTCTTTGGAGAAATGTCTCTTCATATCCTCCACCCATTTTTTAATTGGGTTATTTGCTTTTTGGGTGTCGAGGCGTGTGAGTTCTTTATATATTTTGGATGTTAACCCCTTATCGGATATGTTATTTACAAATACATTCTCCTATACTGTAGGATGCCTTTTTGTTTTGTTGATGGTGTCCTTGGCTGTACAGAAGCTTTTTAGTTTGATGTAGTCCCATGTGTTCCTTTTTGTTTCCCTTGCCCAAGGAGATGTATTCAGGAAAAAGCTGCTCATGCTTATATTCAAGAGATTTTTGCCTATGTTGTCTTCTAAGAGTTTTATGGTTTCATGACTTACATTCATGTCTTAGACCCATTTCGAGTTTACTTTTGTTTATGGGGTTATACAATAATCCAGTCATTCCCTTACAAGTAGTTATCCAGTATTGCCACACCAGTTGTTGAAGAGGCTGTCATTTCCCCATTGTATGTTCATGGCTCCTATATCATATATTAATTGACCATATATGCTTGGGTTTATATTTGGGCTCTCTAGTCTGTTCCATTGGTCTATAGGTCTGTTCTTGTGCCAGTACCAAATTGTCTTGATTACTGTGGCTTTGTAGTAGTTTGAAGTCAGGGAGCATAATCCCCCAGCTTTATTCTTCCTTTGCAAGATTGCTTTGGCTATTTGGGGTCTTTTGTGGTTCCATGTGAATTTTAGAACTATTTGTTCTAGTTCGTTGAAGAATGCTGTTGGTATTTTGATAGGGATTTCATTGAATCTGTAGATTGCTTTAGGCAGGATGGCCATTTTGACAGTATTAATTCTTCCTATCCATGAGCACGGGATGTGTTTCCGTTTATTGGTATCTTCTTTAATTTCTGTCGGGAGTGTCTTGTAGATTTCAGGGTATAAATCTTTCACTTCCTTCATTAGGTTTATTCCTAGGTATCTTATTCTTTTTGATGCAATTGTGAATGGAATTGTTTTCCCGATTTCTCTTTCTGATAGTTCATCATTAGTGTATAGGAATGCAACAGATTTCTGTGTGTTAATTTTGTATCCTGCAACTTTGCTGAATTCAGATCTAGTAATTTTGGAGTGGATTCTTTAGGGTTTTTATGTAGAATATCATGTCATTTGCAAACAGTGACAGTTTAACTTCTTCCTTACCAATCTGGATGCCTTTTATTTCTTTGTGTTGTCTGACTGCAGTGACAAGGACCTCCAGAACTATGTTGAATAAAAGTGGGGAGAATGGGCATCCTTGTCTTTTTCCTGATCTTAGAGGAAAAGCTTTCAGCTTCTCACTGTTAAATATGATGTTGGCTGTGGGTTTGTCATATATGGCCTTTATTATGTTAAGGTACTTGCCATCTATACCCATTTTGTTGAGAGTTTTTATCATGAATGGATGTTGAATTTTGTCGAATGCTTTTTCAGCCTCTATGGAGATGATCATGTGGCTTCTGTCCTTTTTGTTGATGTGGTGGATGATGTTGATGGATTTTCTAATATTGTACCATCCTTGCATCCCTGGAATAAATCCTACTTGATCATGGTGGATGGTCTTTTTGATGTACTTTTGAATTTGGTTTGCTAATATTTTGTTGAGTATTTTTGCATCTATGTTCATCAGGGATATTGGTCTGTAATTTTCTTTTTTTGTAGTTTCTTTGCCTGTTTTGGTATTAGGGTGATGCTGGCCTCATAGAATGAGTTTGGAAGCGTTCCCCCCTCTTCTACTTTTTAGAAAACCTTAAGGAGAATGGGTGTTAGGTCTTCACTAAGAGTTTGATAAAATTCAGCGGTGTAGACATCTGGTCCATGGGTTTTGTTCTTAGGTAGTTTTTTGGTTTCCAATTCAATTTCGTTGCTAGTAATTGGTCTGTTCAGATTTTCTGTTTCTTTCTGGGTCAGCATTGGAAGGTTGTATTTTTCTAGAAAGTTGTCCATTTCTTCTAGTTTATCCAGTTTGTTACCATATAATTTTTCATAGTATTCTCTAATAATTCTTTGTATTACTGTGGTGTCTCTAGTGATTTTTCCTTTCTCACTTTTGATTCTGTTTATGTGTGTAGACTCTTTTTTTCTTGATAAGTCCAGCTAGAGGTTTATCTATTTTGTTTATTTTCTTGAAGAACCTGCTCCTGCTTTCTTTGATTCTTTCTATTGTTTTATTCTTCTCGATTTTATTTATCTCTGCTCTAATCTTTATTATATCCCTCCTTTTACTGCCTTTGGGCCTCAGTCATTCTTCTTTTTCTAGTTTCATTCATTGTGAGTTTAGACTGTTCATATGGGATTGTTCTTCTTTCCTGAGGTAGGCCTATAGTGCAATATACTTTTGTCTTAGCACAGCCATCCCACAGATTTTGCGGTGTTGAATTATTGTTGTCATTTGTCTCCATATATTGCTTGATCTCTGTTTTTATTTGTTCATTGATCCATTGGTTATTTAGCAGCATGTTGTGAAGCCTCCATGTGTTTGTGGGCTTTTTATTTTTCTTTGCCTAATTTATTTCTAGTTTCATACCTTTGGGGTTGGAGAAGCTGGTTGGTACAATTTCAATCTTTTTTAATTTACTGAAGCTCTTTTTGTGGCCTAGTATATGATCTATTCTTGAAAATGTTCCATATGCACTTGAGAAGAATGTGTATCCTGCTGCTTTTGAGTGTAGAGTTCTGTAGATGTCTGTTAGGTCCATCTGTTCTAATGTGTTGTTCAATGCCTCTGTCTCCTTACTTATTTTCTGTCTGGTTGATCTGTCCTTCAGAGTGAGTAGAGTGTTGAAGTCTCCTAGAATGAATGCATTGCATTCTATTTCCCCTTTTAATTCTGTTACTATTTGTTTCAGATATGTAGGTGCTCCTGTGTTGGGTGCATAGATATTTATAATGGTTATATCCTCTTGTTGAATTGACCCCTATATCATTATGTAATGTCCCTTTTTGTCTCTTGTGACTTTCTTTGTTTTAAAGTCTATTTTGTCTGATACAAGTACTGCAACTCCTGATTTTTTCTCCCTATTAGTTGCATGAAATATCTTTTTCCATCCCTTCACTTTTAGTCTGTGTATGTCTTTGAGGTTGAAATGAGTCTCTTGTAAGCAGCATATAGTTGGGCCTTGTTTGTTTTATCCATTCAATGACTCTGTGTCTTTTGATTGGTGCATTCAGTCCATTTACATTTAGGGTGACTATCAATAGGTATGTACTTATTGCCATTGTAGGCTTTAGATTCCTGGTTAACAAAGGTTTAAGGTTAACTTCATTACTATCTAAGAGTCTAACTTAACTCACTTAGTATGCTATTACAAACACAATCTAAAGGTTCTTTTGTTTTACCTCCTTTTCTTCCTCCTCCATTCTTTATATGTTAGGTATCATATTCTGTACTCTTTGTCTATCACTTTTTATTACCTCTGGTGACAGCTATTTAAACTTAGGAATACTTCCATCTATAGCAGTCCCTCCAAAATTCACTGTAGAGGTGCTTTGTGGGAGGTAAATTCTCTCAGCTTTTGCTTGTCTGAAAATTGTTTAATCCCTCTTTCAAATTTAAGTGATAACCTTCCCAGATAGAGTATTCTTGTTTCGAGGCCCTTCTGCTTCATTGCATTATATATATCATGCCACTCCTTCTGGCTTGTCAGGTTTCTGTTGAGAAGTCTGATTATAGCCTGATGGGCTTTCCTTTGTATGTGATCTTTTTTCTCTCTCTAGCTCTTAATAGTCTGTCCTTATCCTTGATCTTTACTATTTTAATTATTATATGTCTTGGTGTTGTCCTCTCTGTGTCCCTTGTGTTGGGAGACCTGTGCACTTCCACAGCCTGAGAGACCGTCTCCTTCCCCAGATTTCTGCAATTAATTCCTCAAAGACACTTTCTATCCTTTTTTCTCTCTTTTCTTCTTCTGGTACCCCTATAATGTGAATATTGTTTCATTTGGATTGGTCGCACAGTTCTCTCAGTATTCTTTCATTCCTAGAGATCCTTTTTTCTCTCTGTGCCTCAGCTTCTTTGTATTCCTCTTCTCTAATTTCTATTTCATTTATCATCTCCTCCACCATAGCTATAATGCTTTTAATACCCTCCATTGTGTTCCTCAACAATTGGATCTCCATCCTAAATTCGTTCTATTCCTGAGTTCTTGAATATTTTTCTGTACCTCCAGGAGCATGTTTATGATTTTTATTTTGAAATCTCTTTTAGGAAAGTTTATTAGTTCAGTCTCGACCCTTTTTCTGGTGTTGTTGAGATTTTGCTTGGAACTAGATTCCTTTGACATTTCATATTTATATGTGGTGCCCTCTAGTGCCCAGAAGCTCTACTCTCTGGAGCAGCTCAGCCCCTGGAGCAATGTCAGGGTTGCAGGGGAGTGGTGTTCGTGCCTAGGGGGAGGAAAGAGCTATTCCCTGCTTCCCGGCTCCTATGCCTTCTCCACTGCTAGAACCAGTGGGCCAGACACACAGGTGTAAGCCTCTATGCTTTGTGTTTGTAGCTACTGTAGACTGGGCTTCCTTCTGACACCAGGGCAGGGTTTTCTGGTTTGCAAGCCATGTGCAGGCTGACTGGGAGGAAGGTGCAACATGCTGCATATCACTGTGGGGGGCCTTGGAGCTGTGTAGCCAGCCAGGGGGATGGAGCGCCTGAAGTTAGTGAAAGTTCCCAAGCTGCTGGGCAGAGTGCACCCAGACAATTTTGTCCACCTGTCCTTTCTCCTGAGCAGTAAGCTCTGTGCAATCCTTGCCCCTTTAGCAACACTCTTGCTTTTAGGAAGTCTCTCAGACTACCTGCCTTTCTTTTGTCCCAGAGGAGCTGGCTATGGATCCCTGTTTTCCACAAGCAGCTGGAATCTCAGTCTCTCCAGGTATTCTGCCTGTTTTAGCTTTCCAACCCCACTAATCACCAGAGCACCATGAAATGTAGGTTCATGATCCCAGAGCAGATCTCCAGGGCTAGGTGTTCAGCAGTCCCAGGCCTCAATTCCCTCCCTGCTTGGTTTCTCTTCCTCCTGCCGGTGAGCTGGGGTTGGGGGAGGGCTTGGGTCCCACCGGGTCATGACTTTGGTATGTTACCATGTTCCATGAGGTCTGTTCTTTCCTCCAGGTATATGCAGTCTGGTGCAGCCTTCTTTCCTGTTGCTCTTTCGGGATTAGTTGTATTAATTATATTTTCATATTGTAGTGGTTTTAGGAGGAGATCTCTATTTCACCTCTTATGCCGCTATCTTTAATCCTTGTCCAACTCATTTTATGAGGTGAAAATAATATTTACTCCAAGCTTGAATATGACTAATACAAGGAAAAAAATAGGTCTATTTCACTTATAAAAATAGAGGCAAAATTCCAAATGAGCTGCCAGATAATTAACCCTACCGTGTGTTTTGGAAAATGATCTAGTTCAGGTTTATTCTGGGAGTATTAGAACAACTTAACACCAGAAATTCTAGCAATGTTATTCACCATGTTATTGGACAAAGGAGCAAAATGATTCCCAATAGATGCAGCAAAATATTTGACAAAGTTCAACATCTTTTTGTGATTTTTAAAAATTCTCAAGAAACTGAATAGACATGAACCTTCTCATAGTGGTAAAGGCTTTGTATGTTACAAGTTTACAGAAAACCTACTACCCAGACAACCTTGTCCCCCATCCCTTCTCCTGCGCAGCAAGCTCCAAGCAAGCCCCGCCCCTTCAGCAGCCCTCTCGCTTCTAGGAAGCCTCGAGACCACCTGCCTTTCCCTTGTCCTGGAGCAGCCGGATGTGGATCCCGTCCTCCACAAACAGCCAGAATCTGTCTCTCAAGTGCTCTGCCTGTCCCAGCTCCCCATCCTCCAGAGCAACACACAATGTAGGTTTCTGCTTGCAAAGCAGCTATCCAGGGCTAGGTGTTCAGCAGTCCCAGGCTTCCACCTCCTCTCTGCTCCATTTTTCTTCGTCCCGCTGGTGAACTGGGGTAGGGGAAGGGCCTGGGTCCCGCCGGATCAAGGCTTTCATACATTACCCTGTTCTGTGAGGTCTGCTCTATTCATGAGGTCTGTATGCAGTCTGGTGCAGCCTTCTTTCCTGTTGCTGTTTTAAGGTTAGTTGTATTAACTGTATTTCCACACTATCTGTGGTTTTGGGAGGAGTTCTCTGTCTCACCTCTCACGCCACCATCTTGACTCTCCAGACCTAGACATTTTTATGGATGATTGAAATTGTCAAACTCATTCTAAATCTTGATAAGCCACAATGCCCACAAATTTCTATGCTTGCCTTGAAAAAGAAGATCTCAGGATGGGGGCAATAGTGGACTGTCCCACCCACTGTGGAGATACCCTTCAAGGACATGGCTTTGCTGTTATTGCTATGTAGCAAATTACCGCACACCCGGTGCCCCAAAGCAGTCTGTCACCTTAGGGTTCTGGAGGTCAGAGGCCTGGGGTGGCGGGGCTGGGTGCTTGGCTCAGGGTCGTCTCATGCTGCAGGTGCCGATGTTCTGCTCCTGCTTGGGAGCCTTGGGAGCTTGGGAGCCTGCTTCCACCTCGTTCACGTTGTTTTCCAAATTCAGTTCCTTTGGTTCTCGGACGGAAGACCTCACCTCCTTGCCCACCATCAGCCTCAGCCGCTCTCAGCTCCTAGAGGCCACTGGCATTCCTTGTCAGGTGGGCCCGCCACTTTCAGAGACAGCAGTAGAAATTCCCCCTCACATCCCATCCTATCCGCACTTGTAATAAATCTTTCAGCAAGGATCCAGGCCTTTTTAAAGGGCTTACCTTATTTGGTCAGGCCCACATGGTTAATCTCCTTTTTGATTAACTCAAAGGCAGTTGGACAGTCTCCTAATTATAGGAGTGATTCCCCCCCCCACAGGACCGAGGGGTTAAATGCAGCAGGTGCTCCAGGGTGGCCTCTTGGGGAAGAAGCTCCTTCTCCACATCAGAGCCATCAGGACAGAATAGAGAGCTTAAAACCATGCTCATTACATATGGAAACATGGAAAGATGTGGAATCACAAACCAGAGGGGAAAGGGTAAATTATTTCATGATCATGTGGACACAATTGGCCCACTATAAAGAGGAAAAAATTAGAAATACATGGTGAATCTACAGGGGTTAAATAGAAATGGATTACATGCTACACGTGAGGACAAAAACTATAAAATTAATAACAGATGTGTAAAATATCCTCGTAATGTTCGGATGGGGTGGGATTTCTGAAATACAATCCTTTACAAAGCACAGCCCACAGGAAGATTTGCTGATGGGTTTGACTATATTAGAATGAGAGACACTGGTCAATGGAAATAGACTCAGAGTTAACAGATGGGTGACAGGTTGTAATATGATATTTACGAGATTGGAATCGATAAGGGATCACGTTCTAGAACGCACAAGGGACTCAGACACGTCAGTAAGGAGACGGGTGACCCGCATGAAACAATAGGCAGTTTCAGAAGGAAAGGGCTAACAAGTATGCAAAGGGATGTACCATGGCACTGGTAATTTGGGGGGAAGGAATGCAAAAAAATACTAAGATGGCAATTCTGTAAAAAGCTAAGTTGGGTAATACAAATGTTGGTAGAGATGAGGGCCCTAATGCGCTGTTGCTGGGAGGAGACGGGTCGCCTCTCTGGGGACAAGCTGGCAGCTCGTCTCGTATTGCTCGTGTGGCTCTTAACTCAGCAATCCCCAGGGACCAGGGGACATGGAAGGGGACCGCTGTGGCAGCCCTGAATGTGAAGACGGCCCGAGTGTCTCAGGGGAAAGGCTACAAAAGATGAAGACACACGCTGTGGAATTCGGTCATACTGTGGGGACCTCCCAACTAGCAGCCATGAGAGGTAACGGCCGATTGGCCAGGCATATTGCTGGAGGAAAAAAGTAAGAAACAGGAGCTTCAGAGCACAACAAAATGTACTTACAATGGAAACAATATAAGAAAATGCAACAGTTACATGTTTGTCTAAGTTAAATACATAGTCAAGAACAGGTATGAAATGCCTTCCTGTGAGGGCCCTCAGGGGCAAGGGGAAATAAGAGTGAGGGTGAGGGCTGAAAACAAACATCAAGGTGCATAACATAAAACATAACGGACACTGACAGTCACGGGCAGGCAGTAAGGAGTGTCATGGTGGAACTGTCAGGACCTAAGGTGCAAATTCTCAGTTCCGTCAGTGAGAAGCAGAAGCTGGTTTCCAGCTGGTTTCCAAGGGTGCACCCGGTTCCCAAGGTCTGGGGAGGCTCCCAGACAGCCGAGCCTCCCTCCCCTGGGGTATTTGGTGTCAGAACCTGTCTGCTGCTTTCCCCCGGGGGTGGGCGCTTCCTGGGGCTGTGGAGAAGGTGGGTGAGCAGGCCTGCAGCCAGCAGCAGGTCTCCATTGTCTACTTCTCTGCTGGAGGGCTGTGTTCTCCATCCCACTGGCACCAGAGTGGCCCAGCCAATGACACAAGGTAGATGTGCAGCACATTGCTTTTAGGGGACAGATTTAAGAGCTCCTGGGTGTTCCTCCATGGCCTGAGCTGGGGACTGTGCTGACTGCCTAGGGTCCTGGGTCCACAGTGATGCCACCAAGCACGGGTGCGTGGGGCGAGTGTGACCTAAATGTGTGTGCTTGGATGACGCCGAAATGTGGAGGCCGCTTGTTTCTAGCATGTATCCTCACCTCACCTCACCAATACAGGGCCTCTGTTAGGGGCCCCAGACCCACTTTTCCTCTTCTCTGTAATCCCAAATGTTTTGACAGTGGCTCAGACTTGAGAAGATTCTGATCAACTTTCCGACGACCCCACGTCTGCTGGAGTGGGTCATTACTACGGACATGCAGAGGCTGGGGTCCAGAGAACGTGGAACTGTGCCAGACGCCCACCGGCCCTCAGGACATGGCTGTCTGAGTCCCGCAGAGGCTGGACGTGGGCAAGGGCCTTCTTGAGTGTCCACAGGAATGGGCTGGTGGATGAGGAGCTGAGTGAGAGCCCTTGGGGACAGTGTGAAGGGTGGGAGAGTAAGGTGGTGACTCAAGCCCCCCAACTTGGGCTGCAATTATTGAAAATTTCCTGGAAAACCAGCATCCACAGGGCGAACACGCGACTAATTTGAGGGCAGATGGCACTCTTGCTACGAAGGATGAGATCTAGGATGCAGGCGAACAGCCGGATGAAGGGACACGGAGGGCAAGGTCTGGGATGGTCCCGAGAGCAGGCGCGCCTGACCCTGTGCAGATGGGGTGCATCACCCTCCCAGGACATGGATGTGTTCAGCCCTTACTATTGGGGTTCTATGGAGGCCCCCTCACATGGACATGATCCGTCATTAACTCCACTTCTGGCCCCTCTCCCCTCTACGGAGGGTGGGGGAAGGGGCTGAAATTCCAAGCTTCCCACCATCACTTGGTCTTCCTGGTGACCCAGCCCCCATCCAAGACCCCTCCCAGAGGCCCTTCATTGGAACAAAGGACACCCGGACACTCAAGGGGTTTCGGAGCCCTGTCTCAGAACGGGGCGCAGAGGCTGAGTATTAGAACAAAAGCTGCTCCCAGTGCTCTTATCACACAGGAAACTCGAAGGGTTTCAGGCGCCTGCACCAGAACCAGCTCATAGATAATGTTTCCTGTTATCTCACAGCCATTCTTCCCAGCGGGATGCCTGGTTTCAGTCTTTTCCTGCCAGGAGGCCGCACCATTCCAGCTCCTTGGCTGCCTGCTCCCTCCTGGTCTCTGAGGTTGACTCCTCTGGGCCGCGTGCTGGCCCCTCTTGCATCTCTGCAGCCCCTCAACGGTCTCCCCTGGTCCTATGACCTCGCGGCCATCTGAATGCTAAGGACGCCCACCCTAGACCAGACTTGCCCACTAAACTTTCTGCACCGTCTGCCTCTTTGGCAAACCAAACATGGGACTCTGGAACAGGGTCAGAACCTTTGAGGTCACTCTTCTGAGTGTCAGTAACCTGGGCACCTCTGACAGCCCCAGCCCAGCTTTACCAGCAACCATCCGTTTCGTGACACGTGGGGTACAACCAGGGTGAACGTGGATTTGAGCCAGTGTCAGCCTGCTTCTTAGGTCACCTGCCTCTCAGATCTTGCAGCCTGTGGTGGGCCTCCGAGCAGGCCCTGTAGGTCCTCCCAGCCCTGCCCTGTGAATCCCTGGAGGCCTGGCCTCCCGTCACCCTGTAATGCCTTCCTCAGCTCCCAGCTAAAGATGCCCCACCCTTCCAGGCCTCCTCTGAACCATCCCCTACAGCCTTCTCAGCCCTGGGGTGGGTGGTAAGCCTCTTCAATGTGCTCCCAGGTGGCCAGGTCACCACATGCCAGCCCAGGTCATGTTCCTCTGTGAGTGTCCTGGGGTGGGGGACCAGGGTTCACCTGTCTGGGTGCTCACTGAGGTTGGATTTCACTGCCCTGTGCCATGGCCAAGCCCCTGGTGCGAGGCAGCTTCCCACTGCAGGGAAGGCAGAGGCGGCCTTTTCCCGGCTCTGCCCACTGGCCATAGGTGTCGGCACCTCTCTCTCTCTCTCTCTCAGCCTCTGTTGGGAGGCCTCTGGCTCCCAGCCTCCACAACCCTGAACTTGGCGTCTCTTCTGCTCGGAGCGCTAGCGCCTCCGATGTGACTGGTCGCTTCCCAGAGTGAGGGGTGGGGGGCGCCCCTGAGCCCGCCTCCTGCCTTTGTTTGGGGTTGAGCAAAGCAGTGCTTTAAAGAGAATTTATTTTTCCAAATTGCAGAACAAAGAACACAATGTTTAGGAAGAAAACACATTGCTTACATTCGAGAAAAATTAGCAGCATTATATAATGAAAGACACTTGAAGGGGTTGACTCACCTTACTGACATACATCTTCGACTAGTTTGTGAGATACTCATAAAATGACATCCTGTTAATTTAAGGCTTCTTATGCTAATTTTCAGTCAATTTTATTTGCCTACGAAATTTATTGGTGACCTCCAGGGTAACAGCTGCGTTTGCTCCAAGTATATGGGATCCTTATTAAAAACACCATGTGAAGAAAATGAAGCAGAGTTCACTGGGAGGGCCCGAGGGCAGGGGGCAGTGTCAGGGCAGTTCCGGGGCCCCTGTGGGCTGGGCACTCTGTGCCCCTGACAGCTCTGCCTTCAGAACCCATCCAGGGTGCCACTGAGGGCTGTGCTGCCTGTTCCAGATAGACCCGAGCAGCCCCGCTGGGTCCAGAGGGGAAGGCTGAGGCTCAGAGCTGCTACCGTTTCCCTTAAGGGAAATCCACAGAAGGCCCCGGGGGGTTCTGGTGGTGGGGGCACTCCACGATCACAGCCAGCAAGAGGAGGTTGTTCCAGATGAAGATGGTTTGGGTGGTGTGTGCATTGATGAAACAGCAAGGGGAGGCCGTTTCGCTGTGGCCGTCCATCTCGTTAGGCTGGGAGGCAAACCTGTACTTGGGGCTCCCGAGCTGGGCCAGCTTTGTGGATATGCAGCAGGGCCCTGTTCTCATAGGGCCACACAGCTGTCGCCATGTTAAAAATTTCTAACAGGGAGCCTCACCTTTTCATTTTTCACAGGACCCCGCAAATCACAGGGCCAACCCCACCTGCGAGCACAGGGCCACAGAGCAGAGAACAGCCGAGGGCCCGTGGTCACACCTCTCTGGCTCTTCCACGGGCCCCGTCGTGGCGAAGCCCACTTCTCCTCTCCATAGGGAGGATGCAGGTCCCACGGCTCTGCCTGGTGAAGCTGGCCCAGGGCCTGGGCGGTGAGCCCCGGCCCAGGGGGCCTCCTCCTGTTCCAGGGCCGTGATGGCGATGGACAGTGAGGGGCCCTGCTGTGACCTCCTTCCCCCTTCCTTCCCCTTCAGTGAAGCAAAGTTTACTGGGGTGGTTGAGGCCCAAGCTGACCCTAAATGGAAGAACCGATGCAAACTCTCCCTGGCCAAAGGCCACAGCTGGGTTGTGAAGCAGGCCCTCTCTGTGAAATCCACAGCAGAGGGCATGGACAGGTGGCACCGGGTAGCTTGCAGTCTGTCTCTGAAGCTCCCCCTTCCTGCCCATAGGCACCTGGGTCTAGCCTGCCCCATACTGTCTCTGGCAAGCATTAGAAGTAAGACATTTCTGAGAAAAGGGCTGAGCCAGGGAGTGCAGACCTACCACAGGCAGGATCTTTGGACTTGGGAGGGCATCCAGCAAATCCTTTCTGCTGGACTCTGGGTATGGGGAAAAGGCAGGGGGCCTGCAGGTGGGCTCTGGTCTCCCCTGATGACATGGTCATGAGACAGACATTATCAAACACTCATTGGTGGGTATGCAGGGTCTCCTGGGGCAGGGCACAGACTCAGAGTGGAGGGGTTTGAAAGGCACCCCAGGACACATGGAGCCTCAGGGAGACCTGAAGACCAGTTGCAAACTAACACTAGAAAGGTGGAAGAGCCTGCAGAGCAGAGGAACAGAATGGACAAAGACCTGGAGGCGAGAGTCCAGGAGGGCACTGGGGCAGGTGGGGCAGTGGGGGGGGACGGTGACGGCCTGTGGTGAGGAGGGGAGGCCGGGTCCACAGGGCGTTCAGTGGCAGAATGAGGAGTACGAGAAGGTTCTCATCACAGGTGAGACAGCAGTAGTGCAGCCCCTGCAGTGTGAACAGATTGAGCGCCAGCTGGAATCATCCGAACTGGACAGAAGAGGCTGAGAGGAGGTGAGGGTGGGGGCAGAGAGATGGAAACAGTGGGCCAGGTCAGCTGCCCACGGACTGGGCATCCAGAGGGCAAGAGAAGACAGACTCAGGGGTGGTGTTCCTCTTGGGGGTGGGGTTCTGACCCTGCTTCTGGCTACCCACGTTGCCCAGGAGGATGGGGGTCAGGGGGAGCCCCACTGAAGTGCCCGTGAGTGCCCTCCACAGCTGAAAGTGGGTGTGCAGGCCAGAGGACTGGTCTGCACTGAGAGCCTGGGGTTCATTATTTCCCTTCTGCAATGACATGGGACCTGCAGGAAGACGTGCTGACAAGAGGCTGCGGGCAGTTAGGAGAGAGCAGAGGGCTTGCTGAGCCGAGGTCCTGAGGCGGCAGGAGGTTTGAAGGACTGAGGGACGCAGCTGTGCTTGGGACTGGGCAGGGAGCGTCTTAGGGTGTGGGCTCAGAGGAGGACCCTGCAGGGGGAGGGGTGCCCGTGGGGACCTGGGATGGGTGGTGAGGGATCAAGGAGGAAGCACCAAGGAGCGAGCGTTGTCCTGCCCTCCGGGGGGTGTGGAAACGAGGAAGGACGGCAGGAGGGCTCCATGTCCCCCCAGGTGCAGGGGCGGGTGGGAGAAGGCAGGGTGCAGTCCACGGGGGAAGGAAGGCTCCATGCGGAGCCCAAGGGGTGAGAAGAAGAGCCCTGGAGCGCCAGGGAATGGGAGCAGCATGTGGGGTCCCGGGCGGGAAGCCCAGAGGGAAACTTCCGCGTATTATTTCCAGGGGAGATTTCACTGCAGGGCGCTGGAGCAAGCGGACCCTCACAGGCCTAAAAGGAACCTCACACCTTATATAGAAATCAACTCACAGTGGATTGAAGATTTAAATGTAAACATGTACAAATATAAAATGTTTAGAAAAACACATAGGAGAAAAAACGCATTGGGATCTAATGCTCAGGGGAAGAGTTCTTAGACAATGGCACAATTCATGGGAAAAAAATGACAAATTGACTTCATCAAAATTAGGAAATTTTGAGCCTTAACATATTATCTCTGATAAAGCATGTATGTGACCAGGGATTCTTATATAAAAGAACTTTCAAGACTCAAAGGTATAAAAAACAAACACTCCAATCAGAAAATGGGCAAAGACAGGAACAGACCTTTTACCCAAGAGCATCTTCACGTGGCAAATGGGCTCATGAAAAAATGTGCCGTCTCATCAGCCCGTAGGGAAATGCAGATCAGAGCCACAGTGAGACATTGCTGCACGCTGGTCGGAGCAGCTAGAATAAAAATGGTGGCGGTCAGAAGGACATTCTATGAAATACTCCTCAAAAAATAAAAAGGTAACACCAAAAGCTCGTGAAGATGCAGAGAAACGGGCTTTCTCATACATCGATGGGCAGTGTGATGTGGCCGCTCTGGGAAAGTTTGGCAGTTTCTTTAGAACCTAAACATAGTCTTACCTTGTGACTCAGAACCTGCACTCCTAGACATTGGTCCCAGAGAAATGAGAACTTATATTCACACCAAGACCTGTGCATGGTGTTCATAGCAGCTTTATTTGTGATAGCCCCAAACTGGAAACCCAAATGCCCTTTGCTGGGTAAATGGTTAAACAGACTGTGGTGTATCCGGGCCATGGGATACCGCTCAGCACTAAAAAGAGACAAAGTATGGAAACAGGAAGCAGTGTGGATGGCCATGAAGGGTATTATACTGAGCGAGAAAAGTCCATCTCAAAACGTTACATATAACATTCTCAAAGTGATAAAATTAGAGAGCAGATTAGCGGTTGCCAGGGGAAGAGGAGAGAGCAGGGTGGTGTGTGTGACAGTGAAGGTGTGGGGACAGGGACCCCTGTGGTGACAGAATGGTTCTGTATCTTGTTTGTGGTGGTGGTTATATGAATCTACCCATGGGATTCACAGAACTAAATACGCACACGCACACATGCACAATGAATGTGCCTGGTGGACTGCTTGTGTGCACACAGAGCCATCTTTTGAAGCCCTAAGCCCCAGTGTGATGGCCTTGGGAGGCGGGGCCTTTGGGAGGTGATTAGGTCATGAGGGTGGAGCCCATGATGGGACCAGCACCCTTGTAAAAGGGACCCTGCCGGGCTCCTCTCTCTCCCTGATGTGAGGACACAGCAGGAAGGCAGCCACCTGCACACGAGGAAGAGTCCTTACTGGACTTGGATTGGCCAGCGCCCAGCTTAGATGTTCAGCCTCCAGACTTGTGAGCAGTACAAGTCTGTTGTTTGAGCCCCACACATCGGTGGTGTTTTGTCACGGCAGCCAGAGTGGACCGAGGTGGCATGTCAGCCTGGTGAGATCTGGATGGGGCCGTGGGTTGCACCGAGGTCAGCTCCTGGGTTTGCCATTGTCCTGTGGTTACGGCCAGATGCTGGCACTGGGGAAGACTGGGTGAAGGGTGCCTAGGACTTCTCCTCACTATTCTTGCAACTTCCTCTGCATCTATAATCACTTCCAAGAAAGAAAAGAAGCAGAAGTAGGAGAGAGGATAGATGTCTGGAGGGCTAACATCATGGGTCAAGCCTCAACACCGCAGAGAGATGAGAAGCTGGAGAAATATGTGGTGAGCCGTCTAGGCAGGTTTGCCAGGCCCAATGTCTGAGGAGGCTAACTCAGGTTAAGGAGAAGGGTGGCCCCAAGAGCAGTTCAGCTGGGCACAGGATGTGACCTCTAAGCCCTGGGCAGAGACTGCGCCCCCTGGCTTGCTTTGATCTCTGCTGTGTGGGGGCAGAGGAACAGGCAGGGGTTTGCCTCAGCAGCCCCACTCACACTGAAACAGGCCCTGAGCAGGGTTGGAGCACAGGGTAGCACTTTCAAGGACAGCATTTCTTCTGGGGGAGGGTCTCCTGGGGTTTCTGGAGCCATGAGCCACAGCCTGGGCTTCTCAGCAGAAAGAAGTAACTAAACAGTCTCGCTTTGCACATTGGGAGCTATCTACATCCCACTCTCCTAAGTTACATGAGGACACAATTTATCTTTAGCCCGAAGCCACCTGCTTAGTAATCTGTTTCTGTGTACCCAATTGATCCCGCCATCCTTACGTTAGCTGGAGAAACGACCGACTTTTATTTAAAGCAATCAGCTCATGCTGATAAACTGGACAGGGCTGTCCAGTGCATGCACACCTGAATGGCCACAGCCCTCAGGGGACCTTGCCCTTCACTGAATAATGGGACAGTGTGCCCCAGGCCAGGCTGGACATGGTGCCATGCAAAGGCAATGCCTGGAACTCCAGTGAGAGGGCATTTCATTCAGACTGTGGGCAGAGATGTTTTCCCCACTGGTCACTAATATTTTAACATTTTTTGTCCCTCTTTTAGACAAATGTTTATGCTGGTTATTGAAAATTCTGGAGGTGTTTATACCCACTGCTGCCCATTGTTAGATAATTCATGACATATGTATTGTCTTGATGTCTTAATGGTATCTCTGGTATGTGAGCCTCAAGGACAATAGAGCTGCTCAAGTCCTCTGTTTTCCAGATCTTTCTCCAGTTCATCCCCCTGGGCTCCCCCATGACTGGGCAGCCATACATGTGCACAGATGCTCCTGCCTCTCTCTCCATCTCCCTCTCTCCATCTCAGAATTTGTCTCCTCCAGGGCCATTATGTATTTCAAACTCCCTTCTAGCTCTCCCACGGAAGTCAGGACCTGCCGTCAGAGCATTCCATGTGCTGGACTAGGAAGATAAATGCAAGTGACACTCAAGCAACGTGGAAATGGGATGTCAGCAGGAGCCTTAAGAACATGGCTCTGGGAGGATGTGGTGGGGGCTGGCTCTCAGGATCCTCTGAGATAAGGGTGCCCCTGTCCACCTTCCAGATGAGAAGGGAGGGTCCATTTGCATGCAGGGCTGCACTGAGCTCCACGCACTCTCCGGCCGCGTGCAGTCCTGGCAGGATTGACCCCATGCCTTAACCAATGGGCACATACTGCTCCACTGACTTTTTCTTTTATTATGGTAACTGCACCTAGCAGAACTCACCATTTTAGCCATTTTAAAGTTAGCAGCATTAAACACATTCACATTGTTGTACAAACATCACCACCATCTGGTTCAAAAGCTTTTTCATCTCCTCAGATGAAAACCCCTGGGTGGCTCTCCTCATGGACTGGGCTACAGGATGCCCGGATTGCTGGCCACATGTGAATTCTGGATGTGTCCGTGAGGGTGTCTCTGGAAGAGATCAGCGTTTGAGTCGGTGGACTGAGTAAAGGAGATCACCATCCCTGCAATTCAGTCCACTGAGGGCCTGAATAGAACAAAAAGGCAGAGGAAGGAAGAATTCACTGTCTGCTGAGCTGGGACATGCACGCTCCCGGCCCTCAGGCACAGATGCCCCTGGTCTGCACCTTCCCGCAGAACCGCCCCACCGGGTCTCCTGGGCCTCCAGCTTGTAGGCAGCCCGTCATGGGAGTTCACAGCCCCCATCATCCTGTGAGCCAATCTGCATCATGGGTCTCCTTCTAGATATCTGTGTGCGTATCCTACTGATGGTCGTATACTATTGAGCCCCCTGACCAAAGCAACCCCATACCTATCAAGGCAGGTTTGCCAGGCCCAGTGTCTGGGAAGGCTAACTCAGGTAAGGAGAAGGGGTGGCTGCTCTTGGGGCCACGCTTCTCCTTAACCTGAGTTAGCCTCCTCAGACATTGGGCCTGGCAAACCTGCCTAGACGGCTCACCACATATTTCTCCAGCTTCTCATCTCTCTGCGGTGTTGAGGCTTGACCCATGATGTTAGCCCTCCAGACATCTATCCTCTCTCCTACTTCTGCTTCTTTTCTTTCTTGGAAGTGATTATAGATGCAGAGGAAGTTGCAAGAATAGTGAGGAGAAGTCCTAGGCACCCTTCACCCAGTCTTCCCCAGTGCCAGCATCTGGCCGTAACCACAGGACAATGGCAAACCCAGGAGCTGACTTCGGTGCAACCCACAGAGGTCACTCCTCCCTCTGCCTCCTCCCAGCCCCTGTCTCTATGGATTTGCCTGACCTGGACATTTCATGCAAATGGAATCATACTATATGTGGCCTTCAGTGTCCAGCTTCTTTCACTTAGCATCACATTGTCCGTGTTCATCCATGTGGAAGCCTGTGTCAGCATCTCGTTCCTTTTTGCTGCTGCATAATATTCCTTTGTGTGGAGAGGCCACTTTTTATTTATCTGTTCATCCTTTGAGGCTGCTTGGAGCAGGGCGACTCCAGGGCTTGGCGGCATCCTCAGAGGACTTTGTGAGTGGGAGCTGCAGACAGGGGGCACTTTGTGTGGCCTCCAGGGCTGTATCCCCAGCGCCACACATGGACTTCGTCACCCACTCGGAAAGTGGAATTTGTTTCCTGTCGCTGCTGTGGACCATGCCCACACTTGACATAGCACACATTCACGGCCTTCCTGCCCTGGGGGTTGGGGCCTGGCACGGGCCTCACTGGCAGAGCTCAGGGTGTCAGCAGGGTTGTGCTCCCTTGGGCGGCTCTGGGGGAGCGTCTATCCTTGGCTCTTCCAGCTCCTAGAGGCTGCTCACTTTCTGTGACTCGTGGCCCCTTCCTCACCTGCAGAGCAGTAAGGCAGCACCTCCCTGGCTTTTCTCCTCCATCACGTCTCATTCTGAGTACAAGCAAGAAAGCTTATCCCCCTTCCGGGCTCATGTGATCAGATGGGGCCACCCAGCTAACCTGGGACGCTGTCCCTTATCAAGATCCTTAATGCTATCCCCTCTGCATGGTCTCTTTTCATGTAGGGTAACATATTCGCAGATTCCTGGGATAAGGACACAGACATCTTTGGGGAGCATTATTCTATTGACCCCAGAAGCCTTTTGGCTTATCTGAGACTCGGTTTCCCCCTTGAGAAGACACAGACGATGCCCACGTTCATTCATTTAAAAGTCTTTGAAGTGAACTTTCTCTGTTAAGGAAAAAAAAATGGAGTGTGTGTTGGGGAGGGTCTGTTGATGTGTTTTAAATGGTTCAGCTATTTGCTCTGTAAAGTCCTTGTTTGGAAGGAGTGAGCGAAGGAGACACTACAGAACGATGGGCAACAGCTGCTGTTTCTAGAGGCTCAACAGCCGCCTCTGTGCGCCTGCCACCCACAGCCGCACCCTCTCCTGAAGCTGGCACACACAGGTCCTGCTCGTGGCTGAGACGATACGCTTGTAGGTGCTACCTCACAATTACCAGCTGGGGCTGACACGTCCTCCTGGGGAGACCAACAAGCCCCCAGCAGCAGTAAGCTTTTCATCCTGAGTCCTTCCCTCCACCTGGCGTTCCTCTGTGAGTGTCGCAGATCAGGAAACTGAAGGCACAGGGAGGAGAGAATGGGGAGGACAAAAATTCCCTTTTGCTTGGATGCTGCCCTTTCGTAGTTCAAAGAGGTGTCTCTCCAGGGACCGAGCTCTCTGAGCCCAAGGCAGAACCGTGCACATGCACCTGCGGGCGGCCGGTGCCACGGGCGGTGCTCCCCTCCTGCTGAGCCCGGAGAGCCGCCCGTCTGCAGACACACGCTGCTGGCACCGAGCCCGGCTTCCTGGCCTGGTTCCAGAGGGAAGCTGTCCTTATGGGCCCCACCGCTGGAGATTTCTAGGTTCTTGATGGTCGGATCCGTGGAATGGGTTTGCAATGCGCCTATTTCTACAGGTTTTCATTCGCTCCTTCCTTCAATCAGTGAACATCCCGGGAGCTCCAGGCTGGTAAAGGAGAAATTCAAAGTGTTCCCTGCCCTCCAGGAGCTCCCTGTCCAGGCGACGAGACATACTGGCAGGCAGACTGCACGGCATAGCCTGTGATGAGCGGCCTTGTTTGTTGTGGTCATTCACCACGTGCGGCTCGCAAGCTGCTTGTGTGCCAGGAACAGGGGGGTGCTCACCAGCAAGGAATCCACTAGGAACAGTGAGAATGTCAGTGAAAATGTCAAACATCACTTGTTGAGTGGTTAGTGGACATAAACTTTTTGAATAATTATGAAAACGGTTCCTTGAGAATCATTGTTGAGAAAAGACACTACATCCACTTTGGCCTGAATAGATTTTTCAAAACTCTAATATTTGATAACCACATTTGAGATCCTGCAAATGGAGATACTCTTTGTTTATCCCTGAATTCACTGACCATTCGTTGTGTACCTGTTAAGTACCAGTAGCTGGGCCTCCCCATGGGACATGGGCAAGAGGGGGACATAGCTCCAACTTTTGAAAACTCAGATGTGCTGGGGCACAGAAAGACCCCAGCCTGGGATGTCACTGCCGTCACTCAGTCCCCCCGTCGCCCACAGTGTGTACTCAGCTCTGCCAGGTGCTGTTGGCTTGACTTGGGTTCTCTGCTTTTTCAGGCATGCCATCTGCTTGATAACTGAGTGACTTCTGGTGGTCCCCATTGTCCCACTACCTTGCAGTGCTGCATAGAACTGGGGAAGGCTGTATTTTGCAGCAGTGGTCCCAGCTCAGACCTGGCATTCTTGGGGCCCTGCTTTGGTTGAGCAGCACAGCCCAAAGGGCCAAGAGGAAACCAGCCAATTTCTGCTCTTTGAACAGAATCGGCAGATTCATTCTAGAGCTGCTTCTCCTTGGGTTTGGCTCTCACTGCAAGGACACCACCGTCTGCATTTGGAAACTTGCTCCTTTTAGGAAGCTGGAACATGCAATTAATTTGTTTGTTCGTTTAAGGTTTCTAAAACAGACTTTCTTGGTTAAAAAGATGTGGAGGCACAGGGGGGTGGATAAGGAGGGTGTTATGGGTTGAATCGTGTCCCCCAAAAAAGATATCTTGAGTGATAACTCCCAGGACTTCAGAATGTCACCTTAATGAGAAACAGGGTCATTGCAGAGGTAATTAGTTTAATTAAGATGAAGTCATACTACAGTCAGGTGGACGCCTAAATGCAGAGACAGATGCAGAGGATGCTGTGAGAGCACAGACACCCAGGGAAAGAGTGCTGTGTGTGGCAGAGGCAGGGACTGAGGTGACGCAGCGGCAAGCCCAGGAATGGCATTGGCTGCGGACTGTCTGCTGCCGCCAGGATCCAGGGAGGCAAGTTAAAGTCCTTCCCTGCAGGTTCCACAGAGAGCATGGCCCTCCCCACGCCTTGATTTCAGACATCTGTCCTCCAGCACTATGAGACGATGCGTTTAGGTTGCTTTAAGCTCCCCAGTCTGGGTCCTTTGCGATGGCCGCCCAGGACACTAACACGGGGGGACCTAACCATGGCCCTGGCAGTCTTGGGGGGCATGGGAGGGGCCTGGTGGCCCTCACTTCCATTTCTATTGGTTTCTTTTCACCATATTCTCTGGGTAAGAGGTGCCCTGCTCCTCTGCACACATGCAAACTCTCTGGCCTGTGTGGGACCTGGGGTCTGTGGCAGACGGCTCTTTCCAAAGCCACAGTGGTTTCAATTATTATTCATCCACTGTGCCCCCTTCCCTGCCAGTGACAGGGCTTCCCAAGGCCCTGGGGGTCCCAACATGCAGACCTAAGCTTGTCAGCCCACACAGCATGTGGTGGTGATCTTACTACCCATTTGCTGAAGAGCCGGAGTCAAGCTGGATCCAGGCTTGGGGGCCCCACCACAGAAAGGCATCTCTCCAGCCGGCCACCCTCCTGAGCTCCTTGCTGCCCACCAGCCCCCTGGTCTGCTGCAGCCATGACCCCCTGTCTCCCGCTGCCTCCCCCCTCTTTTCTTGGCAGGGTCTCTGTCTCCTTTGTCTCAGGGACCTACTTCCTACTTTTGTCTGAGGCCAAACGACACACACTTGTTTCGAGAAATGAGCCTCTTATCTATTTCCCTGCTAAGATGACTGGCAGCTGGACTTGGCAGCTGTGGTCTCATGTCGTCCTGTGCAAAGGGGCAGTGAGTGGGGCGATGTCTGCGGCACCTGGGGCTGGGGGTTCACAATGCAAACCCAGGTCTTCCCCAGGGTCTTCACTGCTCCCTTGGGAGGGGCAAAGACAACAAAATAGAACATGTGTCTCATGCAACGAGGGCATTTCCCACAAAATCACAATTCTATTATTCAACTTTTATAGAATAATTTTAATTACTGTATAGTCTATATTCAAATTTACCCACTGTCTCCAGATTATCTTATTTTTATCCATATATGCTTTTCATCTATAAATATATTTGTATTGTATATTATTACATAGTATATATCATTTTGTAATATATTAAACTATACTATACTATTAGTTAAATTACAATTTAAGTATAAAATATATATGACATCATATATAGTATATAAAATATATTGTTAATTAAGATACACAAATACGTACTATGAAAATATAATCAGATATGTTATATGAAAATACAGAAATCTGTTTTATTTATATTCTCAAAGGCTCCCACAGGAGGGGTTTGTGCACAGCCGACACCCAGAGGAGCAAAACACAGCCCTGTCCTGTCGGGGTTTTTCTAACCTCTCTCCCACCGGTCCTGCTCACCATCAGGACTACAGCCCTTTGTGTTACAAGCTTTTTCTGTTGCAAGCTCTTTCTGTAACCCTCTGAGCCAGTGGAGGGAAAGGAAGGGAGAGAGAGACACGCCCCGACAGGTGGAACAAGGGAGGTAAGGGCCGACTGTCCGCCCGTTCCCGCAGCCCCCGGCGCTCGCTGCCACGCCACTCGCTGCCGCCGCGCCGCTCGCTGCCGGAGACAATCAGACGCGACAGGGAGTTCAGTCGAAGCAGAAAACTCGTTTATTGGGGCTCAGAACACGGAATATATAGGGTGAAGTCTCTCCTGATTGGTTACACCTATGCTAATAAGGCGACTTTCAATTTTCCGATCACGCACAGAGTTGTGCGCATGCGCAGCTGTCTCTGACGTAAGAAGCGGACTGGAGTGGGCGCAACTGAACCCCAGGGGGCTTTCAGTGGCCACTCCTGCGGCGTGGCTGAGTTCTCAGCAGCCATCTTTGGGGCGCCTGAGATTCAATTCAAAGGCAGTTCCCCACATTTCCCCCTTTTTGTTTTTGTATGAGCATGAGAGATGCCATCCTGTACTCGAGGATGTGCCTGTCTTAGGTTGTCCCCATCTTTCAGGAGATCCTACCCGTCATTGACTACCATCCTAGCACTTCCAGTAATGATATTCTCAAGAGGTCGCTTGCACCTCTCTGTAGGGCTATAAATGCCCATGAACACTCTGGGGTATGGGGAACTCCTTCTTCAATAATGTCTGTTGCTGTTGATATGATCTTCACCACCACGCGAGCATGAAAATAACTGATGACATTACAATTATTATACCTCCTAATAACAGCTTGGGTAGACTAAACAAACAATTATTTCTTCCCATACTCTGGTAAAAAAGGAAGCAGAGGGTAAGAAAACATAGGACTGCAAAGATGTCCTTGTTGAAGGCTTAACAGTGTCACTTCTTCAGCAGTCTGGACTATGGCAGGAGTAATAGTCCAGCCTTCATGACTCCTTTTCTTCTTCCTCAAAGAGTCAGTCCTGAAAGAGAGAAGAAAGACAAGCCCTCAAGAGGTCACCCTCTTGGGGAGAGTCTATATCATGGCTTTCTTCCATTTGCTGAGTGGTCTGAGGGCAGAATTTCAAGTTCCTAGCAGGAACCCAAATTGGATTCGGTCCGCCTATAGGAAATACACATCCGAATCCTCTGCCCATACTTATCAGTGGATCTGGTCCTCGCCATTGCCCAGTCAGCTGGTCTTTCCAGTGCACTTCTATTTTGGCATATGGCGTTTGATTTGCCCAGTGCCTTTGAAAGGCCGTTAGAGGTTGATCTTTTGAAAAATTTAAAATATTTAATGTAAGTAGGGCATCCGTAATTGGTCATGGGGGCTTATTCCCCCTTTTTGTTTTTGTAATAGGTCTTTTAATGTCTTATTGTGGCACTCTACTATGGCCTGGCCCTGTGGGTTGTATGGGATTCCTGTGGAGTGGCTGATATACCACGTATTAAAAAACTCTTGTAATGCCCTGCTAGTAAAGCAGGGGCCATTATCTGTTTTTATTTGATGTGATATGCCTAATATAGCAAAACATTGTAAAAAATGGCTCTGTGCATGTTTAGCTTTCTCTCCTGTATGGGCACTAGCCCAGCAAGCGTGGGAGTATGTATCTATTGAGACAAAGACAAATTTTAATTTTCCAAAAGCTGCATAATGAGTAACATCAGTTTGCCAGAGACAATTTGGTTTAATGCCTCTTGGGTTAACTCCAGGAGACTGGAGGGGTGGAATTTGTAGAAAAGGCAAACAGGATTTACAAGTCCTGATAATTTTTTTCAAGTCTTTAATAGTAATATGAGGAAATCTATGATGAAGTCCTCTCCAATTTAGGTGGGTAAGTTCATGGAGGTCTTGGGCCCGTTGGAAATCTTGGGCTTGTTGCATGGAAAGGGCTTGAGCAGCAGAGGACGCTAATTGGTCAGCTAATAGGTTTCCTCTGGAGAGGAATCTGGGCAAACCTTGGTGTCCTCGGAGATGCTGCAAGAATATGGGCTTGGATTGTGCCATCAGCAAGGATCTCACCTGAATCATCAAGGGGGTTATGGGGTTTTTATCTAACTTGATATAAGAAGAGGCTAAGGTGGGAAGCAAGTTCACCACATACAGACTATCAGAAAAAAGATTCATAGGTTCAGAAATTTTACTTAGGGCCAATGCTATGGCATACAACTCCTTAAATTGTGCTGAGCCAGTAACCTTTTCAAAATGTTGGGTTTCTTTTAACTTGGTCGAGAGGTGAGGAGGGGGAAAGACAACAACCGCAGACCCCTCCTTCCCTCCATTGGTAAACACATTCAAGGCATCAGAAAGGGGCTTACTCAAAAAGAGTCTAGGGGTAGTCCAACTTAACTTGTAGAAGGAGGCAACCCATCTGCTAGGCCCATAGTGGCAATCAATCTTACCCAAAAAACCTGTCAGAGCCTCGGACACTCTATTGTGATTTGATTTTGCTTGATCCATTCAAAGTCGGACAAACGATAAGGAATGGTTAAAATTTCTGGGTCTTTCCCATAATGTCTTAGGGTGATGTCTCTGCCTTTGACTATAAGATCTGCCAGTTGATCTAATTGGGCATACACTCGCGGAGTGCCTCCTATTGATGCATGGACCCATTGGAGAGGGTTACCTTGCTGCGTGATAACAGCGGTAAGCAACTCCAAGCCAAGAAGAATCCACAGACAAAGATCACAGTCAGGCTGATACTGGGCTAGCTGGGCATTATCAAGCGCTAATTGAATCTGTCTAAATACTTGTTTATGTTCCTCCGTTAATACAACAAGCTCAGGTGGAGTTTTATCTCTTAACAACTCAAAGAGAGGGATAAGGTAATGTGGAGCCAGGGTCTTAGCCAATTAAGCTCTCCTAATACCTTTTGTAGTTCTACCAGGGAGTAGGAGTCCTTGATAGATAGCTGGGGTTTAAGAGGACACACAGAGTCCAGGTTGAAGCCTCGCTCCCAGTATTTTAAAGGGAGGCACGGTCTGGACCTTTTTGCTGGACACATGTAACCCCCCTTGTCTCAAGAGGGTTTGGAGCTTCTGGTAGGCAGAGCTCAGCTGTTGGGTAGTGGATGCTCCTAAAATAATATCATCCATGTATGCATATAGGACCACTCCTGCCCACTGTTGAAGGGGCTGCAAAACCTGAGAGACATATCGTTGGCGAAAGCCTGGGCTGTTAGCCATGCCCTGTGGCAACACTGTCCATTCATATCGCTCATCAGGCCCTTGAAAATTGGTGGAAGGTATGGAGAAAGCAAACTTCTCACAATCAGCGGGGTTGAGGGGAATGGAGAAAAAACAATCCTTAACATCAATCACAATAAGGGACAAATCTTTTGGAATGGATGGAATCCAGGGCAACCCCCTCAGGGGCATGCCCACAGGAACCATCCACTCGTTGATCTTTCTTAAATCCTGTAACATCCTCCATTTGCCAGAGGCCTTCTGAATAACAAAAACAGGACTATTCCATGGGCTTAGGGAAGGTCTAATATGTCCCAGTTTTAATTGTTCTTGGGTAATCTTTAAGTATTTGAAGCTTAGCTTGTGGTAATGGCCACTGCTCCACCCAGACTGGAGGTCCTGGGAGCCATGTAATAGCAGGTGTTATTGGAGCAGTGGCCTTTAGGATTGGGGGTGCGGCTTCACTTGCGAGAGGGGCATATTAGGTCTTGAAGCCTCAAAGGAAGGGCCTCCCCTATAATCACTGAGGTTCTTAGTACAACCAAATTGTCGTTGGTATTCTTCTCTCCCCGATATGTTTTCATAAAGATTTTTAGGATTACTGGTAATATAGACATCGGCCGCTCCTAGAATGTCTTGGCCCAGCAGATTAGCTGTCAGGCCAGAGGCAACGAGGGGTCTGACTTCCCCATGGTTGCTATCTACGTCTTCCCATTTAAGCCAGTCCTTAGTCTCCTCAGAGGTCGCATTGTCCCTGACCCCTAATAAAGGGGGCCCCACAACTAGCCTCCAGTGGAGGGGAACTTCTTCCTTTCTAAGCACAGTTCGGTCTGCCCCAGTGTCAATTAGGCAGCGGAACCTTTTCCCCGATATGAATATGTCCATCTTTGGTCTTACCCCCGGTATTATGGGCACTGTCCAATGGGCACTGGGGGAATCAGAAGAACTCCTCTTTCTCTGGGGAACACCCACTGATCTCACTGAAGAATGACCATGGAACTTAATGTTTAACACAGAGCCTTGGAAGGGGGCCTCCCTGCATATAGTTACCTTGCTCTGACTGCAAATATTCTGCCTTGCTTTTTCCGGAGGCCCTCCCCCTACTCTGACCACACCCACAGTCCCTATCTCATTAGCAGAGATGCTGTCATAGTTTTCAAATATATATTTTTTTCTTAATATAAAAGCTGATCAAAAAGATTACTAGCAGAAAGCCAAGGAGCCACCCTTACTAAGGCTTCCCAGACCTTCTCAGCTTGAGAGTCCGAGAGTTCTAATCCTCAGCTCGTAAGCATGTATCTCAGCACTTTAAGCGCAGGTTCATCCTTAGAAAATTGCCTTTCCCAATTTCCTGGGAGTGCGCTTTCCACGTAATCCGACTGCTCACTCCACCGCACTTTCGGTTCGTCAACCGAGGGATCGTTGATCCGTCTGCATTGCCTCTTGGGCATTCCTCACACGCCTGCTCGGGCGTGCCCCACGCTGTGCGCCAGCTGTCGGGGTTTTTCTAGCCTCTCTCCCACCAGTCCTGCTCACCTTCAGGACTACAGCCGTTTGTGTTACAAGCTCTTTCTGTTGCAAGCTCTTTCCGTAACCCTCTGAGCCAGTGGGGGGAAAGGAAGGGAGAGAGAGACACGCCCCGGCAGGCGGAGCAAGGGAGGTAAGAGCCGACTGTCCGCCCGTTCCCGCAGCCTCGGGCGCTCGCCGCCATGCCACTCGCTGCCGCCGCGCCGCTCGCTGCCGCCGCGCCACTCACTGCCGGAGACAATCAGATGCGACAGGGAGTTCAGTCGAAGCAGAAAACTCATTTATTGGGGCTCAGGGCACGGAATATATAGGGTGAAGTCTCTCCTGATTGGTTACACCTGTGCTAATAAGGCGACTTTCAATTTTCCAATCACGCACAGAGTTGTGCGCATGCGCAGCTGTCTCTGACATAAGAAGCGGACCAGAGTGGGCGCAGTTGAACCCCAGGGGGCCTTCAGTGGCCATTCCTGCGGCGTGGCTGAGTTCTCAGCAGCCATCTTTGGGGCGCCTGAGATTCAATTCAAAGGTAGTTCCCCACACTGTCCTGGGCAATCAGGGAAGGCTTCACGGAGGAGGTGATAGCTGAGCTAGGTCTCACTGTGTATAGGTCTCTGGTGGAGGCGGGGCGGTCGGGGGTGGAGGCTCCCTGAGCAGCCTGCCTGGCGTTTGCTGAGAGCCTCCTCAGGGCCGGGCCCAGGATGCAGTGAGGTGACCTGGATGGTAGAAGGGGCCGTGGGGAGTTGGAGCCCTGGAGGGCTGCGCCAGGAGCCCAGCCTTCAGCCCCTGGAGGACAGACATTGGCTCCTTCACTACCTCCCTGCTCCTCATCTCAGGCCTCAATGCATCCTCCTTACTGTCTCTAGTGCAGACCAAGGGCTGGCAAACCATGGCCCGCAGGCCAGACTGACCTCCCTCTGGTCCCGAGGACAGTCACACTGGCACACAGCCATGCCCCTGTGGACACAGTGCCTGCTTCCCGGCCGAGTTGAGTGGTTCTAGTGACAGAGCCCACGTGGCCCTCAACAGCTTCTCTGTGGCCCACCTGGCCTGTCACAGAGCGTGCCGGCCCCTGGTCTCCCACCTGCCCCCAGAGCCAACCAGGTCATTGCTGCCTTGCCCCCCTGCTCCTCCCTCAGCCTGGGGCCTCTGGTCCCCTGAGGCCCAGCCCCTGTTTGCCTCACGGCGCAGATACGGGTCCAACCCTCTGGAGTTGGCCTCCGTGCCAGCACCTCCCGTCCTCACCTGCCCCAGGGTGAGGTCCCCTCCCCTGGCCACTGCTCTGTTAGACCGGGCGCTCCGTGCTGGTGATGCGGCTGGGCTGGCAGGTGGAAGGGGCATCGGGAGCGGTCACTGAGCCTCCTGGTCCTGGGAGGGGGCAGTTGGCAGGGGTGGGTGGAGAGAGAGAGGTGGGTCAAAAGCTGTGCCCAGCCAACCTGCTCCACAGTGGAGGCCTCGGTGTCCACCCTCAGACCCTTTCTATGGACTCCATTCCAAAGAGCCCAGCTCCAGGGAGAGCACAGAAATCGGCTGCAGGACTCCTATGTGCACCTCATTGGCCTGAGCTCAGCCCAGCACCTGTGCGACCAGCCCTGGGGGCCGTGGGGACAAAGTGTGGGAGATCAGGCCCAAGACCAGCTGTGGAGCAGGCAGGAGGGGCCGAGAACACGCCACAGAATTCCCTCTGCTGTGTGGTGCCCAGTCCTCGCCGGCGCCGTGGCGAGCATCCATGCCGGGATCAGTCTCATCAGTGCCGAGCCTGAGGGGCCGGAGCCTCTAAACACGTTGTTTTGGGCTAGTGATTCAGGTGTTGTTAGCACAGGACCCCGGGCGGTGGGCCTGCCCGCCCACCGCTCAGTCGGCCTGAGAGGGGGGATACGGCCGAGCTAGACAGACCTGTAGCCCGGGGTGGCCGCCTTGCTACCAGGCAGAGAGGAAGGTCCCCAGAGCCAGAGGCCAGAATGTGCTGTCATCACCACATTATCAAGTAAAAATGCAGGATGCCCAGTTACATTTGAATTTCCGATGAACAACAGAGAGTATTGTAGCATAAGGACGCCCAAACGTTGCACGCTTATCAGAAACTGAAATGTAACTGATGACTTGTATTTTATGGCAGCCCTGCAGGAAACGTTGTTCTACCATGACATCGAGTCAGGAGCCAGGCCCCCTGGGGGCCTGAGTCCCCATTGGCCCAGCGCAGCTCCCACTTGCCTTTAGTTTTCTTCCTCCCAGTGAAAGGCTGGCCCGCTGCACCTGTCGGGGTGGACAGGCAGTCCGGCCCTCAAGGGACTTCAAGGCGCCTCTCCACAGGGGATCCCTGGTGGTTTCAGACCCTTGTGATCAGACATTGACATCCCAAACTCACCAGATGTCCAAGTTGCAAGGACTCCCAACCTTTACTCACCCCATGTGGCAGCTGAAGTCTGGGGTGTGTGTGTGACCCAGCAGAGACCACCGGAGCTGCTGTAGACGTGGGGCATTTCTGGGTGGGTATGTTGAGGGGCTGGTCCATCCCCTGACAGCAGAGGTAGCTGCTGAAGAGGCTGGTACCTCCCTCCAGAAGGCTGGGGGAAGAAGATGGACACCATCTTGGTGGGTCTGGAGGTCTCAGACCAAAATATCTGCCATTTTCCCAGATGAGCCGTAGGGCGTGGGGCCCCTGTGGCCTTGGCCAGTCTGGGGCCTTGTCTGCCAGCTCTCTGTCCTCTCCAGCCCCAGGCCCTTGGGCACCCACGATGGCCACTGGGGGGCAGTGCGAGCCAGCACACCTGGCAGGGATCCACCCAGCGGCTGGGCCCAGCCAGCTCTGCCCAGGAGGGAAGGAGCCTAAGCCAGTGAGGGGCCCTGCTGTGGTCAGCTCTGCAGCCAGTACCCCGGCTGCCCTGCCCCAGAGGGCTTTGGAGCCAGGGCCCTGCATGGGTGCTGGGGATTTTCCTACTGCTGTGACCATAGACCCACCTCATAGAGTCACACACACAGCTGAGGTGGGCTGCAGAGGCACCAAAGACCTCCTTGGGAACGCAGGGACTGGCCTAGCCTTTTGCTTCTCCCCTTCCAGGCAGCCCAGCTGGGATCCTGCACAGGCCCCACTGCTTGAGGGGCCACCCGCTTGTCAGGGCCTTTCCTCCAAGCTCTCCCTTTCTTGCAAGCCTTGTCCACCAGGCTGCACCCTCTGGGTCCCTGGCACCCTGCCCCTCAGGGCCCTTCCCCCGCCAGCAGTGCCCTCTGC
The DNA here is from genome assembly GCA_029783875.1 of Phataginus tricuspis. NCBI lineage: Eukaryota > Metazoa > Chordata > Mammalia > Pholidota > Manidae > Phataginus > Phataginus tricuspis. Next base: position 3,975,872 of record JAQQAC010026072.1, read on the forward strand.
AGGGCGGAGCCCCGGTCCTCCCTCTCCGGGCACCTCTTGGGGAATTCTGCTCTCCGCAGGCCCACTGCCCACCTGAGGCCCTTTGGCCCAGCAGGGACTGCGTTGTCGGTTCCCTTACTGGACTGGGATCTGGGGACTCCGGCCCTGGTGGGGTACGGGCAGAGGTCGCCTGCCCACCCTTCCCACCCCTCCCTACCCTGGCTCTCCGCCCCGCCTCCTCGCTTCAGAAAGGGCACAACCGAGTCCCACGGAGGGAGAGTCCCTTGCTCAGGGTCACACAGCAAGCCAGTTGGTGTCCTTTCACATCTGTCAGAACACCGATGAGGGTCGGGGGCTGTTCCCTTCCTGGGGACCTTGGGAGCCCACCCCTCTGGCTGGGGGTGGGAACAGATCCCCTGACGTCCTTCCCTTTCAGACTCTAGACCCCTCCTTTTCATCTGGTGCTGTGAATATTGAAAATAAACCGAGCACCCCCAGCACCACCATCTTCCTCTCTCTTCAAACCTGCATCCCCTCAAACTCAGTGCCAAGTCCCTGTGTCCCCTCGACCCTCTGGAGGCAGAGCTCTGGGTTGGCTGTTTCTAGTTGGGTTTTCTGCAGGGCGCATGGAGCCGGTCGTTTAGGCGCCCCCAGCCCCAGGAGGGAGAGACGGAGGCCCAGCAGAGGTGCAGCTCCCGCAGGCACCAAGGGCCCCGGGCTGGCGTTTCCACCCACTGCTCTGGCGCCCATCTGAACAGACTCCATTGGCCCAGTGGCCTGGGTTCGCAGAACAGTCTGTGTCCCGGCCCCCAGTTCTCCCAGTTACAGGCAGCAACAGACAGGCCGCCACACTCTCATATCCTGGTGGAGGACGCTGCGCAGCTCTGAGAACAGACGGAGGCAGTTACTGCGTCCACACATGAAAGTGTGCCTGGCAGGCCCCCATTTGGGGCTGGGGTCCAAGGGGGAGGCCAGGCCCCGCTCTGACCCTCCCGGGTGAGGGGCATGGGAGTCATTCAGTCTCAACTCCTCTTCTGTATGGGGACATGTCACCTGCCTCTCGGGGCCGCTGGCACAGGGTTGGCGTTCCGATCTGGTAGCTTCTTTTCATGGTGAAGCCCAGGAAGGGGGATGCCAAGGTCCCATGGGACCCCTACACCCATCAGGGCACTGGTCTTCCCCTCCCCGCCAGCCCATGGGCCCTGAATTATTCATGCTGTGCCCCAGACTGATGTTTCCTTTCAGGACGCCCCTCGGGGCAACTCCCCGGCGAGGCGTGGCTGATGTGATGTGCTCACCTTCCCCAGCCTCCGTCTGCCGGGAGGCCCCCCAGGGCTCTGATCTTTTTCCATCAAACTTGTTCACAAGACTCAGTCTCAGTCCTGGGTGGGCTCAGAGAGGAGGGGTGAAACGTGTATGTGTATGTGTGGCTTGGCACCTGGAGGGGACAGAAGTGGGACGTGCGGAGGGCCCGAGGCCTCCCCCAGGAGATGCCCACCCATTACCTTTCACGAGCAGCCCCTGGGGAGCAGCAGCTAGGAGGTGCTGGAAGGAGCAAAGTGGGGTGGGGAGGGGGGAGGGGTTCTGTGCAGGCTCTGGGGTCCTAGGGTCCCCTTGGGATGGCAGGTTTGCAGGAAGGCCTTGGGGACGGGGGTGCACTGCGGCTCTCATTTTGCACAGCTTGGAAAAGTGTGGTAGTTCTCTGGGGCTTTACAAGCTCTGCTCTCCAGCTGCCAGTATTTTTTGACAGTGAGGCCCAGAATCTACCAGACTCCAGCTACTGCGGCTAAGAATGCGGCTTTGCCAAGCTTAGCACAGCCCCTGGAGCCAGAGCTCGAGTCTGTTAAGGCCCCCACATTAATCACCAGTGACAGCTCAGGAGGGACCGAGGCACACTTGCACCGTGCTCTTGTGCTCTGTGTGTGTGTGTGTGTGTGTGTCAGTGTGTGGTTGTATGTGCACATATAAGCATATGCACATGTGTGTGTACTCGTGCGTGTGGGTGAGCATGTGCTTTGTGCGTGCATGTAAGTGTGTGTGTACATGTGAGTATGAGGGTGTGCACATGTGAGTGACAGTGCATGGGGGTGCCTGTGCATGTGAGCACGTGGCCATGTGAGTATGCTCATGCCTTTGTATGATGCTCTGTGTGAGTATGTGCACACACGTGTGAGCATGCCTGAGTGTATTGCTGCATATGTATGTGTGAGCGTGCATGTGTACGTGAGCATGCATGTATACACGCACAGAGCTCCTACGCTGGTGGCATGTCACAAAGCTCTCCACACCGCTTGGAACAGGGTGGGGAGTAGGCTCCGACAAGCATTGTTTTGAAAGTGTTTTTTCTTTTCCTTCCACAAACCATGCTGTGACTCTCTCTGTGGACTTGGCCATTTTTGTTCCCTGGTGGCCCTGGAGGTGATGTTTACCAGCCCATGGCAGGGCCTGGAGGTGGTTTTGGGGTGGTGTTTCCCACATTGCTGAAAGGCTCAGTGGGCAGAAGCAGCAGTTGTCTATGTTTCATCCTGGCCCCAGACCTCTGGCCAAAGCAGCTGGTCCTCAGTCATCAGAATACATTGTCATGTTTATGTGGAATCTTCACCCATTATCTTGTTGCAAGCTGGGGTGGATGAGCTGGTGCCCGTCCTGTGTGGGTGAAAGCCAGGAGAGCCATCATGCTGTGTGACCAGGACCTGACACCCACCCTTTCTTGGCTTCCATGTCACCTAGAATGGAGGACCGGTGCCGGGCGTCCCTCTGGACTCGGAGTGCCGTGCGTCAGCAGTCCCTCTGGAGCGTGGGCCCGTATGCCCGCCCTGGGAAGGCAGTGCTTCCAGAGACAGCATCCAGCACTACACGTGCGTGAGCTCTGGGGGAGGCCAGGTGGAAGCGTAGGGCCTGCTCCCGTGACCGGAGGGCGGGGAGGGCGCTGGGTGTGGCAGGCGCGTCTGTTTCATGCCAGATGCGTGTAAGCATTTACTCAAACCCCACCTTACTTCGTGAAGGAGTCCCGGAGCCTGCAGGGCACAATACAACGAAAGCAGGGGAATGGAAACACCCCGAAGCCCCCCAGCTAGAGCACATACCAACTGTAATAGGAACCGAACACCGAGGCAGCTGAGGGCCGCCCAGCAGCTTTGATTGGAGCCTTCGGTTTCCCTCAGAGATTTCTTGGCAGCCAAAGTGAAGAGGGAAATAGGATCAGTTCAACTGTCCCCACTATCCCTTGGGATAGGACTTCCCAACACCCTTCCCGTCAAGTCACACAGGAGGGTGTGAGGCCTCTGGGGAAGGCGGACAAGGTGGCCCCCATCAGCCTGGAGATGACTCGCAAAGCCAGGAGAGAGCAGTGTCCGCGCGCCTGACAAGCCTCCACCGAAAGTGGTGTCCTTCAGTGCTCTGGGAAGTGCAAAGATTTTTCCAGCCTTGGCTTTGAAAGGTGTTTTTCCCATGAGACTCCATCTAGATGGCCCTGAAATGAAAAATGGATAATGTCCCATTTTTATCGAATAGCATCTGGATAGCAAATGCCGTGATAAGTCTCATAAAATTGTTCCTTGTAACCACCCCTGGTGAAAGCTGAGGGCCTGCGTCCAAACCCCAGAGCCTGCAAGGGGACAGTGAGCCACAGCTGTGCCTGTCAACCTAGTGGGCACAACACTGCCTGCAGGACAGAGCAGGACTTGTGCCTTTGTGAGTGCCCGCTGTGTGCAAGCCGGGTCGGAGAGTCACGTCCACGGTCCTGTTCTATCTGCTCTGTCAGCCCATTTCGCAGATGGGATCGCTGAGATGCACAGCAACAGGATGAGGACTTGTCCAGGGCTCTGAGCCCCACTGCTGGCTCTGTCCTGACCCGGCCGGTGTCCCCTAGACTTGGTGGCCATCCTGGGGTGCACACTCGGGCTGTGGTTCCAGGGCTCTTTGATTTGCTGAAGACAGCGGGTGGAGTGTTCCTGCACAACTGTCACCCAGTGGGTGCCTCTGAAGTGCAGAACCGCCCAGGGCTTTACTGCGAAGGGAGGTGGCTCCAACCCTGACAGGCAGGTGATGCAGCAGAGTTCATTGTCTGTCATGGGTGGGGGTCCTAGGACCACCAGTGGCAGATCTGGGGGTGACAGAGCTCCACTGGTCACGTTGGCCTCAGAAATGGAGAGACAAATATGAACCGATTGCATTGTAGAGTGCCTGGGACAGGTACCCCGGTCTGTACAAGGAGGCGAAAGAAGCTGCCAGTGGGGGGGCCACTGTCCCCAGCGCCCTCTGGCTGGAGCTGAGGAGCAGGTGCCCCAGAGGCTCGTGGAAGATGGGAAGAACTGTCCCGGTGAGCAACTAAGGGGGCAGGAATATTGCAGATGGAGGAAGCACAGTGCACAAAATCCAGAGGGGGCCCCTGTGGAGGGCAGTCCTAGGGGACTCCACGTGGGAGGGGCGCGAGGGCAGGCCCGCGAGTGGGTGGAGGCCCCGTAGTGGAGGCGAGCCTGTGCGTCCTTGAACCTGGGGGTCCGCGTGCGTATTCTTGGCCACCTTGAGTTCCACGGGAGAGGAACAGTCCTGGCATCATGCTGGCACCAGCTGACTCACAGACGCACTTGGAACGAGGTGGATAATTTTATTCACTAGAAGTTCTCCATGGATTTATTATTTTTTACCTTTTGTGAGAGAATAAAAGATACCAGAGTGAAAGGCTTCTTGGGCTCCAGGTGTCTCTGCAGGGAGGAGGGAGGCTGCAGAAGTGGGGTCCTGCAGCCCTCCTGGGGCGGCCGGGACAGTGGGTGGGGGGCTGGAGGCCTAGGCCCCCGACCGCGTGGTCGCCCAGGGCAAGCGGAGCACAGAGCCACGGGGATGCACTCAGAGTGGAAGGCGTGAGAGAGTGGGGACCCCCGGGGCGGAGCAGCTGAGAAATGGACATGAGCTGGTGGGGAGAGGAAATTGTTGAGAGGGGTTGAGTGGCAGAGCCCCTTTAAAACTCCTCCAGGGACACAGTGAAGGCTGGAGCTCCTTTGTCCCTGTTTAGCCTGATGGACGTCTCCTTGAAGGTGCCGTCAGCCTGGGCTTGGTTACGCCCTGTGCCGAGGTTTGTAACCAGCAGCCAGGGCCTCTGCCATGTGAGGCCGTCATTGGAGGAGGTTGTCTTCGGTAAGGCTGGCCTCTCCGCTCCTTCTGCCCGGTCTTCCTAGAGCCCGGTGCACTGCCGAGGACCCTCAGGGGGCCCCCCAGTGCTGGAGTCCGACACACCCCCGCCAGTCAGCAGCAGGGTCTCTGGGGTTCGGAAGGCCACTCCCATGCTGGTGCCCGTAGTCTTTGCTTCCCACCCCCACCGCTCCCCCACTCCTGGTCTGTGTCCACCCCTGTCTGGCCTCCAGGAAATGTTCTGGAATCAAGCTCTTATTGTGCCCTACTCAAAACCCAGCTCAGAGGTCCATCCCTGGCTGCCGGCCAGGCACTCAAGGCCCCGCACAGCCTCCACCCCGCCTGACACCAGCTCTGTGAGCCCGTAGTGTGGCCATGCAGAGGAGGGCCTGGAGCCTCCCCCACCCCAGGGCATCTGCTCCCCGCATTCACCTTCCCCAGGGAATATGCTGAGCCCAGCGAACCCCAAAGCTCCTCCCCCCCGCCTCCCCCTCTCCAGCACACTTCCTCCAGGCCACTAGGTTCCCTGAGCACCCAGCCGGCCCTGTCCCTCTCCCGCTTCAGCTTGAGGGGCCAGGCTCTCCGGGTGGGGGCCGGCTGACTTCCACCCCCAGGGCCTGCAGCCCCACATGCAGGACTCAGGCCCTCACTCCCGCTCCCCTGAAGGCCTTCCCAGCCTCTGCACTGGGCACATCCCATCACCCTTCAAGGCCAACCCCTCCAGGGGCCCAAACAGTCTGCTCTGAGTTCTGTTATGGCCCATGTGACATCCTTCCCTCTAAACTGGGAGGGTGGGGCCTGGTCCCCAGCCTCCAGACCCACGCTGGCAGGCAGGAGGTGGTGACATCACACACGGGACACAGGACACACGCCCTGGCCCACCTGGCCAGGCACCGGAGGAGACGGAGGGCCTTCTTCAGCTGCCTGCTCCCAACACACAGCCCTGCTCCTTGGAAGGCCAGTTCCAGGAAGCACGGCCTCGGGCCGGCCCCAACCCATTCCATCATGCAGACGCTGAGATGCTGGTTCCTGGAAAAGGGGGCCCCACAGCCCGCCTGCAGGGGCCCACGCAGGGGCGGCTCGCCGCTCATGAGGCGCCAGGAGCCGGCAAGGGTGAGAAGAGGCCAGGGTCCCGGGGGGACATAGCTGGAGGCCAGGGTGTGGGCAGGGCTAGAGGGCCCAAGGGGGAGCAAGGAGGCCGTGGGGCCGGCAGCGCCCCCCCAAGCACCCAGCCTCCCTGAGCACTCCCGGCCTAGAGGCAGGGCCGTGGGAAGCGGGGTCCTGAGACGGACATCAGTCCAGGCAGCAGGAGCCTCCCAGACTGTCTGGCCCTCATCCCGTCCCTGACGCGGTGCCTGCTGGGCACTGACTCAGTGAACCCTCGTGGCTCCCATGGGGCTGTGTGGGAACCCTCTGCCCTGCTGTGGGAAGGTGGACGGAGAAATCTGACCCCACAGCTGGGTGCCGGCTGGGGCTCTGGGAGGGGCCCGAGGGCTCCATCGCCTACAGCTCTTGCTGGGGCCCCCACAGGCCAAAGGCAAAGGAGACACAGCGCAATTGCCGGGCAGGGGTGGAGGAGGGCACCTGGGTGCAGGACAGTCCTGGGGAGGCCAGGGGAGGTAACCAGATGGCAGGACTGGTGCGAGCAAAGGCCCTGGGGCAGGAAAGCACCTGCTTTGCCTGAGGCCCTGGGACACCATCCCCTACCTGCATGGGAGTGAGGAGGGGGCACTGGTGACATAGGACGCCAAGGGGAGGCAGCGAGTGGGTGGAGGAGGTCTCGGCTACCTTCCTGCACACCTGGGCCATACGCACAGGCAGCGGAAGGGACCAGGAAGGATCAACAGGCCTGGATCTGCCCCTCTCATGCTCCTTTCTCCCAGCTGCGGCCCCGTCGGGTCTGCTCTCGCTGGCTTGCGTCTGGCCGAAGCACCGGACACACTGATTCCCCCCAGCTGTTGCTGCAGCGCCGGTCCTCACTCAGCCACAGGCCACCTGCTGCATCCTGCACCCTGGGGGTGGGTCCCTGTATGTGGGGAGGGGCTTCAGTTCAGTATTGTTTACCTAGCCCGAGGTCCCAGAGCTGGGACACACATACCCACAACGTGCATAAACTCACATACATGTGCACATGCCATCACGTATACACACATGCGCACACACAAACACCACACCCCTGTGCCCCACCCAGCGGCAGCAGCTGCGGGTAATGAGCGTCACCTTTGTGCAGCTGGTGGGGCCCCACCACCCTGCTGTTCTCCCATCCGCTGCTGTCAGAGCACACTTTCTGACTGAAAACCCGACTGTCTGTCAGTCTTGAGCTTAAATCTTTCCATTGACTTCTTTTGCCTTCAGATAAAATCCAAACTTTTCTCTCTCCCCACACATCACTTTAAAGTCAGCGCTTCTGCTATGCAGGAGTCCTTACAAACCTGCCACGCATATTCTCACCCCTGAGCCTTTGCACAGCTGTACCTCGGCCGGGAAGTCTGCAGAGGCCCCGCCCCACCCCCACCCCTTTGCTGACCCACGACCCATCCTTGTCCTTCTGGACTCAGCTTGGGGGCCACCCCTCTGACTCAGCTTCTCTAGAGGAGGAACTTCTGCCCTCAGGCAGTCCCAGCCTCCCTATGCTCGCCCCTGACGGGACCCCCAGAGCCCGCCGAGTGCACACGGTCCTGGCTTTATCTGGCTCCTCTCACCAGGCCCCTTGACCCCACGTTTCTGTGGCCGCCCTCTTCATGCACGACCAGCTACAGAGGCGGAGGTTCAGTATTTGATGAGATGAATGAATCGGAAGACGGACGGGCACATAACCTGGGTACAACAGGGCCCCGTGTGGCCCAGGCCCAGCTCTGAGTCACGGACACAGAAGATGCAGGCCAGCAGCCGGAGTGTTTCAGGGCATCCCAGTCTCTGCCTGTGTCTTTGGAAGTAAGACTTCTGAAGCTACAGCACAGCCCCAATCTGTACAAAGCCCTCCACCCCCCTGCCCCAGCCCCCAGTGTCTCCCAGGTCTGGAGTTCGTCCCAGGCCCCAGCACTTGCCCCAGATCCTCCTTCCTTCACCACCCTGGCTTTTGCCCCTCTGGCAGCCCCGCTCTTCTGGGTCTTAATGATAAGCCAGATCTCTGGCTTCTGTTCCATTTCCTTTCGGATCTGCCCATTCTCCAGATTTCTCCATGACAAAGGGGAGCCCTGGGACACGCTCGGCCAGCAAGGACACCCCACCCTGGCCCCCCTCCTGGACCTCTCTCTTTGTCCCCTCCCCCAAATCTGCATCATAAAAAACGCCTGAAACCCAGCTGGCAGACAGAGAGCTCTCTCTGGGGGCCGAGAAGGGGGGACATGGGGCCAGCAAGGTCAGAATTCTCCTTATTCCCCGGGATGTGGGGGACATTCACATGTTAATAAATCATATTCCCAATGTGAATCAATGGAACCTTCTCACAAACTGCATTTGAACCTCACACAATCACCCCTTGAGCAATTCTAGAAATCAGGAAACTGAGGTGTGGCTTGGGAGGGGGATGGCAGGTGACTCAGAGAAAGCAGCCATGGAGGAGAATTGTGACCAGGATGTCCGCACAGCCTGCCATTCCTCCTGCCCCCAGTCTCTGTCCATACATCCTGGACTGCCTGTCTGAGATTCACACTCCCAAGAAGAGCCCATGTGGGTGCAAGGGGCCGTTTCTAGAATGACTCAGTATGTCCCCTTAAGCAGCTTATACGCTGCTCCCTGAAAGCCCCACCTGTACGGCTCTGTGTCCAGTGTTGGTTTGTAGAATTGTTTAGAAAAGTTAAGTCTTAGGATGTTGAAGAGAATTGACTTGGACGGAGATTTGGCTTCTGCATGCTCAGGAGGCCTCCAGGGGGCTCGGGCAGAGACGGGCAACAGCCGTGAGGGCGGCTCCTCACGCGGGAGGTTGCCTGGGCCAGGTGCCCTCGCTCCGCACTCGGCCTCAGGTCTGGGAGCAGCGGGGAACCGGGACAGTGTCCCCTCCTGGGCGGGGAGCCTTTCTGCACAGCCTTTCGCTGCCTGGGCATCAGAGGCGACGTTTGGGTGCATTTTGCTCTGCTTTTGCCTCCTTTGGGGTTTGTGGGTTGGAGGGAAAGAGGAAGGGAATATTTTTAAGTTTTAGGGAAGTTTTACAAAAGCTTTAGGAAGTTGTTTCTATGCAACTACAGAGCTGAAAGATTTGGAAGAAATCCACAGGCTGGGGTCAAAATGCCCAAAATAGAGAGCCACCCCCTCACTCCCCTCCACCCATTCCCTCGCTTGTCATCTGTGCCTCGGGGTGCCTCTGGGAGCTAGGGGGCCCCTCAGTGCCTGGGTCCCCCCACGCTCTGCTGCGGTCTCTGAGGGGCTGGAAGTCACATAATGACACTGGGACCGTGTGCCTCTCCGTGCAATGCCCCAGCTGGCTCCCGTGCCCTGGCACGGTGGTTACCGCCCTTCCTAGGAGGGGTCCTCTCAAATGGTTCCAGTCTCTCGTGTGTCATTCGCAGACCATGGGGCTATGGCCCAGGAGGGACCACAGCTGGCGCTGGTGGTTCTGAGGCCCCAAGCCCATGCCCTGGGGGGCGGGAGGTCCCTGGAAGGCATGGCCAGGCGAGGATGGGGCAAGAGCCAGGGGGCTTGGGCCTCAGTGGCATCAAGGAGGTCGAAGAGCGTAGGTCCGGCTGGGGCGGGGATGGGGGTTGTGCACGGCTAGTGAGGTGCCAGGACTCTGCCCCCCAAGCCCAGGTATGGCAAGGCGAGCAGGGAACCTGCTCACTGTCGGAGGTGGGCGGTAACCAGGGCCTGGAAGCAAGGTGCCCACGCTTCATGGTGCAGGGTCCTGGCCTGTGTTGCAGACTTGACCCCACAGGAAGAAAGAGCTGGGGTGTTTGAGGAGAAGCATCACATGGGGGTCAGCTCAAGGCCGGCTCGCAGCAGGGAGGGGCAGTGGCCCTCACGCCTCATGTCTGCATGGCCGTGCCCGTGTCCGGACGAGGGTTCCTCCCCCTGTGGACGCGACTATGGAAGCTGCCTGTTTCGCACACAGAGATGGCCTTCCACGTGCTTCCTCTTGACCAGGGCAGTGTGAGCTGTTCAGCTCAGCTGCCCACAGTCAGAAGAGGCCTGATCAGACCCAGACATCCATTTTCTCATTGGATCTGAGTCCTAGATTTTGTAGAATAAACATGTGTAAACTCTGAGAGCATGTATACCAATTAATTATGGCTTGGCCAGGGCTTGGGGGCCCGCATATCATCTGAGAAGCCCTTCTCAGGGTCGTTTTTTCCTTTCAGTGCTCCTCCCAGCCGTGGGGGATCAGCAGGCCATTCGAGGGAGGGGGAGCTTTCAGGAATCCAAGACTTGGAGCAAGACCGCTCAGAGGAAGCTGTTCTGGCTTCCCGGGGGCTCTGAAATCCTGCTCATCACCCTAGGGTCGGGGTGGGGCAGCAGGGAGGGAGCAGAAAGGTCACCTTCTCGGGAAGACCTACCTAACCGCCCCATTTGAAAACATACCTTTTCCACACTCTGACCCCCTGCAATGCCTGTCCTGCTTTACTCTTTTTTCTGCAGCATGTACTGCCATCCAACATACTTGTTAAGAGCTAAGTTGTGTCCCCCGCCCGGCCCCAAATCCTTATGTTGATGTCCTATTTGCCAATAACCTTAAACTGTGACTGTATTTGCAAATAGAGTTTTACAGTGGTGATTGACGTTAAATGAGATTATAGGGGTGGGACCTGATCCATGTGACTGACACCCAGAAGAAGAGGGGATTAGGACTCAGGTGCAGGGAGGGAAGACCATGTGAAGACAGGGAGGTGAGGCCATCGCAGGCCAGAGAGAGAGGCCCCGGAGAAGCCGGCTCTGCCGACAGCTTGGTTGCGGACTTGGAGCCTCCCGAATTATATGGAAATAAATTCCTGTTGTTTAGGCCACACAGCATATGGGATGTGTTAGAGCATCCTGGCAAACTGACATAATACTATATATACTGTATATTACATTATATTGATTTCTTAAGTTTCTTTTTGATTTTCTAACCACCACTGTTCCCCACAGAGATAGAAATGTTGGATTTTGTCCTCTGTTGCATCTTGAATGTACAGAAGACTGCCTGACATTCAATAATCTTTGGCACTTAGTAAATATTTGGCATTTAGCAAATATTTGATGAACTTTTACCTCTGGCCAAGATGGAATAACATAAACTAGATGTATTCTCCTGCCTGAAACAATTAAAAGTCTGGATAAGATACATGCAATCAACGGTCTTCAGACATTGGACGTCAAACAGTTCAAGACAGTAATCCATGAAAGATGGTGAACAAACAATGTGAGCCTTGTGATCGCTCAGCTTACTGCCTGGAGAGAGTTTCCAGACCCCAGCGTGGGAAGAGGGAGCCCAGAGAGCGGGTGTGTGTGTGTGGGGGGGGGGGTCTTCCTGACTTGAGGAGATGAAACTGAGAGTATGGGATGCCTCGGGGGGTCTGAGGCAGCTGGGGTCGACAATCAGAGTGATGGGAAAGAGAGGGGGCTTTCTGAGATATGCAGAGGGTCCCACTTGAGCTTTCAGTGGAGGAATGATCAACATGTGTGTGTGAGCAAGCAACCCCAGGCAGGGAAAGAACCACCTAAATGGATCAGAGATAACAGCACAGAGGCCGGTGCAGGGCTGGTACTGGTGCCTGGTCCCAGACTCCCAGCTGGAAAATCTCACAGCTCATTGGAATCGGCGAGTACTCTGAAGAGTATGGCACACGAGTAGGATAAATTTAGACCTACACTAAAACCAAAGGATGCTCTGGTCCACCCAACCAAGCCTTGAAAGGATCAAAGGGTTTCCAAGTAACTATATCTGAGAACAGCTCAACAATATTTACAGGGATAGAAATATATCTGGCAGCTGACAAGGTGAAATTTCAGTGTCTAAGATCCAAAAGAAAATTATACAGGCATGCAATGAAACAGGAAAATATGAGAAAACTCAATCAGAGATGATAGTATCAGTAAACAGTACATAGAAGTAATTAGTGTAACCCATGCCTGTGTTCTAGCAGCTAAAGGAAAGATTTCACATGTTAAATAGAAGCATGGAAGATAAAAAAAATTATGTTAGTCAAACATCAATGGATGAAAATACAATGTCTGAGATGAGAAATACAATAGAGGGATTAACAAAAGATTAAACCCTGTAGAAGAAAAGATTTGTTAACTTGAAGACATAGCAATAGAATGTATCCAAAATAAAATATATAGAGAAAAAAGAATGGAAAAAAATGCACAGAGCATTAGGTAACCATAACGTAATTTCCAGTGGCTCAGTGTATATAAAAGAGTCCCTGGGGGAAGGGAGGAGGAGCAGAAAAAAATTTTGAAAAAATATTGGCAGAAAATTTCACAAAGTTGGTGAAAAACTATAAACACAGAGATCCAATGAACTCCAAGCACAAGAAACATGAAGAAAACCACAGCAATTCACATCCTAATCTGATTGCTTAAAACTAGTGACACAGAGAAAATCTTGGAAGCAGCCAGAGAAAAAGCACTGTGTAAGTACAGAGAAACAATGGAAGAGACGGAAGCAGATTTCTTCTCAGAAACAATGCAAGTGAGAAGACACAAGGAACCATCTCTAAGTACTGGAGGGAAAAAACATCAGCTGTCTATTCTATACCCAGCAAAACGATCTCTCAAAGATGAAGGCAAAACAACGACTTATTTAGACACGCAAAAGCTGAAAAGATTCTTGATCGGCAGAACTGCGCTACAAAGAATATATCAAAGAAGTCCTTACAACAGAAGGAAATGGATACAGACAGATATTGGAATGTACACCTGGAGCGAAGAGCATTAGAAATGGTAACTGCTCAGTATATATAAATTTTTTCTTATTCAAAAGTAATCTCTTTAAAATATCATTTGAGTCACTTGGTGCAGGAAGACAGCTTCTGGGCCTGGTGGCATGGGTTGGAGTGCTTGCCAATGGCACTCAGCAGCTGGGAGCCCTGCCTTGAAGGCACCAGGATGAGGTGCGCTGCCAGGCTGTCCGGTGAAGTGAATGCTGATGATGGGGGAGCCTGATGACGCAGACAGTTGCATCTCTTTGTTTGGAGTATGTTATGAACCTTTTCTGGAGCATGTCTGGGAGCTCCATATGCTACGTATCCAGTGGTAAAGAGAAGAACTTAAAAGGCGATGTGAAAACCAGTCCTCCACCTGCTGCTCCAAAGAATCGTCTGCCTTAAAATCCCAAAAGCGCTTTGCCCATAACTGAGGCTATGTCTTCTGCAGCACAGTCAACAAATGGCACACATTCTTCATGTAGGACCTTCCAGCTGGAGGAGTCCCTTCTTGCAGCGTTTATCCTGGCGGTGGGGCAGAAATCATGTGGCACCTGTGTGCAGCCACCTGTCACTCATCAGTGTGCTTCAAAGTGGTATTCATAAAATGAGGACTTTATCAAGACCGTGCACTTGAGTTTACAGTGTGTAACTACCCAGCTGCTGGCTGCTGACTGTCCCTGCTTGGTGTCTGGTGCTCCCATCTTTCATCTCTCATTGATTCCATCTCTGACAAACTAGATCGACACTGGATCTGCACCTCCAGGAAAGAGCAAAGGCAAATGGAGGTGGAGCCATAGTTGTATTTGGCGTGTATTAATGTATTTGAAGAGAGCTTTCTACAAGACACAGCCAGCCCCTAAACCCAGAGGCTACAGGAGTGTGCATATAAAAGATGGCCAGCTTGTTAAAAACAAAGTGGTTGACGATGTTAAGATTCATGCTGCTTGTTTGTTTGACCAGCCTGCAATAGCAGAGCCATATGCAATTAGCTTTTCCCGATGGATGCATTTGTATGTGAAGAAGCCAGAGGGAAGAGGCTGAGTCCAAAGCAGAAGCTTCATGAGCTGCATAGTGATAGTGGTTATGTTGTGGGGGTTCGTGCTGCGACGGGCAAAGCCCGACTCGGGACAGCCTTTCAGTAAAGGAGAGGGAAGAGCAGCAAGTGAAGAGAGGGTGAGTGGGGGGCACCAAGCCCTCCCCTGCTAGACACGGGCCCCCCCAGCCACAGAGAGGAGCCATCTGCTGAGACCCGGCAACTGGGGTGGATCTCAAGGACACTGTGTCAGGCAAGAAGACCTGGTCTGTCGGAGAGGGCGGGTGGCTGGCGAGCGTGAAAGGAACTGTGGCTGTTCTGTGCAGGCCGTGGTATCATTGCCATCCAGCATCAGCTTGTTGAGGTCTGTGAAGCGTGGGGGCCTTTGGGCCATTCTGCTCAGCTAGCAGGAGCATTTTGTGCAGGAACTCTCTCTACAAAGAAGGGTTGCTGTCTCCAACCCCTGATGTCCCCCCCAAGATTCCCAAGACCCTCTGGCTCCAGGGCAGAGTGATGTTAGGGTGCAGGTGGTGCCAGAATCAACTTGGGGGTCACAGCCCCCATGGCCGTTGGGCAACCTCAGGCAAGTTACTGTTGGGAAGATAGGACAGTCCTGCCAATGAAAGGCTTTTCTGTGCCAGTATCAAAGAAAGAATGTGATGTCATCCTGCTTACGTGTGATCAGGCTTACATGCATGTAACATAACATGAACGGGACTGGAGTCTGGACAGAGGTTCAGCAAATTCACACAGCAGTGCAGTGAAGAGACCAGGAGGCCTTCCCGTTTCTCCCAGAGAGACCACAGGACGCACCTGCGAGGGTCCCCTAAGGTAGTCTCAGAGGTGTGCGCTGCAGCTCCAAGGGTCAGGGGCTGTGACCTTGCGCAGGAAAACCAAAAGGCTCCGCCCCCTCTCAGACCTGTTCTGTGTTCAGGGGGATGCCCTAAGGAGGAGAGGGTGGGGAGAAAGCCGCCTTCGTCCTCTTTATTAACAACAAAGTCTTCAGCATCGTACCAAGCTTCAGTTTCCTCTGCTGCAAAATGGGCTGGGATCATTATCCCCAGATGGTGTTGTCTAGGGGTTAAGCGGTCCGCCCAGGGTGGGTCCTCTGCCACCCCACCTCCCTTTCTCCAGTAGATGTCTGAGGGGTGGGTTGGGAAGGTCAACCCATCTCCAGTCCAGAATCCCACACCCCACTGCCTCCACTGACCCAGCCCTGCTGACGTCTGGGCCCTGTCTGCTCTGGGCCGTGTCACAGGCCACAGATGGGTCCCCTGCCCTTCAGTCAGGACTACGTGCTGGGTCACTTGGTGGCTTCCAAATGCTTCAGGGGGGCGTGGCTTCCTGGCTCATGGTGCTGGAGCCAGCGTGATTGCCTCTGATTGAGATTTCAGAGATGTAGTTCTTCCCTTGGAAAGCTAGACTCCCGCAGAGATCCCTGGGCCTTCCTCTAAGAGTTCTGCTGTCAATGAAAACAAGGTTTTTGTTTGAGGATGGGATGCCATCATGTTCGCATGTTGAGAAGCTAGAGCAGACATTTTCTGCAGAGGTTCTTGTAATCGCTTCTATTTCACTTGGATCCACGCGACACTGACCTGGGGCCGGCGGGTAGCTCGGCTCCTGTCTGAGTGACCCTGCAGGGCTCGGCTCCCATGGCCGTCTTCCTGCCTTTGCTCAGGGGAGGGGCCAGGCTCTTCCGCAAGGACCCCCTCCATGCGGCCTCGTTGTGTCCACTGCCAAAGCAGAGGAGCCCAAGCCTGGGCTGCCATCAGGTGGGACAAGCCACAGAGGTCAGCCCTGCACTCACCCAGCCAGGAGCATTTGGGAGCCACTTCGGTGTCACCGAGCCAACATACCTGCTTTCCTTTTCACTGACTTCAAAAACAACAATTATGTATGTATATGTACATCAGTTTACTTTTGATATGTTTAAAGACAACACACGTCCTCTAGGAGTCCAGACAGAAAAACAACAGGCCCTTCCTCAGAAGCGGGGACTGCACCCTGCCTGGAACGACGCTGACCCACACAGCGTCCTGAGGCCGCGGGCCTGCACGGAAGGTGTGTGTGCGCACATGTGTCTAGGAGCGGCCACGTGGCGAGTGAGAGGGGCGTGAGGCTGTGATGTGCGGGTGTGTGTGTATGTTTAATGTTTAGTGAGTGGGAGTGTCTGTCTATGGCTGTGGTGCATGTGTGTGGGGTGTAGATGGGTTGGTGGGATGTATGTGATTGGTATAAATTTGTATAAACAGTATGTTCATGTATGTGTGTAAATATAGGTTTGTGGTGTGTGTGACTATTTACAGAGTGTACATATATATGTGTGCCTATTAGGGTTCTCAAGAGAAACAGAATAGGATGTGTGTGTGTGTGTGTGTCTGTGTGTGTGTGTGTGTGTGTGTGTCTGTGTGTGGAGAGAGAGAGAGGGGGAGAAAGATTATTTTAAGGAACTGGCTCACATGTTCATGGATGCTTGGGAAGCCCAAAGTCTGCAGGGCAAGCCAGCAGGCTGGAGACCCGGGGAAGAGCTGCAGCCCGAGCCTGAGGCCATCTGCGGGCAGAATTTCTTCTTGCCTTGGGGAGGCCAGTCCTCATTCTGTTCAGGCCTTTGGCCGACGGGGTGCGGCCCACCCATGTTATGGAGAGCAAACAGTCAGCTTTCCTCAAAGTCTACTGATTTAAATGTCAGTCTCATCCAAAAAACACCCTCACGAGAACAATCAGAATAAGATTTGACCAAGTATCTGGGCTCCCTGGCCCAACCATGTTGACACTTACAATTAACTGTCACAGTGTGTTTGTATGTGTGTGGTGTGTATGTGTGGGTGTGGGTAAATTGGATAAGTAGGTGTATGTGAGAATGAGTGTAGGTGTACGTGTGTGTGTAGGACTGTATGAACATGCATCTGAGTGGTGTATGAGTGTAGTGTTTGCTCATACATACATGGGTTTGTGTGAGTATATACATATATGCATAAGCATACGTGTGACCAAGTGGGTGTGTGTGGAAAGGGTGGTGTATGAGGGTTTGCAGGGTGTGTTCATGTGATTGAGTGTGGGGAGGGGGTGTGTGCCCATGACTGGTGTGTGTGTGTGTGTGCACGTGACTCTGTGTGTGCACGCACGTGATTGAGTGTGGTGTGTGTGTGCACGTGACTCTGCGCACGTGATTGAGTGTGGTGTGTGTGTGCACGTGACTCTGTGTGTGTGCGCACGTGATTGAGTGTGGTGTGTGTGTGCACGTGACTCTGTGTGCATGTGACTGAGGGTGTGTGTGTGGGTGCGTGCGTGTGTGGGGGGCTATTGTGGTTGCGTTTCTTGTGGTGGCTGATGCAGGGAGCGGGCAATCCCAGCTGCCTGGAACCTGCTCTCCTCTCGGTCCTGCCCCTGAAACAGCAGAGTGCCCTTGGTCAGGAGACTTCAACTCTGTCCTCCGGTTCTTCACGGCACCGCTGGTTCCATGCCAAGGGTGGTGAGGATTCAGTGAACTGCTGTCTGTGGGGTTTTATTTTCTGTATCTGGCATGCAGCAAGCACTTGGTGATGGCAGTTTTGTGTTTTTGTTCGCATTAGTAGATTTGAGGTAGGAAGCTGCCGGGGTTAGTCCATGGGAAGCAGGGAAGGAAATGATATTTATTGAGCGCCCACCGTGTGCTGGGTTCTGTGCTTAGTCTTGTTGAAGAAGTCGAAGATGGTGACAATAGTGCAGCTGATGCAGATAAAGCTGTAAATGATGGGGATGGTGATGTCACTGTGCCGATTGTCACAGTGGCCTCAGGGGCAGACATTCTGGGGGCTTCTTGTGAGGGGGCACTTCAGTTCATCAGTGGGTGTGGAGGGGGTGGTAGAGGTCCTCAAAGCCTTCTCGTCAGCAGGGCACCATCTTTCAGAGAGGAAGACTGAGGCGGCGCCATGGGAAAAGAGTGGGGATTCTGGGTCGTGGGCTCAGCATTTCCATGTTGTGTGGTTTCTCAAGGAGCCTGCTCTCCTGCCGATTGGCACTGATTCCCAGAAGCCCTGCCCCTGCCCCCCCCACAGATGTCATGGTGGGTGGAACTCACGTTATGTGATATTTAGAACTTAATAAAATAACGATTTTTGTACATGTACCCATCTTGTGTGCAGGGAAAATCTCCTTCACCAGACATCCACAAGTGGCTAGAACATAGTGGTGGCTTTGCTGAATGGTTAAAAGGACCCTGCAGTGTCCAGGTCCAGGTATCTGAGTGGTATGCCTGTGGCTTTAAGACCGGGTGGGTGTATCAGCTTGGATTGCCCAAATGAAGAACCACAGACCGGGCAGCTTAAGCAGCAGAAGTTTATTTCTCACAGTTCTGAAGGCTGGACGCCCAGAGGAGGCTGCTGGCCAACTCAGTTCCTGCTGTGAGCCCTCTTCCCGGCTTGCCGAGGACTCTTCTCGCTGTGTCCTCGCACAGGGTGAGATCCCTCAGCCTCTTCTTATAAGGGCACGGATCTCAGCATGCGGGCTCCACTCTGAGGACTTAATTACCTCCCAGAGGCCTCACCTCCTAACACCATCTTATTTGAGGTTAGAGCTTCAGCATATGAATTTCAAAAAGACATGATGGCAGTGGGGGAAGTGGGTCAGTCAGCCCACGTGCAGTATTTGCTGTGGAAGAGTCCTTCTCTGCCTCGCCAGAGTTGTCTGTCCAGAGCTCCAGTACCCTGATGCCCCAACCTTCCCCTCCCTCCCACTCCCCCGGATACTAAAATTAACACTCTCATACAGACCAAAGCTTTCTGGCCACAGCTTGAGGGCAGGCTTCCACGTGCTCACCTGCTCTCCTGCAAAACGTTAGTTCTCCCGTTCAGCTCAGGGTCCCGAGCACCTGAAACTGGGAGTGCTTAGGGCTGGGATTTTTCAGCTTGTGGGGGATGATGCAGTAATGGGTCAGGAGTCAACCAACACAGCTTTTAAAGAAAGAAAACAGAATAGAAAAATCAGCGTGCATCCCTGAAGCAGTAGCTCTTATTTGGTGGGATTTTTGTCCCCTCTGCCGTGCTCTGGAATAAATGTGTCTGCACAGATGTATGGGCTCGGTCAGGATTTCTAAGTCACTGTGGAAAAGAAGTTTGAAAGCTGCTGCTTTAGGGGATGCTAAGAATGAAAGGATTCCCTTTCCGTTTTTGAGTTGCCTTTAGACAAGGCACAGAGACAGGATATTTGAGGTAAGAAAGCCCTCTAGGATCATCTTTGCTGAACATCTCTTTGTAGCTCTGGCAAATGAGGCCAAGAGGAACACAAAGTTTACCCAGGCCATCCCCTGGGCTTCTGCCTCAGGCCTCCCCCAGGCCTCCTCCTGGGGATGTAGGAAGGAATCCTTGTAAGAAACAGACAGAATCATGTCAGTGAAAATGGACCTCCTGAAATTTTCTCTTCCATGAAAATAATGAGAGAGCTGGAAAAAATCAGCAGGACCAACTTTTTCAGAACTCTGGGGAATTGATCAAAGGCTAGCAACAATTCTAGGAGCTTTTTTCAAGAAAGTAACTGGTCTTGGTAAGAAGAACAAGCTTCATAGCGTTTAACTTACCCTGTTTCCCATCCTCCTTTCTCCAGTTTTGTGGTAGCCTTGAAAATAAACAATTCACAATCGTGATGGCCAGCAGCTGCGTGGCCACTGGGGGGAGGGGGATGGGAACGGGGCAGGAGCTACTGCAAAGCCTCCTTACCAGAGAGTGTCGACACTTGGCCAGTCTGATCCTTCTTAAAAGACCCCCTTTGCAAGGCTGTTTTTTTTTTTTAACCTTATTTGGAGTTCTCCTGGCACAAAAAGTGTTTTCCCCAGGGTGTTTCTCAAAAACATTTATAGAGAAATGTTCTGCTTCATGGCAACCTGAGGCATGGGGAAACAAGAGGGTACAGCTGAGGAAAACAATAGGATAGCCAGAAAGCATGAAAAGAAAAGCTGGGGAATAAGATGTCCATAGGGTAAGAATCTAGAAGGTCACATGCATGCCCTGTGCTTGCTTGGGAAAGACTGGAAAGACCCTTTGCACTCACCTTGGGCTGACCTTGAGGCTAGGAAGTAAAAGCTAGGGCAGAGCTATCAACTGTCTGGCTGAGTATGGAAGGAGCACCCAGCACACACAAGAGGAGACCGAATGACTTACCATTTCCAGGCACTTAGGGAACATCTGTCCAATCATTAGCTGAATGCTAAGCTCTGGGAGAAGACATTTCATTGGTCACATATGCCCAAGCATAGACTTTACAGAACTTGTTTGTCAAAGTCATGAGGCAAAACAATTAAAAAAAAAAAACAGTGAACAAGGGCAGTAGCAAACCGTAGGGAGGGAGAGAATCTGATTTGCAGAGTTAGCACATTATATGATTTTTTAAATGTCCAGTTTTCAAAAAAAATTTTCAACTTGAAAAAGAAAGACATTGTCTTCACCACCACCAGCAGAATCCACATTCTTCTCAAGCTCACATGGAACATTGACCAAGATAGATCACATTCTGGGCCATAAAACACATCTTAACAAATTTAAAAGAATAGATACCATACAACGTCTGTGCTCAGACTACAATGGAATTAAATTAGAAATCAATAACAGAAAGATAGCTGGATAATCACAAAACACTTGGAGATTAAACAACACAAATCCAGATAACACATGGGTCAAAGGAGAAATCTCAAGATAAATTTTAAAATATTTTGAACTAAATAAGATGAAAAAAAAGTTTATCAATATTTGTAGGGTGCGGTGAGAACAGTGCATAGAGAGAAATTCATGACATTGAATACATATGGAAGAAAGAAGAATGATCTAAAATCAGTCATCTAAGCATCCTCTTTTGGAAACTAGAAAAAAAAACTGAAAAAAAAACCCAGATTAATTCTGAAGTAAGCAGAAGAAAAGAAATAATAAAAATTTGAGCAGAAATCAGTGAAACTGGAAACAGGAAAACAATAAAGAATATCAATGAAACCAAAGACTTGTTCTTTAAAAAGATCAATCGAATCAACAAGCCTTTAGCCAGGCTAACTAAAAAAAAGAATAAGGGGATACCAGTTACTGTCAGAAATGAAAATGGGGACATAATCATAGATTCCATGGAAGACATTAAACAGATAATAAAGGAATACTATGAGCAATTCTATGTCCACACATTTGATGACCTAGATGAAGTGGACTTATTCCTCAAAAGACACAATCTGCCAAAATTTACACAAGAGATATAAAATATGGACAGGCCTATATCTATTAACAAAATTGAACTGATAACTAATAACCTTCCAAACCAGACACAGATGGTTTCACTGGTGAATTCTGCCAAACATTTAAGAAATAAATTATAGCAATTTTCTACAGTCTCTTCCAAAAGATAGGAATGGAGGGAATACTTCCTAACTCATTTTGTGAGGCCAGCATTACCCTGATACCCAAACCAGACAAAGGTAAACCAGACAAGAAAATTACAGAGCAATATCTCTCATGAACACAGATGCAATCATTCTAAACAAAATATTAGCAAATAAAATCCAATAATATATAAAAAGAATTATACACCAGGACCAAGTGGAAACTCAGGTATACAAAGCTGGTTCAGCATTTAAACCTCAACAAGTGTAATTCATCACACAACAAGTTAAAGAAGAAAAATCATATAATCCTATCAACATTTGTAGGAAATGCACTGGACAAAATTTAACACCAATTCATGACAAAAACTCTTGATAAACTAGGAACAGAATGGCATTGCCTCAATTTGAGAAAGAATATCTACAAAAAAACCCTATAGGCAATGTCACACTTAATGGTGAGAAACTAGAAGCGTTCCCATTAAGATCAGGAACAAGCCACGGATGTCCCCTCTCACCACTGCTTTTCAACATTGTGCTAGAAGCCCTAGCTAATGCAGTAAGACAAGAAAAGGAAAGATGGTATATAGATTGAAAAGGAATAAATAAAACTGTCTTTGATCACAGATGATAGGATTATCTATGCATAAAATCAAAAGGATTGTTAAAAAATTCCTGGAATTAACAAGTGATTATAGCAAGGATGTAGGATACAGTGTTAATATAAAAAAGCCAATTGTTTTCCTATATACCAGCAATGAATAAATGGAATGTGAAATAAAAGAAATTCAATACAATTTATATCAGCACTACAAAAATGAAATAGTTGGGTACAAATCTATAAAATATGTACAAGATCTATATGAGGAAAACTAAAAAATGCTGATGAAAAAAATCAAAGAAGAACTAAATAAATGGAGAGATATTCCATGTTCATGGATGAGAAAACTCAGTATTGTCAATGTCAGTTTCCAAACCTGATCTATAGATTCAGTGAAATTTCAATAAAAATTCCAGTGAGTTATTTTGTGGATTTAGGTAAATTAATTCTAAAGTTTATCTAGACTGGTGAAAGACCCAGAATAGCTATCTTAGTCTTTTGGGGCTGCTATAACAAAATACTACAGCCTGGGTATCTTATAAATAACACTTTTGTTTCTCATAGTTGTGAAGACTAGAAGTACAAGAGCAGGGTGCCGGCATGGTCTAGTGAGAGCCTTTTTCTGGATTGCTGACTTCTGGTTGTGTTTTCACATGGCAGAAGGGGCTAGAGAGTTCTGTGGGGTCTCTTTTATAAGCACACTACACTCATTTGTATTGCTCCAGTTTCATGGCTTACCTCTCAAAGGCCCCATCTTCTAACACCATCTCATGAGGCATTAGGATTCCAACATGTGAATTTTGGAGAGAAACAAACATTCAGACCATACCAATAGCTGACACAATATTGAAGAGCAAAATTGGAGAACTGACACTACTTGACTTCAAGATTTGCTATAAAGCTACAGAAAATTAACTCAGAATGAATCCAGATCTAAATGTAAAATTCAAAACTACAAAACTCTTAAAAAATAACAGGATAAAATTTAATGACCTTGGGTTTGTAAATGACTTTTTAGATACAACACCAAAGGTACAATCCATGAAAGAAAGAATTTATTAGTTGGACTTCATTAAAAAACAAACAAACAAACAGACGACTTCTGCTCTGTGAAAGATGCAAGAGAATGGAAAGACAA
This sequence comes from Phataginus tricuspis, assembly GCA_029783875.1. NCBI lineage: Eukaryota > Metazoa > Chordata > Mammalia > Pholidota > Manidae > Phataginus > Phataginus tricuspis. The sequence continues at coordinate 3,998,927 of JAQQAC010026072.1, forward strand.
ACCATAGGCTGGGAAAAAACATTTCTCAACTATCTGATAAAGAGCAGTTATCCAAAATATACAAAGAACTCTTAAAACTCAACAATAAGGAACCAAACAACCCAATTAAAAAATAGTTCAAAAATCTTAACACATTTCACCAAAGAAGATATACCGGAAAGTAGCAAAAAAAAAAAAAAAGGTGCTCCACGTTATACGGTCAACAGGGAAATGCAAATTAAAGCAACGATAAAATATCACTACACACCTATTAGAATGGCCAAAATCCAGAAAAATGACAACACTGAATGCCGGCAAGGATGTACAACAGCAGGAACTCTCATTAATTGCTGGTGGGAGAGCAAAATGTTACAGTCTGGTGGTTTCTTACAAAGCTGAACATATTCAAATGATCCAGCAATCATGCTCCTTGGTATTTACTCAAAGGATTTGAAAAGTTACATCCACACAAAAATATGCACCCAGATGTTTATAGCAGCTTTATTCATAATTGCCAAAACCTGCAAGCAATCAAGATGTTCTTTGGTAGGTGAGTGAACAAATAAACTGTGGTACATCCAGACAATGGAATAGTACTCAATGCTGAAAATAAATGAGCTGTCAAGCCATGAAAAGACATGGCTTTATTATTAAGTGAAAGAAGTAAATCTGAAAAAACTAAATACTGTATGATTCCAATTATTTGACATTCTGGAAAAGACAAAACTTTGAAGACAATAAAAAGATCCGTGGTTGCCAGGGGTTAGGGAGGAAGGAGGGCTGAACAGCTGGAGCATAGGGCAGTGAATCTACTCAAGCTAATTAAAAAGACAACTGTGTATAACAATCATTATAAATCTATGTTGATGGGTATACAACTATATTAATGTAATTTTTATGATAATGATACCATGAAGGAATGGGGAGGAAATGGGATATAGAGGGGAAAAGCTTTTGTATGTCATTGAAATTAGTATTAATCTGAACTAAATTGTTATAAAGATGTTAATTGTAATCCCAAAGCAAAAACTAATAACCCAAAAGTATAGATTAAAAGAAACGAGGGAATTAAAATTAAAATAGTTAACACAAAAGAAGGTAGTAATGGAGGAATAGAGGCACAGAATAAAGCATAACATACAGAAAGCAAATAGCAAAATGGCAGACATAAATCCTACTTTATCAGTAATTACATTAAATGTAAATGGATTTAACATTCCAACTGAAAGGCATGCATTGAAAGAATGGACTGAAAAACATGGTGCAGTTATTTTCAATCTGTAAGAGACAAACTGAAGGTTTAAAAAATTCAGATAGATTGAAAGCACAAGGCTGGGTAAGATATATGCTATGCAATCAAAAAAGAGTTGCTATACTTACATTAATCAAAATAGACTCTAAGACAAAAATTGTTACTGGAGACAGTTTTGTAATAAAGGGTCAATCCACTAAGAAGATAAAACAGTCATAAACATATGTACAACAAACATGCAATGATTAATTGACAATTTGGGATCTGGCAGCTGGAGACTTTAATACCCTGTTTTCAATAATGGTTAGAACAACTAGACAGAACAAGGAGATAAAAAACTTGAACAACAGTATGAACTGGCTAGACCTAGGGGACATCTGCGGCACAGTCCCCAACAACATGAGAATACGCATTCTTCTCAGATGCATGTGAAATGTGCTCCAGGAGAGGAAAACATGTATTAGACCATAAAACAAGCCTAAGTAAATTTAAAAGAATTTAAATCATGCAAAGCATGTGCTTGGACCACCGTGGGATGAAATTAGAAATCAGTGACAGAGGAAATTTGAGAAATTCATAAATATATGGAAATCAAATGATACTTCTAATTAACCAATGGATCAAAGAAGAAATGGCAAGGGAACATTAGAAAACACCTTGAGGTGAAGGAAAGTGAAAACACAAGATACTGAAACTCATGGGATTCAGTTAAAGCAGGGCCCAGATGAAATTCATGGCTGTCAATGCTGATATTAAAAAATTAAGAACAATCTCAAATCAATAACCCAAGCTTCCATTTTAAGAAACTAGAAAAGAAAAATAACACAAGCCCAAAAGCAAATGTAAGGAAATAAATAATAAAAATTAGATCTGAAATTAACAAAATAGAGAATAGAAAAATAGAAAAAATCAGTGGAGCCAAAAGTTTTTTGTTTTTTGTTTTTTAATCAACAATATTGACAAACTTTTAGCTGGACTAATCAAGAAAAAAAGAGAGTGGACTCAAATTACTAAAATCAGGAATGGAGGAGGGAAATTACCAATCTTTCAGAAAGAGGATAAGGGACTAAATAAATAATTGTATGCCTATAAATTAGGTAACATAGATGAAATGTATAAAACCTTAGAAAGACATAAAGGAAGAAGTAAAACAAACGTCACTTTTCAAATAACATGATCCTTTATATACAGAATCCTAAGGAACACCTCCCACCTCCCACCCCCACACACAATTAGACCTAATCAATAGGTTCAGCAGGACACAAAATCACTATATAAAAATAAATTATGCTTCTATACAGTATCAATTAATAAGCCAAAAATGAAATTAAGGAAACAATTACATTTGTAGTAGTACCAGAAAGGATAAAATATTCAGGAATGAATTTAACAAGAGAAGTGTAAGACTTGCACACTGGAAACTACAAAAATGTCATTGAAAGAAATTGAAGAAGCCCATAATAAGTGGAGAGATCCTATGTTCACAGACGAGAAGAGTATATACCATTAAGACGGCAACACTCCTTAAACTGATACCGAGACAGAACAACCGCCATCAAAATCCTTGGTGGCTTTTCTCAGACACTGACACGCTGATCCTAAAATTCATGGAAATGCAAGAACCCCAAATAAAGCAACCTTGAAAGATAAAAATATAGTCGGAGGGCTCACACTCCCTGATTCCAAAACTGACTACAAAGCTATGGTAATCACGAGCAGAGTGCTGGTGTCAGAGTAAGCGTGTAGATCAATAGACTAGATCTGAGAGTCTTGAAATTAACCCTTATGTGTACATTTGTGATTTTTGAGAAGAGTGCCAAGAAAATTCAATGGTCCGAGAATAATCAGGTGTATGATTTCCTGACCTAGATGGTGGTGTCTGAGCTATGACATCTGAAGTATAAGCAGCCAAAGAGAAAGTAGACGAATGGGATTTCATCAGGTCACAAACTTGTGCTTCAAAGGACACTATCAAGAAAGTGAAAAGAAATCCCACCAAATGGGAGAAAGCATTTGCAAATTACATATCTGAGAAGTTCCCAGTGTCCAGAATATGTAAAAAACTTGTACAACTGAATAATGATACCCAATTTATAAATGTGCAAATGATTAGAATAGACATTTCTCCAAAGTAGACATAGAAATGGCCAGCAAGCACATGAAAAGATGGTTGACATCCTCAGTCATTAGGGACAGCCAATCAAAACCATACGGGGTAACACCACACCCACAAGGGTGAGTATAATGAAAAAGACATACAGTAGTTAGTTTGGGTGAGGAAGTGCAGGAATTTGGAGCCCTCACGCACTGCTAGTGGGAATGGAAAATGGTGCAGCCTGTCTGAAAAACACCTCCTCAAAGATTTCAACATGAATTACCATATGACTCAACAATTTCACTCCCAGGTATGCTGAAGGTAACTGAAAATATAAATTCACCAAAAACTTGTACTCAAATGTCCAGAGCAGCATTATTCATAATAGTCCAAAGTGGAAACGACCCAAATGTCCATCAGCTGATGCCCCCACGATGTTAACACTGCCACAGCGACACCACTGAGCCCGGGACTGTGCCCTTCCTGCTCCAGGACATGTGGCTCTTGCTTCTAGCACAACTGAAACATCGCTCTGCCAGATCCTGCGGTCACCCAAAATATGATGCCGAGGGAGAGAGGACAGTCATGGTTCACATTGAGTGGGGACATATGCTAAAGCAAGGTGTCTGGCTGCAAGGGCTGGGGGTCAGAGGGTGGTCCACAGGCTCTGGGGCTGGGAGTTTGGGTTCTGGGCACCTACTACCTAGCCTGGTAACCTGTAAACCTGCTCAGCCTCTCAGACCTGGGAAGTTTCAAGGGCCAGTTCTCTCTGAAGATGAGGACATGGCCCTACAGGCCAGGAAAGTCCCACCTGGCCAGCCTGGGGCTCAGCCAGCACTGGGAACATTCTGTTTCTGCAGCCAATCCATAGATGCACCTGGGACACCCCTTCTAAGCCAGACCTTCTGTGTCCTGGGAGGGGGAAGCAGAGAACCCAGTCTATAGCAGCTCAGGTCAGATCTGACAGGCAGAGCAGAGACATTGGAAGTCATCAGAAGTAGGGGAGGAGTTCAGAGGACCCGAAGCTCTCAGGGAACTGTTGGAAAAAGTGAGCCAGAACCATGTTATGAGGCCAAATCTCAGTAGTCTGTGAAAAAAGAGACAGAAGCTATCCCAGAAATAAAGTGTGTGTGTGTGTGTGTGTGTGTATGCGCGCGCCTATGTTAGTGCTTTCTAGGCAGAGGCAGGAGTGGGGCCCATGAGCTTGTGCTATGACTTGCCCATGGCCAGCTGAAGCCTGGGTCCACCTGGACACCATGCCTGCAACATATGTGATGTCTAATTGGAGAGCAAGCCTCCCCATAGGATGCTGATTTCCAGGTGCTGGAAATTTCCGGGGGCCTGGGTCTGGAAGGCCCAGATCTGATTTATGTGACGTGCTAATGGGTGTCAGAGGAAACCCAGATCACTGCGGGGAAGGGCTGTCAATGAGCCCAAGGAGGCAGCAGGCTGGCCGGTGAGGGGTGCCAGAAACCTGGGGTTCCCAGCAGGCCTCCACCTCCACCCCCCAGGTGGCCCGGGGATCAGCTGGGCTGTGTCAAGCCAGGGCATGGGGCTGCTGTGGACACAGGGGCAGTGAGTCAGGGTCTCCAGTGCCCACGAGATGGGCCTTTCCCAGATTCCTTAGGGCCTCTGGGCTTCCTAAAACTCCAGGCAGGGTCACAATGTGGTCAGCAGAGTGATGGCCCCATAGATGTCCATGCCCTAACACCCAGAGCTGTGGCCAGCTTACTTATTTGGCACAGGGGCTCTGCTGACCGGTCAAGCTAAGGATCTTGAGGTGGTGTCCCGGATCATGCAGGTGGGCCCCAGTGTCATCACAGGGTCCTCATAAGAGGGGCGAGAGAGTCAGGGTCAGAAGCATGTGGTGTGCGAAAGCCGTGCCCAGCCATCACTGGCTTTGAGGATGCAGGAGAGGCCCCGGGCCAGGCAGTGCGTGTGACCTCAGGAAGATGGGAGAAGCCAGGGAATGGGTTCTCCTCTTCAGACTCCAGGAAGGACCAGCCGTGCCCACGTGCACGGTATTAGCCCACTGAGATATGTGTCCAGTTCTGACCTCCAGCACTGCAGGCGGGGGCTGCCGTCAGGCTCAGGGTGCAGTAGCCTCCTCGTGCCGCATCCATGCAGGACCCGTGGGCAGGGGCGGGAATGCCCGGGGCACTGGGGGTGAGGCCTGAGAGCCGGGAGACTCTCCCCGCACAGCCCCACGAGGGCCTCGCCGTCCTGTCTCCAGCCACGCCCGCTGTCCCAGCCAGCTCTCCAGCTTCCCCTGGGGGACCGAGTGTGGCCGAGTGTGGGCTTGTCCCGGGGACACTGGGGAGCCAGCTGGGCTCCAGAAGGCTCTTTCCAGGTGGACGTGGAGAGGGGAGGCGTGAGACGGAGACTGAGGCTCGAGCCTCCCTGCCGAGAGGGCTGGGCTCAGTCCGCGGAGCAGCGGGCTGTGTGGCTGGGGCCCAGGGCGACATGCTGCTCTTCCCAGGAAAGGCGGCCTCAGTGAAGCTTTGGGCGAGGGAGCTGGACTCCTCCTCCGTCGGCCGGGATCCCAGCCCGCTTCCTCCTGCGGCCGCACAGGCTCCAGCCCCCCACTCCCCGGCCTGACCAGGCCCTCGGCACCCCTCCTCGCTTCCGGGGAGCGTGCTTCTTCTGAGGAGCTCCTTCTTGCACGCCTTGCTGGGGGGACCCTGTGCTTCCCCTGCCCTGGGCTCCCAGATTTCATTACCTCTAATGAGCCCGTCCGAGGCCAGGCTAGGCAATTAGGGGCCCCAGGCCTTCCCGAAAACGCTCCTCAGGCCAGGCAGGCACGCAGCCCCAGACGTGCCGCCCACTACCTTGTAATGAGCCGGTGAAATCCGGGAATTAATGAGGACGGGAAAATTCATCACAGGCTGCCGGGCTGTGCCGTCCCCCAGGAGGCATTCTGCACTTTGGGGCCTCAGACCCTGCTCCAGATCTGGGGGCGGGGGGCCGGGAGGAGCAACCTGGGCTCCAGGGTCGGGCCGCAAGCGCACAGGGAGCCTTTCTGGCCTGCCCGGAGGAGGTGACCCCACGCAGAGGGGGGCAAGCTCTGGAGCCTGCAGGACAGCTGAGTTTGGGCCCTGCCATGTGCTATGTGACCGGGAGCTGGGTGCTTAGCCTCTCTGAGCTCTGTGCCCTCCATCTCTTGAAGGAAGATAACAGTCTAATGTGGTTGGGATGCGGATGAGATGCGATAAGGCTCACAGACCCCGGAGCAGACCTCTGGAGACAAGGCCCCTCCCCTGCCCAGGAGCCATGTCTGTCCGTTTGGGAGCAGGGAAGCACCCGAGGTGGTGGCCCTGGGCACAGGGATGGTGTTGTCTCTCCCAGACTGCCTCTGAAGGAAAGGGGGGGCCAGGGAGGGGGCGCACCTGCGCAAATGCCTGGGGGAGGGAAATGGGGGAGGGGCACCCCAGGGACCCGAGCGAGAGTCTCTTGCTGTCCTTTCAGGAAGCGTCTCTGAAGCTGGCCTCAGAGGCCTCCCAGGACAGGGACTGGTCAGGAGGCCTCCTGCCCTCCGCCTCCCACCCTGCCCAGCTCCCGCCCCTCACCCATGCTTTTCCGGACACGGCCAGCAGAACTGTCGCCAGGAAGCCTCTGGACAACCAGCGGAAGTGAGGAGCTGATCTGGGTCACCAGTTGGCCCCCTGACTTCCAGAAGTTTCTGGCCAACTCCTCTACTCCTTCAAGAGGCTCAGGTCCCACCACGTCCTCCTCCCCAGGAAGCCTTTCTTGAGACCCCAGCGGGGCTAGGCCCCCCTGCCCACCCAGGTTCCTCACCTGCCCCACCCACCCCCATCCTCCCAAGCTCCCCAGGTCCCACTCATCTCCCTGCCCCGTGGCCTGGCATAGGGTGCCGCACCAAAGCAGACCCAGGTCACAGGAGCAGCCAGTGAAAAGCAAGCAGTGTTCAGAGTCCTGCCTCAGCCCCGCTCCCTGCCCTGCTGGGGCAGCTGCGGTTTAGGCCAGGCGTCCGCTTGGCTTCTGGAAGCAGGGGTGGGCGGCCTTCAGAGGATGGGGGGCTCCGTGTTCATTCTAATTGAGTGTGCCTGTTGGCTGCGTTGCTGTAATAATGAAATGTTTTATGGCATCGACTGTTTCTCCTTATTAGCCCAGAAAGGTCTGGGAGCTGTGCCTCGTGCCTTTCCCTGGGGAGCTGGGCCTGACCTTTAGTTAGTGACGGAGGCCTGCTGCTGTCTGCAGCCACTGGCGAGGGGACCCTGCATTTGGTTTAGTCCCCGTGCTGCAGCCTTGTGCTCCTTGATTGCCTCGGAGACACCCAGCCTCAGTTTCTCCATCTCTGCAGTGTGCAGGACCCCATGAGCTGGGCATGGGGAGGAAACTTTGAGCTCATGTTCTGGGGAGAGAGAATGAGGGCTCTGTGTCGTCGGAGAAGCCTCCTGACACGGGCAGGCAGGGGCCCGCACCCCTTACCCCAGCCTCGTGCCACCGGTGGGGAACCTCCTTCCTGCTTCGGGCCCCTGGGAGGCGGGCGGTGGCGGGGACCTCTTTATGGGACACATCGTGGGAGAGGTGCTGTAACTCACCAAAGGGGAGCTCACCTCTTAACTGCCCGTCTCCCAGAGTTATAATCTCTGCTTCCGAGGGGCACACACCCCTCAGGTGAGACCATGGTGCCTTGAATGAGCAGGCATCAGAGAGATGGAGGTCTCTGCCGGTTGAAATCGTGGGACAAGCAGGAACCGCCCCCCTCCGTGCCCCCCCCCATGCCCCCCCATCCCTGCTTTTCAGGGTATCCACTGCGCCGGTCACGGATCACCTGCTGAAGTGAGTGTGGTTACGATTCCCTTATGCATATGCTCCAGCTGAGCTCAGGGAGTGAAGCAGGGTGCCTTCCGCAGCCCTGGGATTTGCGCCCACTCCCTCTCACTTCTTCAACTTTTCTGCCCCCTTTGCTGGAAAGTGGAACTCGCAGGGAACTCGCAGGGAACCGGGGAGCTCTGACTGGCAGCCCACAGTGCTGTCTACGCTGGATGTCTTGGCAAGACCAGGCCCGGAGCAGACCTGAAGGCGCAGGCCCAGTGCTGTCCGGGCTGGTGGCGGTGGTGGGCAGGGAGTGGGGCTCTGTGAGGGGCAGCCGGGCTCACAGAACAGGCCTAGGTGGAAAGCTGGGTGGAGCCCACCCTTCCCAAGATAAATGTGGTGATCTGTGGATGGCTGACAACATGGACAAGAGCTTAAGAAACACCCTTTGCACAAGGATCTCTTTGGAAAAAATCAACAGGAAACCAAAGCTGCCGGAGACTTGGGCTTGTCCCACTTGCTCCTTCTGAGCTCCCTGGGCCAGCGGCTTGAGAACAACCTCCCAAGATCAACTTCAGAGACACTTCTCGCTGTACGAAGAAGGCAGAACGCTCAAGAGGAGAGCATAAGGAGAAAAGCATGGAACCTTCTTTGACCTGCCAGGTTTACACTTTGAAACGAGAAGCAAATGTTGGGAAAACATGTCAGATGTTCCAGGCTCCGAAACCAGAGAGTGGCTTGGAGAGAAATAAGTAGGGGTGATGACAGCCTGTGTGGAGCCAGCTGGGCTCCTGTCGGATGGGAAAGGGGGCCCCCAAGAAGTAGTGACACCATCAGGCCATGGCAGGGGACCCCACTGGGCCAGTGACAGTGGCCAGGCTGCTGCATGGGGATCTGTTAAGAGCTGGGGTATTTACCCCGAAGACAGGAAGACTGAGGGGTGAGGGACGGGTTTGGGTATGAGGACTGCCCTCCCATGTCTGCAGAGCTCCCAGGGATAGAAAGTTCTGGAATTCGCACTGCGTCCTTTGTGCTCAGCCCTGTGCCCGTTTGAGCGCAGACCTAGTCAGAACCCATCTCCCATTTCCCGTGAGGAAATGAGGTTCTGGGAGCCTGCTCGCTCACTGGGCTTTTCCCTACCCCTTGCCGTGGCCCGGGAGCGAGTCAAGGGCCCCACCTTCTTCCAAACACTGCCGAGGGATTCCCACGTCCGTTTCTGTGTTCCCCAAGCTTGAGAGTAAATAGGAGCTGGGTTCCTGGGGGTGCGTCATCTCCTTCTTGAAGGGTCCCTCTCTGGCTCATGTTCTTTCTTTTGGTCTGTACGTAACTAGCCTTCCACTGAGCCGCTTCTCCACAGGCCTTGCATCCACCACCTGCAGAAGGCCCTAGCTTAGGGCCTCCAGGGTCAGTTTTCACCTCACCGCAGGAAATGCCTCGTGTAAAGCCGGCTGGGCTGAGTGAGCTCCCGCACTGAAGGCCTCTCATCCCCCAGGGATGGGGGAGCAGTTTCAGGTGGGGCTGGGGCTAAACTCCCTGCAGCTCAGATATGCACCACACGCAAGCCAGTGGTACAACTGGAAAGCAGGGCACACCTGGCTTGGCCTCGCAGCTGCCACCATCCACCCGGGCACACTCGACCGGACCTCTTGGAGCGTCAGAGGTCACGTCAGAAGGGCTCCCACATCCCACTGGGGGTTGTGAGGATACAGGCACCAGCCTCCAAGGCCACGGGCCCTCTGCTCATCCGTGCCTGCTGGGGCTCGTCTGCCCCCATGGCTTTGGCGGGCCCCCTGATTGGCACTCCGGGCCTGCCCTCACCAGGCAACTGTGGTTGTTCCCGCCTGCTTTGGACGCCTGGGGCGCTGAGGCAGCCGATGCCACGCTGACTGTCACGGCTCCGTGGCGGGGGGCCGGGTGCACGGAGGGAACATGATGGCGTGGTGGAGGCTGTTCTGTAACCAGCGCCCAGCAGGCTGCGTGGCCCAGCACTGGTAACCACTCATTACACCTGCCAGAGCCCGGCCGTCCTAATGAGCCTCTCAGGGCTTCTTGCGATATGCCAAGTGTTTTCTTCTGCTTTGCTGGAGTTGGAATAAAAGAAATATGTATGTGTCTAGCGCAAGACGAAAATGAGTTCAGATAAACTGGGCTTTCTAAGGTATAGACTGCCCTGGTTGAATGGATAAGAACAGACATGTAGACCAATTAGCTTGCCGGCGAGTCTCAGTTATCGGGATAGGAATCCAGGCCCATGTGACCCCAAACCTCCCCACTGCCCCCCACAGCCTTCCTTGAGACTGGAAGTTTCTTTGAGGTGCCCCTTCTATCACACACAGAGGCCTCTGGAAACCTGACAGAAGCTGTGGACCCCGTCCCCACACATACGCTTGGCCAGCAGAGCGGGTTTGTGGACTGCGGCCCTGGGCATTTAGGAGAAACCTGGGCTGGGCAGAGAGTTTGCTGGAGCGTTCAGGTTTCTCCGCGGAACTGTCTGAACGTGGAGGGACTGGCCCTGGTGCACTCGGGGTCCCAGCACAGGCGCGGGGAGGCTGCAGTGGGCTGCCGCTCGGTGACGAGGGTGCAGCCGCTCTTCACCCCCATCGCTTCCTTGTAAGGACTGACCTCACCCCGGCCACTGCTGGGAGGCCCCTGGTTTTAGTGACGCCCCTCAGCAGCACATGTCAGTGGTGGCCGTCCTCCCTTGCTTTGACGATGAGGCCTTGAAGCCTAAGGCCACATGAAGACCCTTCCGAAGGTTCCCATGTTGGGTGTCTGCAGCCAACCACCAGCCGCCCGGCAGCTCTGACTCCTTGATTCCAGCCCCTCCCTGCAGCACTGCAGGAGGCCCGTCCCTGCATTGTACTTACGACTCACATCTTGCTGATGAGGAAACCAAGCCATGGAGAGATTAAATACTTTTCTGAAGTTAGTGGGTAGGAAATGGCTGAGCTGAACTTGAAACATGATTAATGTCAGGTCAGAGCATCTGCTCTGCACAGTGCTGTCCCAAGCTGCCAGCGCATGCCTGGGAGAGCCTGGTGCCCAGAGCAGGGCAGGCATGGGTTGGAGGGCAAGCTCAGCCACTGTGAGCCCCCTACACTCACACACTGTTTCTGGGGGCCCCACAGGATGCTCTCAGGAAGCCGTCCGCTTCCTACCCCAAGCTGTGTGCATGCCTGGCCATGCCGTCCACTGCTTGCATCTCCCAGACCCAAGGGGCAGGCTGTGGCAGGGGCTCAGAGTCCCATGGTTTCCCCAGAGCCACCACTGGCCAATCTAGCCCTCCACACGAGTCCTGTACCACAACCTCAGCCAAGAGGAGCCTTTTGGGACTCCCCACATCTCACAGAAAGCCCTGACCTTGTCCCATCCTTTTTCCCATGTTCAATCTAGAGGCCACAGAGGCTGAGCCAGAGGCCAGCTGATAGCCATGCCAGGCCCTCTCCTGACCTTGGACCTTTTCTGAAAGGCTCCAGGGGATGGGCCTCCAGCCCCGTCTTTGAGAACAGCAGGGACGCGCGCAGTGCAGGACCCAGTCCCCGGGCTGGGCCCTCCCTGCACCTGGTTCTCAGGACACCTGGGGAAATCAGAGGGATCTCTGTGTTCTCAAACACAAGTGAGCACAGGTCTTCCAGAAACAAGGTGGCAACAATTCCCCCTGGCTGCAGAAGGACTGCTGGGGCAGAGACCCAGAGCGGGTGGGGGCTCCCCCAGGAGGGGAGACAGCGTGTGCAGCGGGCTGGTGATGAAGGCGGAAGCCAGCTGCAGCTGCTCCGGCAGACCAGTGGGTCCCGCAGAGGGTGTGGGGCTCTGGAGGTCACAAGGAGCCTCGTGGTTTTAGAGGAGGGGTGCATGATCCACCGTGTGCTTCTCAGGTGATTCCTGCAGCATGTGCAGTTTGGACAGAAGGCAAAAGTGGAGGGAAAGAGGTCAGGAGGAAGGGAGTCACCCATCATAATCAGTTTGGTAAAAACCTCTTGGACAAGAGCCTCTTACTCCTGAGTTGTCTGATGCTCTCATCCACCCACCTAACCAGGCTTCCTCCCATCCCATCATCCATCCATCTCTCCAACCAACCTTGCATGCAGCCACCCATCCATCATCACCCATTTGCCCACCTATCCAACACCAGGGTGAACACCAAGTGGTTCTGGATCAGGCCTAGCTTCCTGGAGGCCCCACTACGGTTGCCGACATCTGCCTTGGCAGCAATTTCCCCATCTGAAGGTCATGGCCAAATTGAGCTCCCTGCAATTCCAACAGCCCACAGCACTGAGTTCCACTGGGCAGCTGCTATGTTGAACTTATAAATGGCGGTGTGCAGCTGGGTGCTACAGGCCGTCAGCTTCTCTCTGCAGAACAGAGGCCAGAAGCAACCATAACTCATACATCTAGGCTCACTGCAGTCTAGGCTTTCCCAGGCAACCCGTCCGCTCTATCTCCAGGAGAAAGGTGAATGAGGCCCCAGCGTGGGAGTGAACCAGGCTGACAGGAGACAGCCAGGGCATTCCTCCCTGCAGCTGCCATGGAGGGAAGACCCCAGTGCACGGAGGGCTTGGGCAGGATCTACCTTTGTTTTGACACCCAGTGCCTCCTGCTTCGGAAACCAGCCGGGGATGGTCAGTACTTCCATGCAGCCCTCTGCACGGGAGCAACTACTGTGTGTGCCCAGGGTGCCGAGACTTGATGACAGGAGCCTGGGTGTCAGCTGCCAGCTGCATCCGATACAGGTCAGCACAGGCTGTTGGGTGTTGGGGGTGAGAACTCACTTCTCACTCCTTAGCGACTTGCATGTGATAAGTGCTGGGATCTGCCTGCCTGTTAGCCAAGAAATGGAGCCCTCCTGGTGTATGGGGCTGGCTTCAGGAGAGGTGCATCCTGCAGTGCGGGGGGGGGGGAGCATTCCACTTTTCATTATAGTTCATTAAGACTGGACGTAGGGATGTTTGCGGCAGCCGAAAGCTGAGTGGTTTATAATAACAGGTGATAGACTAAGGCAAGCCATTTTTAGATGACATCCTAGTAAAGGTGTGTCCCAGACCACAGGACTGGCTTGTCTGACTGACTCTCTGGAGCCTTCTTGGGGAGGAAGCACAGAGCGCTCTGGGGTCCCCCGGATGTTCTGTTCTTTACCATGGTTCCCAGAGCCCCGGAAGGGAGGGAGCTGGGGGCACTGCCCCACGGCTACAGGAAGCTGCTCCAGTGGCCTGGCTGGTCCCCCTTAGTGAATGGATGGCCACTTGAGTGGAAAACATGGGAGGGTCATCTCCCATTCCCTGAAGACCCAGCTCAAACACCATCTCCTGAAGGAAATGTCCGCGTCCCCTTCTGGCCTCCCTCACCCCGTTTCCAGATCCCAGGGGCCTTCTCTCTGCCCCTCTCAAGTGAGTCAACACCTGGGCATGAACTGGCATCCACCCACTCTGGGCACCCTGTGGCACCAGGAGCAGGAGTTGTTCAGGACAGCACAGCGCCTCCAGGCCTTAGAACCAGGTGTAAGCTTCAAATAGGAATCTCAGAAGGTCCACATGGCAAAGCTCCTGGTGGTTTCCAATCAAATTCCAAAAGAGACTTTCCAACAAATGGCCTGAAAACATCTGAGTCAAAAACAGGGGTCCTAGGACCCTGCCTGGGTTCACCAAGAATCAACCCTGTTTTGGGCTTTGATTTGCTAAACTGGTCTTTGGCGGATGGGCCATCACACATCGTCTCTGGCTTTTACTGATGGATTTAGCTGACAGTCTGTTGGTTGGGTAGCCATGGGAACAAGATGGAGATATCAGGTCTTTCGATAAAATCACAGTAACTGTAGACCCATGACTGTCCAGGAACACAGCATGGACCCTGAACAGAGGTCCAGCCACCAGGCCCACCCTTCCCTGCCCAGTGGCTTCCTCATCAATTGTAGGGAAATGGAAGACAGCACCCAGAGCTGGGAGGGAAACTCACTTCATGGGTGATTGGCTAGCTGTGCACCATGGAGGGGTGGCCTTAATCTGGTCTAAATCTGCATTAATTAAACTGGAATCTGCATTTTGAGGGGTGAGCATTGCCCTGACACTGCATGAGATGAAGGGAGAGTTGGGAAAGAAGAGTCCCATTTCCAGGTGACCTGGTATGACCCAATGCCCAGGGTGGACGTCCCTGTAGGAGCTGCCCACCCACAGAGCACCCTGCTCTAGAGGACTGAGTCACATCCTACTTGAGGATGGTTTTGCTTTGCAGTTAATTAATCTTTTGTAAGGTTATTTTAATAAAAGAAAAAGAAAAACAGCAAACTAGGTGACCACATGGCAGTGTTTTCAAGGAGAGGCTGGCCAGAGATGATAGGATCCCTCTCAGGTTTTGCTGTGACACCCACTAAGGTTCTAGGTGTTTCTGAAGTGTCTCCGGTGGACTCACTTCCACAATGTATTCATCCAGACTTGCCCAAACTGGGGTCTGTCTGCTTTCCGCCATGGAAGCTGCCAGTGTCTTGAGACAGTTTGGCAAGTCTGAGAAGAGGTAGAAGTTTGGGAGGGGAAGGCGGATTCCGAAGCCAGGTTGTGCTCAGGGCCTGGGAGGCTGGAGACTCACTAAGGAAGGCTCTCGGGCTTGCTGAGGGTCCCAGGCTTGTCTTGGGAATAGGTCCCTTGCATCTCAACAGCAGCAAACTCTATCCATCCTCATCCCATCCCCATGGCGGCTTCAGGCTGTAGACGGTGTTGGCTCCATCTTAGGGGGCAAGAAACTGAAGCCTAGGGAGGTCAGGTGGCTTTCAAAGGCTAAGCTTAGCAGAGAGGATGTTGTCAGGGCTGATCAGGCCTTCCCACCTCCATCTCTGCTACTTTCATTGCACCTTGTTGCCTCCTGGGCCATATTCTGTGGCTGTACATCTTTCCATTAGCACACTTATGAAGAAAACCCAAAACAAGGAGTACCACTTCTGGGAACAAGTCTCTACCTTCATCTTCCAACCCACGTGTTCTAGATCCCTCCCCGACTGCGGCCTTCCCCTAGTACCCAGATCAGCCCCTGGCACCTCAGCTGCTTGATCCCGCCTTTCTTACAACTCACAATATACTGGAAGCTTTTCCCAGTCCCACTTCAACTGGTTCCTCATCAAGGCTTCTCTCCCCATGTTTCCCAGTTCTTGACCTGTAGACCAAAAGGGCTGCGGAAAGACCCATAGGATAGAGGTCAGGAAATCTGAGATCTAGAACTTTCCAAAAGCATTACCTTTAGCAATAAAAATAAATACAGATTTGGGGATGGTTTCAAAGAAAGCTGTAGTGTTCCAAAGCAGGACACAGGCTTTGAAAGCCCAGACCATCCTCTTACCTGCTGGGTCATGCTGCCCATGGCATATTGTGCCTCTGGGACTTTATCTTTCCATATAAAATTGATGAAGTTTGAGCAAGAGAATGTGATACTGTACTGAGTGGCTTGGTACCTTGTCAATATGAAAACTTGCCCTTCCCTTAAGACAAGCAATCAGGACTCAAAACTTTCATCAGTCTATCCACCCATCCACCCATCCACCCATCCACACATCCACCCACCCACACATCCATCCACTCATCCATCCTCCCATCCATCCATCCATCCTACCATCTGTCCATCCATCCATCCATCCACCCATCCATCCATCCACTCATCCATCCACCAATCCATCCATCCACCCACCCATCCATCCACTCATCCATCCACCAATCCATCCATCCATCCGTCCACCAATCCATCCATCCATCTGTCCACCCATCCATCCATCCATCCATCCTCCATCCATCTGATCCTTGGCCCTGGACATAGATCTCAATTTCTATAGTCTGAGCCCAGTGCTGTTAAAACTGACCACAACTGCTTCTCAAATTCAACTCTCTCCTCCAAAACTGAGACCTTTTCTAAGGACCCCTTAGAAAAGACTTTCCATGAAGGCTTCATACTGGGTTTCAAACCGTGGTTTGTTCCTTCTCTCTCCTCCCCGCCATTCCTAGCTTGCTCACCCAGATTTCTGAGTATGTTGAATTACAGGCCAAAAGGTGGAAACCTAGTGGTTATCCTTTTCTAAACTTTGGTTCCCAAGACAAAACCGAACAAAGAAAACCCACTGTCGTTTGGCCCCGTCACAGCTGCAAACAGCCTGGACCCTGGAGAGGTGGGTCTCAGAGGCTTGCTCGCTGGGCACCACCTCTTACTGAGGAGGACCAAGTTAAGTTGAGAAATGTACAAAACAACCCAAGATGAGTTGAGATTGTTTCTTTTTCCTTTTCTTTATTTTGGTGGCATCCAAGACTGAGGTTCTTTTCAATATGTAAGCCTTTTCAAAAAATGATTAAAATGCACCAGCTTATTAAATAGAGCTGTTTCAGACTTAATTTAGCAAACTATAACATTTTTATCATTTTTATAAAGCCCTTTTTAATGAAAACCGTCTTGCAAGGAGACCAAATATGAAGGCTGAAATCATGTTTTCTCTGTATTTGTTATCCCTGAAGATGTTGTTTCCAGATTTTACAGAAATAATAAATTTCATTTAGAAGTTTGGGCATCCGCAGCGGGGCCACACATCTGTGAATTTTCCAATTTACAGCACAAGAAGTTAATCCCGCTGTAATTTTTCACCCTTGCCAACTCCCCACCACAATTTCATACCCCCCTGCCTCTTTATAAATGTAGTCTTGTAGCAACATTGGACCCAATATGTTTATTTGACATGAGCATAAGAAATGTTGTTCTAATAAGCATAAACATATTTTCTCAGCGACAAAACGTTTTCATGCTGTTGCTCCTGATTTCACAGGTCACCACTTGCTGCCACTTCCCAGAAGCAGTCTCCCGGACCTGGGGTGTTAGGCGGGAGGTGCCCAAGTTGGATTTGCACCACACAGGGTGGAATCCGTTTGGGAGCTGTTTCTGCCTGTCCAGCGTGCAGGCCTGTCCCGGATACCTCCTCAGGGATGCCTCATTAGCAGAGGTGAGACTCCCAGACCCAGTAATCAAGGCTGAGAAAAGCTACCACAACCCTCCCTTGAAGACCACCTCTCAGGTCTGAGATCTGCTGCTTGGCTTGGTGGTGGCTGCCCGATGACCACAGGCCCTGCTCCTGGAAGCAGAGGCGGCTGGAGCTTGGGGGGCCCTGTGAGGTAAGCCAGGCCCTGAGCCCCGGCCAGTGAGGAAGTGGCTGGCACATGTCCACTTGGAATTAAGCCTGACTGAGCCCAGGTCCTGGAAGGGGGCCACTCACCTGGTTTGGCTCTTGACTCCTCTGGCTTCCGAAGCCTGGCTGCCCAAGTCAGGCGGGGCTGTGAGGACAGGTAGCCCCTTCCAGGCTCCTCCTGGGGCCTCCTGTTAACTCAGGCTCCCTGGAGACGAGAAGAGGACCAGGAGCCCACAGCCTAGGGAGGGCACCAGACCCTCTGGTCCGGCAGAGCACGCATCCCCACGACAGGCAGTCAAGGGATGGTTGCTGTTGAACCATGCAGCTCTGACTGGAGCCTGAGAGGAGCGTCGCGTTCCCCTGCTCCGAGGCGTGCATGGGAAGGCGCGCTGTGACCAGGGCCGTTGGGAGGCTGGTCCCCACGCCGGCCCCTCTCCAGGCGCTGCTGGGCCAGGGATGGGCTCGCAGCTCACAGTTATCAGCCACAGCAGGGCGAGTGTTCTCCGTTCGCTTTGAGGGCCAAGCCTTTATCAAGGGGTAGAGGTACGGTCACTGACCGCCCCCACTGGCCTGGCATGGAGGGGTTTCTTGGGATGGGGCTGCTGGAGCTCACACCGAGGGAAGTCCCGGGGGGACTGGGAGGAGTGGGTCGCCCTGCCCTGGGAGGCGGGCCGTGTTTATGTCACCTCCTTGGGGGGCAAGGCGCCTTCTGCTGGGGCCCAGGTTGAACAGGTCTCTCCTCCACCATGTTGCCGGGCTGCGGCCACCAGAGCATCTCCTGGGCAGCACTAGCAAGTGTCCTCCAAGCTGCTCCCAAGTGTTGGGGGATCTCCCCCCTCCCCAAAGTTAGGTATGCTCACTCCTTCCTCCACACCAGGGACCTGGTTCCATGGGCGACTGGCATTCCCAAGAGGCCTCCCTGCTCATGGGATGTGGGAAGAGACAGCAGCTGGAGAGGGCAAGACAGCCCAAGGTCACTCAGTGAGTTAATGACACAGCGGGCACTGGACAGACCCCAGGCCTCTGCTCTCCCAGCCCTGGCTTTTCCCACCCATCGGGGGCCCGGGCCTGGCCCAGCAGACTTCCCCACACATTCGCCAAGAGATGGGGCCAACTTCCAGTTCCCCCGACGTCACCGAGACCTCGGCATTGCTCGTGTCGCATCCTGACACGCTCCCCATCCATGCGAATCCCCCACCTGGCCCCACTGCCAAACTAGCAATCTTCCGAGCCCCACGCTGCGAGGAACAAAGGTCCCATTCAGCCTCCCGGGTGGGAAAGGGATCTCATTAAGGCCCTGGCAGCCAACGTGGGGGCTGAGGTATTGTTTCTAATGGAAAAACAAGAATTTGCTGTTACGTGTTAGATTAAAGGCTTTATCCTGGGGAATTAATCAGCTTGCTCCTGGCCTTCGGTCGGTCCTGTAGCTTTTGACTCACCGTCCTGGGGGAAGGCGCGGACCAGGGCCGGGAAATTGGTTCATTTCTCTTTCTGGTGTTTAATGAAGCCCCAGACAGCTTGCACACGGCGTCTCCTCCCCGGGGCGGCTGTGATTACCTCTCACCTGCGCTGGCGCCGGCCTCCGATTCATCATCACCGGCCCGCCCGCGCTCCTCCCGCTGGGGCATCCTGTGCGTGCTGCCAGATGCATCTTCGGGAAGCACAGCCCGGTCACGCACTGCCTTTGCTCCGGGGCCTCTGGCTCTGCTCACCGCCTCCAGAACAATGTTCAAGCTCTTCCATCCCCTGAGCTCGGGCTTCAACACATTTTAACTTTTTATTGGAGTATAATACACAGGCAGGAAAGCACGCGGGTCATCGGGGTACATGTTACATTTTCGTGCAGTAAGAGGAAGGCCTTTCAGCCAGCCTCCTCGGAGTCGCGCCCCAAAAGCTCACCACCACACCTTGCTTTGGCTCGGCAGCCCTGGCCCCAGGGGAGATCGTTATCCTGATTTCTACACTTTGTTTTTGTACAGGCTATTGTGTTTTTCTCCACGAAACCACACACCCTGTCTTGGACTTCTCTGTGTTCTGTTCCACAAGCTTGGGAAACGTTATGTCCCAATACCTCTGCACACGGGGAAAGAGAACTCCCCCCCCTGCCACCCCTACGGGCCCCGCAAGGCCACCCCCACGTTGCTGACATTGTCGACACTCCCACGAGAGACCCCCTCCTCCAGGGAGTCTCTCTGGATTGCCTTGCCCCTAAGAGCCGCCCCATGGGTGGAAACTCTTCCCGGTCCGTCCCCTTCAAGCCCAGTTACATAAGGGAGCTGTTCGGGGATGGGGACTGTGAGGGGTGCCTGACTAAACACCTGCCACCCGGGAACTTGATGGGGTAAGTCCCTGAATGAGGGCACTTGCCACCCCGTCGCTGACCCCTGTTTCTTCCCATATTCGAGTGTCTCGCCGCTGTCGTGGTGGATTTCGGTGGTGAGGAAGTCCCTGGGAAAGGAAGGGAGAATCATGGACAGGGGAGCAGGGGAGAGGAGGCAGTTGAAGGTTTTGAGGCCTCTCTCGGTACAAACCCCGCCTGACACTTCACTGCTTCCCAGCCTGGCCCTCTCAGAAGCTCCGAAGGGGGCTTCAACTCCCCTGCTCACCGTGTGGCTCTGGGCAGGTCTCTTCGCCTCTGTTTTCTCCTCTGGAAAGCAGGGATCATGCAGTGTGTCTTGCAGGGCTGTCCTGTGGACTGGTGGCCACAAGGCAGAAAGCCAGCCTGGGGCTGTGATCATCATCTGGCCTCAGGGGAAAGAAGTCAGTCAGGAAAACTCTTCCCACCCTTGGAGAGGCCCAGGAGGGGCTGGGAGGGTCCCCGCAGCCAGGCAGCCTCCCTGGTTTCCCTGAAGGAGTCTCAGAACGTGTTTCCTCACTTGCAGATCCTGCCCGGTGGGACCCCACTGGAAAGCCCGGAGGCCCCACCACAGAGCCAAGGCTGTCCATTTTCTTCAAACCATAAAAGCCAGGGCTCAGCCCAGTGTTGGGGGGAACAGCCCAGTGATCTGTGTGGCCCCAGAGAAGGGGATGCACTAAAAACATCTCTGAAGCTGCTGAGAGCTTTCACAGTCCTCTTGGCCCAGGCAGGGAGCGGCTGCCCAGCAGGTGGACCAGGGCGGGCGGGGCTTTGGGCGCTGGCCTCCTTAGGACGCCCTTCTGCCCCGTGTCTCATGGAGGTGCAGGGGCTGAGGAGGCCCCAGAGTCCTATCTTCCTCGTGTACATCAGCCTCTCCTCCCAGCCCCGGGCCCTCTGGGGGTCAGAGGAGCAGGGGAGCAGCAGACACCTAGCTGGCAAAAACCCATGTGTGCTGGTCCCGCGCTTCACACCAAACAAACACACTGAAGATGCTGCACATAACCAATAACTAGAGCCTTAGGAAGAGGAAAATTGCTAGACTCTGAGGCGTGGACAACCTTCCCCAGCAAAACACAGATCCCAGAAGCCGTGAAAGAAAACCCAAGGCCTGGCCCCCGGGCCCGAAGGGATGGATAACTGGCAGACTGGAGGAAATAGTGGCACCATTTCTGATAGACAAAGGGGCAATACCCTCCCGGAACAAAGGCTCCTGCAAATTGATTACAAATACCTCTCACCAGGGAAATGGACAGAGGCTCTGAGTAGCCAGTTCACAGAAGAGGAGGAAGCCAGCAATAAACATATGAAGAGCTTCGCGGAAGAACATAAGTCACAACATGAAACAGTGAGATTTTGTTTGGGGGGCTTTCTGCCTGGGACAACGGCCCAACAGCCAGGGCTGACAAGGGTGTGAGGATAAGCACGTGC